>CM064513.1:734266-755824 GCA_032716605.1 Paralithodes platypus | reverse complement strand
GTGTAATTTATCTTGAAGGAGGGTCTTGAGGGGTGTAATTTATCTTGAAGGAGGGTCTTGTGGGGTGTAATTTATCTTGAAGGAGGGTCTTGAGGGGTGTAATTTATCTTGAAGGAGGGTCTTGAGGGGTGTAATTTATCTTGAAGGAGGGTCTTGTGGGGTGTAATTTATCTTGTTGAAGGAGGGTCCCCTTGTGGGGTTTATTTTATCTTGGACAGGAGGGTCTTAATGGGGTGGTAATTTTATCTTGAAGGATGGTCTTGTGGGGTGTATTTTATATCATCTTGAAGGAGGGGGTCTTGGAGTGTGTATTATCTTGAAGGAGGGATCCTTTGTGGGGGTGTATTTTTATCTTGAAGGAGGTCTTTGTGGGGTGTAATTTTATCTTGAAGGTAGTTGTCCTTGTGGGGGTGTATTTTATCTTGAATAGGGAGGGTCTTGTGGGGTGTATTTTAAATCTTAGAAGGAGGGTCTTGTGGGGGTGTATTTTTGATCTTGAAGGAGGGGGTCTTGTGGGGTGTATTTTATCTTGAAGGAGGGTCTTGTTGGGGTGTATTTTATCATTGAGTAGGTCTTTGTGGGTTAATTTTATCTTGACGAGGGCCTTCTGTGTGGGTTGTAATTTTATCTTGAAGGAGGGTGCTTGTTGGGGGTGTATTTTTATCTTGAAGGTAGGGTCTCCTTGTGGGGGTTGTATTTTTATCATGAAGGAGGGTCTTGTGAGGGTGTAATTTTATCTTGAAGGAGGGTCTTGTTGGGTGTATTTTCTATTTATCACGTGAAGGAGTGTCTCTTGTGGGGTGTAATTTTATCTTGAAGGAGGGTCTTGTGGGTGTATGTTTATCTCTGAAGGAGGGTCTTGTGGGGTGTGATTTATTTTATCTTGAGAAGAGGAGGAGGGTCTTGTTGGTGTATTTTATCCTTGACGGAGGTCTTGGAGTGATTTTATCTGGAAGGAGGGTCTTGGGGGTGTAGTTTCTTGAAGAGGTTCTTGGGGGTGGATATTTTATCTTGAAGGAGGGTCTTGTGGGGTGTATTTTATTTATCTTGAGGAGGGTCAGTCGTTGTGGGGTTGTATTTTATCTTTGAAGGAGGGTCCCTTGTGGGGTGTATTTTATCTCTTGAAGGAGGGTGCTTGTGGGGTGTATTTTAATCTTGAAGGAGGGTCTTGTTGGGGGTGTATTTTATCTTTGAAGGAGGGTCCTTGTGGGGTGTATTTTTATCTGTGAAGGAGGGTCGTTGTGGTTGGTGTATTTTATCTTTGAAGGAGGGTCTTGTGGGGTGTATACTATCTTGAAGGCGACAGGTCTTGTGGGGTGGTTATTTTCATTATCTTGAGGAGGAGTGTCCTTGTGGGGGTATTTTATCACTTGAAGGAGAGGGTCCTTTGTGGTTGTATTTTAGAAATCTTGAAGGAGGTCTTGATTGTATTAATCTTGACGGAGGGTCCTTTGGTGTTTATTTTTATAATCTTGAGAGGGTCCTTGTTGGGTTTGGTATTTTATCTTGAAGGAGGGTCTTGTGGGGTGTATTTTATTATCCGCCTTGAAGGAGGGTCTTGTGGGGTGGTATTTTATCTTGAGGAGGGTCTTGAGTGTATTTTATCTAAGGAGGGTCTTGGGGGGTGTATTTAAATCCTTGAAGGAGGGTCTTGTGATGGGTGTCATTTTTATTCTTGAAGGGAGGGTGCTTGTTGGGGTGTATTTTATCTTGAAGGAGGGTCTTGTGGGGTGTATTTTTATCTTGAAGGAGGGTCTTGTGGTGTAGTATTTTATCTTTGACGGAGGGTCCCTTGTGGGGTGTATTTGTTTTTTATCTTGAAGGAGGGTCTTGGTTGGGTGTATTTTATCTAGTATCTTGACAGGAGGGTCTTGTGGGTGTTATTTTATCTTAAGGAGGGATCTTGTGGTGTGGTAGTTTACTTGAAGGAGGTTCTTGTGGGGTGTATTTATCTGAAGGAGTCTGTTTGGTGTAAGTTTATCTTGACGGAGGGTTGGGTGTATTTTATCTATCTTGTAAGGAAGGTTCTTTGAGTGTATTTTATCTTGAGGAGGGTTCCTTGTGGGGGTGTATTTTATCCTTGAAGGAGGTGTCTTGTGGGGTGTAATTTTATCTTGAAGGATTGGTCTTTGTGGGGTGGGTATTTTATCTTGAAGGAGGGTCTTGTGGGGTGTATTTTAATCTTTGAAGGGAGGGTCTTGGAGTGTATTTTAAAATCTTGAAGGAGGGTCTTGTGTGGGGCTTATTTCGGTCTTGTGGGGTTATTTTTAAGGTTTGATGGGAGGTCTATGGAGGAAAGTATCAAACCAAATACAAAACATACAATAAATTGAGCAACAAGAAAGCATTTCGGTACTGAAAAATTTCCCGTCGAAGAACCGGTTCTCCTTAAATTAAAATTACAAGGCTCGACACCTAAATGGCACGAAATGTCTTAAATTTGACGAAGTGAGGGGGAAGCTAAAGTTTCTTAAAACTGCCAAACTAATGGGTCCGAACGGTTCTATTATCTCAAAAAATAATGGGGCTAAAATATTAGGAAGAAGGGTTCCACGAAAAAGCAACTACCTCCTCATGTAAAGAGTATGTATTGAGTTTGTTCCCCCTAGACCTTCCATCGCATCAAGCTTAAAACTACACGAAACCCCCTTGATGTCCCTTTCAGATAAATTTGTACATTTTTCGGTAGAAAAATGTCCACGGCCGAAGGCCCGGTTCCTCTTAAATTAACAGGCTCGCTATCGCCTCGCCAAGGATAGCAGGGAAACTCGACAACCTGAATTGCCAGGGGGGACGAAAGGTCTTACTATGGGGTTGAAAGGTTCTCTTAAAATCACTAAACTAAACATGGGACAAACGTTTTATACTATTCAAGAGCCAAATGGGGCTAAACATGAAGGGAGAAAGGGGTCAATGAAAAAAATCCCTCGAGTGGAACATCCCCCTTAAGAAAACAATATTATTTCCCTTTTTCGCGTTGTCGTTCATTGTATACCAGTTTATAATACACCCGCTGGACGCAAATATAGCCACTGGGTGAAACAGAGATACAGTATATATGGCCATGTCTAATTAGGAAGGGTATCTGGAAGGTCACAGGTTTGATTGAGATAGGGCCCTTTACCCCTTTTCATTCATTCCACAAGGTCGATCCTTCCTAAAGCTGGTAGAAAAATATCGTCTAATGATGGCTTGCAATAAATTGCTAAAAACGCGTTTATATCCTCAAGGGGTTTGAGGGGAGGTTTTTAGTTTGTTACTTAGACACTCCATTCAAGCTTAAACTTTACCTTCCCTAGAAACCCTTTCAAGACAAATCTTGTTAAATTTGTTTTTTCCCGTAGAAAAATATTCGCGGCCGAAGGCCGGTGTCCTTTTTAAAATTACAAAGTTCGCTAATCCCCGCCCTCGCCAGGAATAATCGACACTTAAATGGCACGAAATGGTCTTAAAATTTGTACAGATGACAGGGGTCTATATCCTTTTTCCCGTGCGCTCATTATAATTAGTTTTACCGCGGACTAAAAATAAACCCAACGGGATGTCCTGAATAACAAATTATGGAAGGATGTGAACGATATGCATTGTTGAAACTTAAACCGCACTTATGAAGCCTATCACCTGGGGTCTTGTATTAATTAAGAGGAAGTCACTGGTTTAATTTTAAGCATCTCCTGTTTCCTCCTGTCCCCCTTCTCGTTTTCTGTCTTGTATCCCATGTCATCTCTCTTAACCCACCCCAACAATAGTCTCCTTCTCCGCTCGCCCCAATATACCCTCTCTTCCCTCCCCCACACAATCCCCTCCCTCACCTCACCTACCACCATCTCTCCTCCCCTCACATAACATCCTTCTCTGCCGCTCTCGCCCAATACCCCCCTCTCCTCCCTCCCCCCACAATCCCCCCAAATTCCCCGTCCCTCACTCCCTACCACCATCTCTCCTCCCCCTCCCCTCCCGCCTTCTCTCCCCACCCAATACCACTCCCCACAATAAAATACCCATCCCACTCCCCCACTACTTCCCACCGCCAATCTCGCCCCTCCTACCCCCAACAATCCCCTCCTCTTCTCACCCAATAATAACCTCTCATCTCCCCTCCCCAACACACCCCCTCACCTCCCGCCCCTCCTCCCCCCACAATCACGTCTCGTCTCCGCTCCCCCACCCAACCCTTCGTCCTCTCCTCAATACTCTTCTTTCCCAATTACCCGCAACCTTCCCCTCCCCACAATCACATTCTCTCTCCCTCCCCCACACACCCCTCCTCTTCCCCCAATACCGTTCTCTTTTCCCCAACCTACCTTCTCTTACACCCCCCACAAGTCCCCTTCCCCCCTCCCAACAACCACAATCCCTTCTATCCCCAATATCCTCTCGTCCCCAATACCCCTCCATCTTTACCCTCCACAACCCCCTCCCTCAACACCCCCCCACTAACCAAAGTCCCCGCCCCTTCCGCAACCTCCTCACCACACTCCTTCCCATATCTTCTAATGCCAAACTCGTTTTTTATATTCCTCCCCCCACAGTTCTCCCCTCCTTTCCAAAATCACGGTAAAAAAGACAAAGACAAGGCTTATGATTAACCCTGTCACTACCGCGGGACGTTTTTTTTATTTGTTGGTTTTAGGGCTATGTTTTAGAACGATTTTTGTGCAGTTTTAAGAAGGCTCTTGGGTGGTGGTAAAAAGGGTTAAGTGAGATAGTTTCGAACGCCTTTTAATTGTTGGAGGCAACCTTTTTTAAAAAAAAAACTGAATACAATCGTCTAACACGTCAGCCAAGATAATAAAGTTAGAAGGATGGCAACCGGTAACAGAACAGATTAAACCACCCTGGCACTACCGGGTTGTCTGGTGTTGTATTTCGGCTATATTTCACCATTTTTGTGCAGCTTTGGGAGAATTTGCAGTTGTTAAAAGGGTTAATTCGCGCGACCAACATATTTTGTTGTTCTATGTGTAATCAGGGATACAAAAGCAAAATTGCCTGTGACGAGTGCCTCCCCCAGAGTTGAAAGAGTGACAGGGCCAAAATCAAGAAATGTTCGAGCCAAAATGTCTGGACACACGGAGTTTGAAGCAATTTACATCATAGGATGAGGAAAAGATTGATTCATGGAGATCATTTCAGAGCATAGCTGTTGAATAGAAGAAAGACTGAGTATCGTTTCACTCTTGAGTTGGAGAGTTGTACAGAGTAGGGGTGGGATTGTATTGTAAGACGGGTACTACGCACCCTACATAGAGGAAGTGGTATACACTGAGAGAGCTATGAGGAACATTGATTATTGTAGTAGCGATAGAATAGCGAGAGAGATGCAACATTGCGGCGAAGAGAGAGATTGCAGAGAGTTGGTAAGTGGACTGGAGTTAATGATACGAAAGGCTTTCCTTTCTACGTTGTCTAGGAGTGTGGTGTGAGAGGATCCTCCCCACACATTTGAACAATACTCAATACAAGGATGCACTATGCCCTTGTACAGAGCAAGAAGCTGTTCGGGGGTAAAGAACCCCTTGAGGCGGTTGAGCACACCCGCCGCCTGACACAAGTTGTTTTGTACTGTAAGCGACCTGGGCCCTTTAAGGGGAGATCTCCACTTGAGGGATTTTTTGCTGGACCCCTTTCTCCCTCATGTTTAGCCCCATTGCTTTTGATATTATAAAACGTTTGCCCCATTAGTTTAGCGATTTTAAGAACTTTCACCCCATATTAAGACCTTTTGTGCCATTCAGGTGTCGATTTTATCCTGGCGAGCGATAGCGAGCCTGTAATTTAAGAGGAACCGGCCTTTGGCCGGGACAATTTTCTACCGAAAAATGTACAAAGTTATCTTGAAAGGGGGTCAAGGGTGTAATTTCAAGCTTGATGGAAGTCTAGGAAACACACTAAAAATCCCCCCTTTAAATGTCCATATCCCGCAGTTCTCCATCCTCCCTCTCCATCAATGATTCTTAATTATAAGGTACATGTCGTACTTTCTGTTGCTGACACATGTTACTGTCATTGGATATTGATGCTTATTATATTTTAAAAGTCAGCCATAATATTAGTCAGTCAGCATATGAATATATACGAGTACCCGGTCCCGGTATATGGAAAAAGTATTTTCGCTCGTTTTTGTTATGATAATTAATCAAACTTATAATTATGCTTTAAGTCATTTCTAGCTGCACATGAAAATTCCCACGACTACCATACTATATAGGCACTTAGTGTAGTCATCTAGTGTATAGTAACAACATGCATAATCGTAAGAAATAGTGATAAACTGTGTATAGCCTAGGTGTTGAGTATTGTTGATATCGACAGTCATAGTTCTGGGGAGAGTTCAGAAGCGTCCACCAGAGGTCTCAAGTGAAACCTTGGTAGGGTCTATTAAGGGGAGATATCCACTTGAGGGATTTTTTTCTGAACCCCTTTCTCCCTCATGTTTAGCCCCATTGCTTTGGAGATTTTAAGACCTTCGCCCTAGTAGTTTGGATATTTTAAGACATTTTGCCCCATTTCTGTCAATTTTAAGACCTTTCGTGCCGTTAAGGTGTCGATTTTTCCTGGCGAGCGATAGCGAGCCTGTAATTTAAAACACCGGCCTCCGGTCTGGAAATTTTTCTACCGAAAAATTTACAAATTTATCTTGAAAGGGGGTCTAGGGGATGTAATTTTAAGCTTGATGAAAAAGTAGGGAACAAACTAAATACCTCCCCTTAAGATAGTCTGTAGCCTCTAAATCTAAAACCTAAGCTGAAAAAAATCGTCCAATAATTGACCACTTGCGAGTTTCAGGCTATAAGGAAGTTGGAGCCGTAGACACCAGTATTTAGCAGAACTACCAGCTAAACTACTGTTGTAGTGCAGCTATAAATACCGTTGTAGTGCATACATAAATACCGTTGTAGTGCATACATAAATACCGTTGTAGTGCATACATAAATACCGTTGTAGTGCATACATAAATACCGTTGTAGTGTATCTATAAATACAGTTGTAGTGCATCTATAAATACAGTTGTAGTGCATCTATAAATACAGTTGTAGTGCATCTATAAATACAGTTGTAGTGCATCTATAAATACAGTTGTAGTGCATCTATAAATACAGTTGTAGTGCATCTATAAATACAGTTGTAGTGTATCTATAAATACAGTTGTAGTGCATCTATAAATACAGTTGTAGTGCATCTATAAATACAGTTGTAGTGCATCTATAAATAGCGTTGTAGTGCATCTATAAATACAGTTGTACTGCATCTATAAATTAACCTCCCCTTAAATACAGTTGTAGTGCATCTATAAATACAGTTGGAGTGTATCTATAAATACACTTGTAGTGCAACCATAAATACAGGTGTTGTGCCTCTATAAATACAGTTGTAGTGCATCTAAAAAAAAACGTCCCCTTAAATACAGATGTAGTGCATCTATAAATACAGTTGTAGTGCATCTATAATACGGTTGTAGTGCATCTATAAATACAGCTGTAGTGCATCTATAAAAACAGTTGTAGTGCATCTATAAATACAGTTTTAGTGCATCTATAAATACAGTTGTAGTGCATCTATGACTCCAGTTGTAGTGCATCTATAAATACAGTTGTAGTGCAACTATAAATACAGTTGTAGTGTCATCTATAAATACAATTGTAGTGCATCTATAAATACATTTGTAGTGCATCTATAAATACAGTTGTAGTGCATCTATAAATACAGTTGTAGTGCATCTATAAATACAGTTGTAGTGCATCTATAAATAGTTTTGTAGTGCATCTATAAATACAGTTGTAGTGCCTCTATATATACAGTTGTAGTGCATCTATAATACAGTTGTAGTGCATCTATAAATACAGTTGTAGTGCATCTATAAATACAGTTGTAGTGCATCTATAAATACAATTGTAGTGCATCTATAAATCCAGTTGTAGTGCATCTATAAATACAGTTTGTAGTGCATCTATAAATACAGTTGTAGTGCAATCTATAAATACAGTTGTAGTGCATCTATAAATACAGTTGTAGTGCATCTATAAATACAGTTGTAGTGCATCTATAAATACAGTTGTAGTGCCTCATAGAATACAGTTGTAGTGCATCTATAAATACAGTTGTAGTGCAAGTCATAGTGCATCTATAAATACAGTTGTAGTGCATCTATAAATACAGTTGTAGTGCATCTATAAATACAGTTGTAGTGCATCTATAAATACAGTTGTAGTGCATCTATAAATACAGTTGTAGTGCATCTATAAATACAGTTGTAGTGCATCTATAAATACAGTTGTAGTGCATCTATAAATACCTAAAGTCAAATTCAACAACCTTTCCATCCGTCAACAAGTTGCATAATCTACGTATTTCTGCTAAATATTAGTGTTTACTGCTCCAACTTCCTTATAGCCCGAATAGTTAGGGCATGTTAGTTCTGTTCGAGATATCCAGGTTTCGATTCCTGGGAGGATCATATGCTTTCATTAACTTTATTTGGGGTGTGATTGGTGTTAAGACAGATGTTGACAATAATACTAAGGAGGTGATAATAATAATAATAATAATAATAATAGTAAGTTTAGAGAGAGAGAGTGAGTGGGGGAGGAGGCAGGTTGTCGTATTAAGGGGAGGTCTCCACTTGAGGGATTGTTTTCTTGACCCCTTTCTCCCTCATGTTTAGCCCCATTGCTTTTGATATTATAAAACGTTTGCCCCATTAGTTTAGGCGATTTTAAGAACTTTCACCCCATATTAAGACCTTTCGTGCAATTCAGGTGTCTATTTTATCCTGGCGAGTCGATAGCGAGCCTGTAATTTAAGAGAAATCGGCCTTCGGCCGGGACATTTTTCTACCGAAAAATGTACAAATTTATCTTGAAAGGGACTCGAGGGGGTGTAATTTTAAGGTTGATGGAGGTCTAGGGAACAAACTAAATACCTCCCCTTAAGGGGGATGGACCGGTGTTCTGGCCCCCCTTCTCTCTCATGTTTAGTCCCATTAGTTTTCGATTTTAAGAAGGTCGACCCATTAGTTTGGCGATTTTAAGGCCTTTCACCCCGTTTCTTTGTCAATATTAGGACAGTTCGTGCCATTTAGGTGTCGACTTTTTCCTAGCGAGCGATAGCGAGACTGTAATTGTAGGAGGAACCGGCTTTTTTTCTACCGAATAATGTAAACATTATCTCGAAGGGGTGGGGGGGGGGGGGGGTCTAGGGGATGTTTTTTTTAAGCTTGATGGAGGTCTGTGGAGGAAACTAGAAAATAATACAAAATATACATAAATTATCCAATAAATAGCCCATCTCCCCTTAAGGGGAGGTATTTAGTTTGTTCCCTAGACCTCCATCAACCTTAAAATTACACCCCCGCGAGTCCCTTTCAAGATAAATTTGTACATTTTTCGGTAGAAAAATGTCCCGGCCGAAGGCCGATTCCTCTTAAATTACAGGCTCGCTATCGCTCGCCAGGATAAAATAGACACCTGAATTGCACGAAAGGTCTTAATATGGGGTGAAAGTTCTTAAAATCGCTAAACTAATGGGGCAAACGTTTTTATATCAAAAGCAATGGGGCTAAACATGAGGGAGAAAGGGGTCAAGAAAACAATCCCTCAAGTGGAGACCTCCCCTTAACAACTACAACTGTGTATATTGTTAATCACCCGAGCGTGCGTGTTGTGTTCATATATATTTGTGTAAGCGTGTGTGTACTGTTGTTATCGTCATCATCTATATTTGTGTAAGCGTGTGTGTACTGTTGTTATCGTCATCATCTATATTTGTGTAAGCGTGTGTGTACTGTTGTTATCGTCATCATCAATCATAATGTTTTTTTTTTTTTTTTTCTTGTTTTTTCTTCTTCTTTCTTTTCTTTTATTATTATTTTTATTATTATTATTATTGTTATTATTATTATTATTATTAGTAGTAATAGTAGTATATAGTATTGCTACTACTACTATTACTATTATTATTTGCTTTATAATAAATATTTCTTTATTATTTTTTCTTCAGGTGAGTGTTGCGAAGTACCGGTCTGAATCTACAGTGACTCTGGTGTGGATGGTAAGTACCCCACCCTTTAATAGTCTATCTTTGTTAGCCTCGGTTCTTATATTAGATTACTTTATTTAAGGGGACAGCGGTTATTTTTGGGGGGTCTAATTATTTATATATTCATTTATTTTTTGTTTCCTCCCTAGACCTCCATCAAACTTAAAAAACACATCCCTTACATCCCCCATCGAGATTAATTTGTACATTTGGGTAGACATTTTTGACGGATAAAGGCCGGTTCCTCCACAATATACTGTATATATATAGTGAAACAGCCCTTTTCAACTCCCCCTTCATTTGTCTATCTTCTCTTTTGAGTTCTCCACAATCCTCCATTTGTTTATAGTATCTCTCTCTCTCTCTCTCCTCAGGCATATTTTTCTTCTTATCTTTATATTTCTTCTTCGTTTTCCCCTTTGTATCTTGCTAATGTCGTCCTCATCACCTTCATCTCCTCTTCTTCCTCGCTTTCTTCATCCTCCTCTTCCAAGGTCTACTGTTCGACTACCGGGTACCACAAGAGACAGTCTTACCTTCTCTACCTCCTACCCCCCCACCCCCTCCCCTTCCCCCTCCTCCTCCTTCACCTCCCTCTTCCAAGGTCTACTGTTCGACTACCGGGTACCACAAGAGACGTCTTACCTTCTCTACCTCCTACCCCCCCCCCCCCCCTCCCCCTCCTTCACCTCCCTCTTCCAAGGTCTACTGTTCGACTACCGGGTACCACAAGAGACGTCTTACCTTCTCTACCTCCTACACCCCGCCCCCTCCCCTTCCCCCTCCTCCTCCTTCACCTCCCTCTTCCAAGGTCTACTGTTCGACTACCGGGTACCACAAGAGACGTCTTACCTTCTCTACCTCCTACACCCCCCCCCCCGCCGCCCTCCCCTTCCCCCCTCCTCCTCCTTCACCTCCCTCTTCCAAGGTCTACTGTTCGACTACCGGGTACCACAAGAGACAGTCTTACCTTCTCTACCTCCTTCCCCCCCCCGCCCCCTCCCCTTCCCCCTCCTCCTCCTTCACCTCCCTCTTCCAAGGTCTACTGTTCGACTACCGGGTACCACAAGAGACGTCTTACCTTCTCTACCTCCTACCCCGCCCGCCCCCCCCCTCCCCCTCCTTCACCTCCCTCTTCCAAGGTCTACTGTTCGAACTACCGGGTACCACAAGAGACAGTCTTACCTTCTCTACCTCCTACCACCCCCCCCCCGCCCCCCCTCCCCCTCCTTCACCTCCCTCTTCCAAGGTCTACTGTTCGACTACCGGTACCACAAGAGACAGTCTTACCTTCTCTACCTCCTACCCCCCCGCCCCCTCCCCCTCCTTCACCTCCCTCTTCCAAGGTCTACTGTTCGACTACCGGGTACCACAAGAGACAGTCTTACCTTCTCTACCTCCTACCCCCCCCCGCCCCCTCCCCCTCCTTCACCTCCCTCTTCCAAGGTCTACTGTTCGACTACCGGGTACCACAAGAGACAGTCTTACCTTCTCTACCTCCTACCCCCCGCCCCCTCCTCCTACTTCACCTTCCCCTCCTCCTTCACCTCCCTCTCCCCCTTCTCCTTCACCTCCCTCTCCTCGTCCTCCTTCACCCCCTCTTCCTCCTCCTCCTCCTCCTCCTCCTTCACCCTCCTCCTCCTCCTCCTCCTTCACCCTCCTCCTCCTCCTTCACCCTCCTCCTCCTCCTTCACCTCCTCCTCCTCCTTCACCTCCACCTCCCTCTCCTCCTCCTCCTCCACCTCCCTCTCCCCCTCCTCCTCCTTCACCTCTCTCCTCCCCGCTCCTCCTTCACTCACCTCCCTCTCCCCCTCCTCCTTCACCTCCCCTCTCCCCATCCTCCTTCTCCTCCCTCTCCCCTCCTCTCCTCCTCCTTCACCTCCCTCTCTCCCTCCTCCTCCTCCTTCACCTCCCTCTCCCCCTCCTCCTCCTCCTTCACCTCCCTCTCCCGCTCCTCCTCCTCCTTCCCCTCCCTCTCCCACCCCTCCTCCTCCTTCACCTCCCCTCCCCCTCCTCCTCCTCCTCCTTCACCTCCTCCCTCCCTCCCTCCTCCTCCTCCTTCCCCTTAACTCCTACCCCTCCTCCTCCTCCTTCACACTCCCTCCTCCCCCTCCTCCTCCTCCTTCACCTCCCTCTCCCCCTCCTCCTCCTCCTCCTCCTTCACCTCCCCCTCCTCCTCGTCCTCGTCCTCGTCCTCTTCCTCTTCCTCCTCCTCCTCCTCCTCCTCCTCCTCCTTCACCTCCTTCACCTCCTCCTTCACCTCCTTCACCTCCACCTCCCCCTCCTCCTCCTCCTCCAAGGTCTACGGTCGGACTACTGGAGGGTGACCGCAAGAAACAGTCTTAAGTCGTCGGGTGTGTGGTCAGATGAAGTGCCGGCCGCCCCCCTATCCGGTGACACAGGGGTAACTTATTAATTAACATTGTTCTTAGGCTTTAAAAGGTTTCATTGGCTCCTTCTCTTTGATTCTCTGACCGACTCTCGCTCTCTCTCTCTCTCTGTGCTAATTTTAGAATCCCAACCATAGAATCTATATTTGTTTCCGTGTGTGTGTGTGTGATCTATTTTTAGAATTAGGACAAGGTACAGATATGTGTCTTGTGTACTTTCTATAAAACCAATGTGTATATATACAGTATATATATATATATATATATATATATATATATATATATATATATATATATATATATATACTGTATATATACTTTATATATATATTCTATAAACGTAACATTAATAACAAAATACCGTAAATTATAACATTCCAAAATCTTATTTAATATAATATTGGTAGTGACTTTCCTTTCCATCTTTGTATAAGAGAGGTTAGTTATCCTACCACCAATATACATTGAAACGAGTAGATTAGTATGGACACCTTAATTACCTTTTTTATGCCTATTATTTTTGACAGTGTACAAGCAAAACCAACTATTACGTAAACTGTGGTTGTCTATGAAACACTTACCTCTGTTTCCAGTTTAACATTTAACACTTGAACGATTTTTGTTTCAGTGAATGAGTTAGTTAAATATACTGTATAGATAGTTAGTTAGGAGATAGAGAGTGAGTTAGTTAGTTGAGAGAGAGAGAGAGAGGTATTGAGTGGTGTAGGTGTATCCACAGTGAATATAGTAATTAAGCAATATTTAGCCCTCCAGCACTATCATAAATCATTATTATCTTACCAGCTGTTTGTGTGTGTGTGTGAGAGAGAGAGAGAGAGAGAGAGAGAGAGAGAGAGAGGTATTGAGTGGTGTAGGTGTATCCACAGTGAATATAGTAATTAAGCAATATTTAGCCCTCCAGCACTATCATAAATCATTATTATCTTACCAGCTGTTTGTGTGTGAGAGAGAGTGGGAGAGTTAGAGAGTTAGAGAGTTAGAGTTAGAGTTAGAGGTGGTTATTAAAAGCAACATTCAACCCTCCAGCACTATTCTGTAAGCCCCAATACATCATTATTATCTCCCCATCTGAGTTTGGGAGAGAGAGAGTGTGTGTGAGTGAGAGTTAGAGTTAGAGTGAGAGATAGTTATTAAAAGCAACATTCAACCCTCCAGCACTATTCTGTAAGCCCCAATACATCATTATTATCTCCCCATCTGAGTTTGGTGGATATACAGTATATATAGATAACTAGATAGAGAGAGAGAGAGAGAGAGAGAGAGAGAGAGAGAGAGAGAGAGAGAGAGAGAGAGAGAGAGAGTTAGAGTGAGAGATAGTTATTAATAGCAACATTCAACACTATTCTGTAATCTCCAATACATCATTATTATCTCCCCATCTGAGTGTAGTGGATAGATAGATAGATAGAGTGAGAAAGAGAGTGTGAGAGTGAGAGAGAGAGAGCTAGAGCGAGAGAGAGATAAGAGTGAGTTATTAAACGCAATATTCAACCTTGAAGCACTATTTTGTAAGCCCTAATACATCATATTTATCTCCCCATCTGAGTGGTGGGGCCAGGGTATATTAATTTAAGTCCTCTTGCAAACTGGAGGAGGTCTTCATTACCTCTGCCGCTTAACCCTTTGAAGATTAAGACCTGTTTTGACAGTTTGTTCTGGCTATCATTAGACGCATTTATGCAGTTTAAGAAGGATCTGTGGGAATGATTAAAGTAAAGGTATCTCAATTAACCCTCTGACTTCCATATGCCCTGCCTAATCTGCATACAATCGTCTAATACTAGCCGGAAAACAGAAAGTATATGCGTCATTATCTTCAAAGGGTTAATTAAGAATAATGTTGATGATATTTATACTGCTACAACACAAACAAAAACAACAATTACTACCGTACTACTACTACTACTACTACTACTACTACTACTACTACTACTACTACTACTACTACTACTATTAGCCACATTCTATTGGTGTGTTGGTGTGTGTTAGTGTGTGTTGGTGTGTGTTGGTGTGTGTTAAAATGTGTTTTGGTGTGTGTATTAGTGTGTGTTGGTGTGTGTTAGTGTGTGTTAGTGTTTGTTAAAATGTGCTTTGGTGTGTGTATTAGTGTGTGTTGGTGTGTGTGTTAGTGTGTTAAAATGTGTTTTGGTGTGTGTTAGTGTGTGTTGGTGTGTGTTAGTGTGTGTTGGTGTGTGTTGGTGTGTGTTAAAATGTGTTTTGGTGTGTGTATTAGTGTGTGTTGGTGTGTGTTAGTGTGTGTTAAAATGTGTTTTGGTGTGTGTATTAGTGTGTGTTGGTGTGTGTGTTAGTGTGTGTTAAAATGTGTCTTGGTGTGTGTATTAGTGTGTGTTGGTGTGTGTTAGTGTGTGTTAGTGTGTGTTGGTGTGTGTTAGTGTGTGTTAAAATGTGTTTTGGTGTGTGTTAGTGTGTGTCAGTGTGTGTGTATTAGTGTGTGTTGGTGTGTGTTAGTGTGTGTTGGTGTGTGTTGGTGTGTGTTAGTGTGTGTTGGTGTGTGTTAGTGTGTGTTGGTGTGTGTGTTGGTGTGTGTTAGTGTGTGTTGGTGTGTGTTAGTGTGTGTTGGTGTGTGTTAGTGTGTGTTGGTGTGTGTTAGTGTGTGTTAGTGTGTGTTAGTGTGTGTTGGTGTGTGTTAGTGTGTGTTGGTGTGTGTTTTCCTCATAGAATGGCCAAGTTTATATAATTAGCACCATATTTCACATCGAAATCTTCAAAACAACGGAGAAATCTTGATGGGAACCTTTCAATTTACCGTCAGTTGAAAAGAAACAAACTATAGTGTATGTGAAGGTATGGGTCACATGGTACAGTAAGGGAGGTATTGTGGTAGCATGACCAAACACACACACACACACACACACACACACACCTCTGATCACTTTCCCTCCATAACCAGGTAACAATATGCATTAGTCATCTCAGGTAACAACCAGATATAGAACAATTACGTAACATGTGGCAGTCCTCCTATGTCTGGGTCAATCTGTCTGTCTGGTTTTGTGTATATCTATATATATATGTATCTATCTATCTATCTATCTATCTATTTGTGTGTGTAGATGTAGAATAGCTCACAAATACGCGTTAGTCACATACATAGATGTTTTGACCTATGCCAGGATTGGAACCTCAGACAATCCTGTAAACCATACTTAGAAACAATTAATTGTATCTAATTGTGTTTTCAGGATTTGAGACTATTCTCGTGGTGACCCGTCTGCTATTAATTTGTCACATTTCTGTCAAATAAATGAATACTTTAAGCAAACTGTGAACAGCTGCCAAGGGCTCAAAAAATATATAACATTTCAATCTTCTCTCAGTATTATTGGTGGTTCTCTTTCTTCTGGCCTTTCACGGAAAGGTCATATTACCACTCTTGCTATAACAGCTTCCCAGAAGTTAGATGTGATCAGCCGTCTCCGTGGGTTCTCTCCCCCTCACAGCTTCTTGCTCTGTATTGGGGCACAGTGCGTCCATGTATCGAGTATTGTTTGCATGTGTTGGGAGGTTACCCCCATACATACCGCACGTCTCGAAAAGGTAGAATCAAAATAATTTAGTCTCATCAACTCACCTCCTCTCACTATTTCCCTGCAATCTCTCTCTACACGCCGCAATGTTGCATCTCTCTCACTCTTTACCACTATTAAAATAATCAATGATCTTCAGAGCTTTCTTGGTGCATACCCTTACTTACAGAGAGTGGGGGGCACCCGTCTTTCAACATACTCCCACCTTTATTCTGTCCACCTCTCAAACCCAAGATTGAACACATTTTCCCAGTCTTCTGTTCAACAAGCAAGCTTTGAAACTCTCTCCCTCTATTTATCTTTCCCTCATCCTATGACTTAAACCGCTTCAAGCTCCAGATATTTTTACTCTAACGTACCTTGATTTTGGCTGTCACTCTTTCTAGTTAGAGGGAGACACTTGTTACAGTCAGCTTTGCCTTTTGTCTCCTTCATTCACATAGGGGAAAACAAAACAAATCACAGCTTGGTGAAGCATCCAAATATACCGCTAAAATATTGAAAGCACAAATGACCCATGAAGTTGCAATATGTCGCTTGCAATTTAGATTAACAATGTCTCTCTGTAAAACCTCACAGAACTCCCGATGTTCCACCTTTACCAGCAGTTGTGAATCATCTGCAAACCAATTATGTGAGTGTGTATTAATGCATCTGTCTCTGTCCCTTCTCTCTCTATTTAATGAAAATTAATAATGTGAATCTCTCTCTCTCTTTACCCCTGTCCCCTACTAGCTTACCTCTACGTAGAAAGCTACCATACCCCCATCACCCCCCCCCCCCCTCTTTCCCCAGTACATGCATCAATACACTTGAGACAGCGACCTAGGGCGTCTCAATGGTTCCACTTAGTCACGGAGGAGCCACA
This sequence comes from Paralithodes platypus, assembly GCA_032716605.1. NCBI lineage: Eukaryota > Metazoa > Arthropoda > Malacostraca > Decapoda > Lithodidae > Paralithodes > Paralithodes platypus. Next base: position 738,959 of record CM064513.1, on the reverse strand, counting down.
TACCCCTTCACCTCTCACCCGCCCCCCCCCCCCCCCCTGTATTAACCCCTTCACCACCATCACGCCTGTTTTACCTTTCATTCTGGCTGAGATTAGACGATTTTATGCAGTTTAAGAAGGACCTGTGTTGTTAAGGGGAGATCTCCACCTGAGGGATTTTTTTTCTGGACCCCTTTCTCCCTCATGTTTAGCCCCCATTGCTTTTGAGATTTTAAGACGTCCGCCCTAAGTAGTTTGGATATTTAAGACATTTTGCCCCATTTCTGTCAATTTTAAGACCTTTCGTGCCATTAAGGTATCGATTTTTTCCTGGCGAGCGATAGCGAGCCTGTAATTTAAGAGCAACCGGCCTCCGGCCTGGACATTTTTCTACCGAAAAATGTACAAATTTATCTTGAAAGGGGGTCTAGGGGGTGTAATTTTAAGCTTGATGAAAACGTAGGGAACAAACTAAATACCTCCCCTTAAGAGGGATTATACAGATCGTATTAAGATTATAAACTAAAGCAAGTTGTCTAATGTTAACCAGAATATGATGAAACTTACTTTGCTGGTGGTGAAGGGGTTAACAAACAAATGAAGAGGGTGCTACCAAGCCTCATGTCGAACAAACATAAGATAATTTTTTTTTTTTTTTTTTTTTTTTTTTTAAAGATAATTGAGTGCTAATTTGTGATAAAGGATTAAATTCCATTCAATTTCAGAAATATCGCCGTATATTTATAAAAATTTCGTTTTTGAAGGTTTAGGGCCTCACGTAAGGAAGATTACGACGCGTTTGACAGTTTATTCTGGCTATTATTAGGCGAGTCTAGGCTATATAGCTTAGGGTGGCGGGAATTATTAACGGCAAGGACTATCTCCATTATTAACGGCAAGGACTATCTCCATTATTAACGGCAAGGACTATCTCCATTATTAACGGCAAGGACTATCTCCATTATTAACGGACTATCTCCATTATTAACGGACTATCTCCATTAAGGGGAGGTTTTTAGTGTGTTTCCTAGACTTCCATCAAGCTTGAAATTACACCCCCTTGACCCCCTTTCAAGATAAATTTGTACATTTTTCGGTAGAAAAATGTCCCGGCCGAAGGCCGGTTCCTCTTAAATTACAGGCTCGCTATCGCTCGCCAGGAAAAAAATCGACACCTAAATGGGACGAAAGGTCTTAAAAGTGACATAAATTTTAACTTCTTAAAATCGCCAAACTAATGGGGCGAACGTCATAAAATTTAAAAAGCAATGGGGCTAAACATGCGGGAGAAAGGGGCAAAGAAAATAATCCCTCAAGTGGAAATCTTCCCTTAACCCTCTGACTTCCATATACCCTTCTCAATCTGTGAGGAACCTTCTCTCTTCCAAAAATTCAGTCCATTTTCTTTAAACTATTTTTTCACAAAGTTTACAAATACTGGTATGGGGCACTAGTCTATAATTAATTGGGTCTTCCCACACACCCCTTGTGTGTGTGTGTGTGTGTGTGAGTGTTTTTTTATTTTATTTATTTTGTTTTTTCTTTGTTTTTGTTTTTTTTATTGGATCAGTATGATATTTGTTTCACACCGTCCCCTAATTTTCGTCAACATAGTGCATTACCAAAAGGGGAGAATTGAGCCACTTGCCCCTGTGTCATGAGGATAAGGTCACACCTGAATGACTAGGAAACGGACAGGGCTACCGTGGCGTACCTGTGAAAACCACCAAACCATTATTGCTCTTCCATCAAAGACGGTAGTTATCACCCTCCACTCAACCCTACTATCGCCTTTACATTCAAGTTATCTGTCAATATCAAATAAAAATATAAAAAAAAAGTATGTATTTTTGTATATTTGTATTCTCGAAAAACGATGCCACACGGCCTCTGAAACCCATAGTAGCTCTATAACAGAACCATCCGTGGTTTACAGGCGCCCCCCCCCCCCCTCCCCACTCCCCCACCACCACCACCACCACTACCACTATTGTTGATAGTTGACACCCCTCAACCCTTTGTTTCACCGGAAGATATGGGGTTAGGTTCACAGGGGTCAATGAATTTTACAGGTCGGAGACACATTATCTACTTTTGGAGGCAACTTTACATTAGCAACTGTACATAAAGGGGCGGTATAATTGGTTTTTTCTGGACCCCAATTTCCCCTCATGCTTAGCCCCATTCACTGGGAGATCTGAGGTTACAGAAGGGGTTAATTATTTGTATAGGCTGGAGACACATTACCTATTTATTTCTGCAAGTTTACATCAGCAACTACACATAATAGGGGGCGGTAGTTGCTTTTTCTGAGCCACCATTCCCCGGGAAAAGTGAGGTTACAGAAGGGGTGAAGGAGTTTTATGAGCCGGAGACACATTACTTACATATTTTGGCAACTTTACATCAGCAACTACTGTACACATAATATGGGGCGGTAGTTGCATATTCTGAACCACCATCTACCGGGAGATAGGGGGTTACATAAGGGGTTAATGAGTTTTATAAGCCGCAGACACATTACTTACTGTTGTCAGAAACTTTTCATTAGCAACTGCATTGTGAAACATTATGGATATGAAGAAGATATGTATAGTGTTTGTAAAATGATCATGTTAAAACATATGGGCATGAAGAGAGGTATGTTTGGTGTTTGTAATGATCTACCCTTTGACTGGTATATTGGTAGGGATTTATCCATCCTATACCAATGAGAAAGGTGAATCACTATCAATATATATGATAAATAAGGAGGGGGGGGGGGAAACTTTTGTCGGGTCAGCATTGTCAATAGGGTACTGTACAGTAAATTATAGGTGTATAAAATCCTAGCCAGCCGCCGCAGCTTATGAATTATGCTTATATATATACCGGTATATATATACATTTTTTGTCAACTATATAAATCTATTCATTCTATTCTCAGTCTAGTTTCCTATATCAAAACAAAAGATCCCATGAATGTTGATTGGATTTATTGCGAGCCTTCGTTAATTTCCGATAGAATGTCTGGTGTGATAACCTCTGTTGGCCCTCTGCCACCTCCTACTTCGGCATGTGTCGGCCTGGATTCTCTTCTGGAGTCTTTGGAACTTTTTAGTGTTTTTGTTATTGGTAGATGCTTTAGTTGTTAGTACGGTACTGCTGTTACTATTGCTAGGACTTGTTATTATTGTTATTATTGTTATTATTATTTATTATTATTTATTATTATTATTGAGTTTACTATTATTACCCAATTCTCTCTCTCTCTCTCTCTCTCGCTCTCGCTCTCTCTCTCTCTCTCTCTCTCTCTCTCTCTCTCTCTCTCTCTCTCTCTCTCTCTCTCTCTCTCTCTCTCTATCTCTATCTATCTATCTATCTATCTATCTATCTATCTATCTATCTATCTATCTATCTATCTATCTATCTATCTATCCATCTATTTATCTATATATCTATCTATCCATCCATCTATCTATCTATATAATATGGTAATCATGGTAGAGTGGTCTTACTATTGAACCGGTATTCTTGAAGTCCCGCTTAGTTCAAATCCCGAAGTGTCAGTGGGGAGATATTATTAGAATACAAATTGTGTTGTATTTAGTGTCAGTACCTTGCCACAGAGCTCACCGACACGCCATACAAAAACACCCTTGCTATTGGTTATAACTGTCTTGATGGCGTAATGGTTTGTGTGTTTAAAATCTGTATGTGGTGACCTAGGTTCGAATCCCGGGTGGAGCACATGTTTTCATTAATTTCATTGGGTGGTGTTTGGTGTTGGGAGTGAAATGAATTAATTAGATTATACATTAGAATTGAATTGATATTCCCGTATTAACCCCTTCTGTACCGGCGACGTCTTTTTTTATTTTTTTTTCTAGCTATATTTTTAGACGATTTTGTGCAATTTCAAAAGGATCAGTAGTAATAAAAAGGGTTAAGTGAGATGCATCGAAGCCTGTTCATTGCTGGAGGACCATTTTAAGCTGAATAAAATAGTCTACTAGTAGCCAGTATAAAATTAAAAGCACGCCGCCGGTATGGAAGGGGTTAAGGGGAGATGGGTCGTTTTTCTGGTCGCCTTTCTCCCTCATGTTTAGCCCCATTAGTTTCCAGATTTTTAGATATTTGCCTCATTAGTTTGTTGATTTTAATACCTTTCGACCCATTTCTTTGTCAATATTAAGACCTTTCGTGCTATTTAGGTGTCGATTTTTTTTCCTGGCGAACGATAGCGAGCATGTAATATACAGTAGTAGTAATCCAGCCGGGATATTTTTCTATCAAAAAATGTACAAATTTATCTTGAAGGAGGTTCTTGGGGTGCCTGATGGTCTAGAAACATACTAAACAGATAGATAAGTAAGCTAATATATAAGCCGATCCCCCCTTAAGAAACGGGAAGGACAGACATCGGCAATACAGCTTCGAAAAGTCAAAGTTGCACCGAGCCGAGAGGACATGGCCAGCGCCATAGGTCTGTAAAGGCAAGGCTACAAACTGGCCAGGTGTAAGAACATGTCTCGCTGTTTCACTCGTCATCTGGAATAAGGTCACCTCATGTCGTTGTGCTAAGTGATGGAATAAACATACTATACGCCTTTGACCTCACGGAGAGCTGTAATATTATATATGTATATATATATATATATATATATATATATATATATATATATATAACTGTTTTCAATGTACATAGGCCTACTAAAGTACACATTAACATAAA
>CM064513.1:724266-726766 GCA_032716605.1 Paralithodes platypus | reverse complement strand
CTAAATACAGGTGGAATAACACAACATACATCCTCGGTAAGGAAGGGGTTAAGGGGCGTATTTATGTGCTTATTGTGTTGTATATTAATTATTATTTGTGTTTAGTTTCCTCCCTAGACTTCCATCAAGCTGTTAAAAACACCCGCTAGACTCCCCTTCAAGATATAATTGTAAATTTTTCGGTAGAAAAATATCCTGGCCGAAGGCCGGTTACTCTTAAAGCTAAAATGCTACGAAAGGTCCTAATATTGACGAAGAACTAGGGCGTAACGTCATAAAATGCTACGAAAGGTCCTAATATTGACGAAGAACTTGGGCGTAACGTCATAAAATGCTACGAAAGGTAATATTGACGAAGAACTTGGGCGTAACGTCATAAAATGCTACGAAAGGTCCTAATATTGACGAAGAACTTGGGCGTAACGTCATAAAATGCTACGAAAGGTCCTAATATTGACGAAGAACTTGGGCGTAACGTCATAAAATGCTACGAAAGGTCCTAATATTGACGAAGAACTTGGGCGTAACGTCATAAAATGCTACGAAAGGTCCTAATATTGACGAAGAACTTGGGCGTAACGTCATAAAATGCTACGAAAGGTCCTAATATTGACGAAGAACTTGGGCGTAACGTCATAAAATCGCCAAACTAAGGAGCCGAACGTCTTAAAATTAAAAACCCAATGAGGCTAAAAACACGAGGGAGAAGGAGGACCAGAAAAACGGCCCTCCCCCCTTAATCTATTTTATCTGAATTAATCAACAGGCTGATCTTGGCTGCATTGGGGGTGTCTTCGTACCCCTAGTGAAAAAGGGGGGTGAGTTGCTCCCTAGACCTCCATCAAACTTTGAAAAACACCTCAAAGACTCCTCTTAGGTATAAACTTTGAAAAACACCTCAAAGACTCCTCTTAGGTATAAACTTTGAAAAACACCTCAAAGACTCCTCTTAGGTATAAACTTTGAAAAACACCTCAAAGACTCCTCTTAGGTATAAACTTTGAAAAACACCTCAAAGACTCCTCTTAGGTATAAACTTGAAAAACACCTCAAAGACTCCTCTTAGGTATAAACTTTGAAAAACACCTCAAAGACTCCTCTTAGGTATAAACTTTGAAAAACACCTTAAAGACTCCTCTTAGGTATAAACTTTGAAAAACACCTCAAAGACTCCTCTTAGGTATAAATTTGAATGATTTTCTGTAGCACAGGCTCGCTATCGCTCGCCAGGACTAAAATGACACCTAAATGGCCTGATAGGTGAATATACACACCATATGAGGGGGAGCACTTTATTAACAATGTTTCGCAGATAGCTTCTTCAGGTCACTTATTTCAACGGCATGAAAGGTCTGAATATTGGCAAAGAAATGGGGCAAAAGATCACAAAATCGACAAAGTAATAGGGCGAACGTCTCCAAATGTCTACTGATGGGGCTAAACGTGAAGGAAGAGGGGGAGTGGGAGTGGACGTTTGTACTGGCCGTGAAGTTTGCACAGACCGTCAAGCCACTTGCACTCGTTCACACAGTTCACACTTCAGTTTGTCAGGCCAGTCGTGAGTTCTATACTGGCTGGTTTGAGTTCAAGCATATGTGGGCTCTCTCTCTCTCTAGCTATCAATCTCTTGTTCTCTCTCTCTCTCTCTCTCTCTCTCTCTCTCTCTCTCTCTCTCTCTCTCTCTCTCTCTCTCTTTGCGTTTTGAAGAGTTTTACATTTCTGTGAAGGCTAATTTATCAAACCCCTCCCAATCATAGGTTTTCGTACGTCATAATGTAGGACCTCTTACTGTGAATTATAAGGACACATTTTAAGGAGGGATGAACGCATTTATTTGCTTATTGTTTTATATTTTTGTTATGTCTTAGTTTCCTCCCCAGACCTCCATCAAGCTCCAACCACCTAGACCCCCCTTCAAGATAGATTTGTACCCTTTTCGGTAGAAAAAATTTCCGGCTTCGAAGGCCGGTTTCTCTTAAATTTACAGGCTCGCTATATCTCCCGCCAGGAAAACAATCGACACCTAAATGGCGCGAAAAGTCTAAATATTGACAAAGAAGTGGGGTGTAAAGTCTTAATATCATTAAACTAATGAGCCGAACGTCTTGAAGTCTAAAAACCAATGGGGCTAAACACGAGGGAGAAGAAGGGCCAGAAAAACGACCCAGCTCCTCCAACTATAGGGTCTCTAATCTCCCGTTAAGGTGTATTCTCTCAGGCTTGTTCTTTTCTCATTCCTGCATGCGTAACATACATTCCACCGCCTCTCAATTCTTTAGCTCTCTCTAGCTTTCTCTCTCTCTCTCTCTCTCTCTCTCTCTCTCTCTCTCTCTCTCTCTCTCTCTCTCTCTCTCAAGAGGGAGCTATGAGGACCGGTTGAAAGCTCTTGGTCTATTTTCGTTGGACACGTGTAGACTACGAAGTCATCTCATTGAAGTCTTTAAAATACTTCATGGGTTTGACAAGGTAAATTATAGACTGATTACCCTCAATAGGAACA
>CM064513.1:694266-719266 GCA_032716605.1 Paralithodes platypus | reverse complement strand
TTTAGGTCATATGTAGTTTAGGATAGTTAGGAAGCACCATGTCTCATTTCCAAGTTTATAATATATACATTTGTTCTTTTATGCTACTGTAGTTGTATTTAGACGAGTAATTGCAGTTTAAGAAGGATCTGTGGTAGTAAAAAAGATTTAGGGAGATAGTTCGAAGCCTGTAGAGTGCTTGAGGCTCTTTTTAAATGAATTAAACCGTCTAATGGTAGCCAGAGAAAAGTTAAAAGGACTTAACCCGTACAGAGAGGGTTAAGGGGAATTTTGTTTTAAAGTTTCCTCCCTAGATCTCCATCAAGCTTAACAAAAATTACCCCGAAGACCCCCATTCGAGACAAATTTGTGCATGGCCCAGCCGAAGGCCGGTTCTTCCCAAAATTGCAGGCTCGCTATTGCTAGCCAAAAAAAATCTACACCTAAATGGCACGAAAGGTCTTAATATAGACACAGCAATGGGGCGAAAGGATTTAAAATCCTCAAACTATTAGGACGAACGTCATATATTTTAATGATATTTTTGTGACATGACCCAGCCAGAGTTCGAACCCAGGCCAGTAGTGCAGCACTCCAACACTTTAACCACTAAACCACCGAGGAGCTTAAAAGTAATGGCTTCATTTGGAATCAATTCCATCCACCACCACCCGCTCCGACTCATGGTGACGTAGCTTGACGCGATACATACTGTACATACACCTCACACACTAACACCTCACACCTCACACCTCACACACTAACACTAGCAATTAAGTACTAGACTAGGATACTTGTCATCTGGGGCACAATTATGGCCTCACTGAATAAACAAGTAGAGCCTCGATAAATTATATATTTTGGTGACATGACCCAGCCAAGTCTCGAAACTATCTATCTATACTGTATGCTCAGGCCCAATCCCCACTTCTATATGCTCAGGCCCAATCCCCACTTCTATATGCTCAGGCCCAATCCCCACTTCTATATGCTCAGGCCCAATCCCCACTTCTATATGCTCAGGCCCAATCCCCACTTCTATATGCTCAGGCCCAATCCCCACTTGTATATGCTCAGGCCCAATCCCCACTTGTATATGCTCAGGCCCAATCCCCACTTCTATATGCTCAGGCCCAATCCCCACTTCTATATGCTCAGGCCCAATCCCCACTTCTATATGCTCAGGCCCAATCCCCACTTGTATATGCTCAGGCCCAATCCCCACTTCTGTATGCTAAGGCCCAATCCCCACTTCTATATGCTCAGGCCCAATCCCCACTTGTATATGCTCAGTCCCAATCCCCACTTCTATATTCTCAGGCCCAATCCCCACTTGTATATGCTCAGTCCCAATCCCCACTTCTATATGCTCAGGCCCAATCCCCACTTCTATATGCTCAGGCCCAATCCCCACTTCTCCTATTTATTATTTGTTTATTTTATTTTATTTTATTTTTTTCTTGGGGGTGGCCGATTCAAGACAGAGCAAGAACAGGAAAACACAAGACACAAGACAAAACAGCGAACAAACACAGACAAAACACAAAATTCACACACATCCAGGTCACCCAGGAGAATACCCAGAGACCAGGGTCACCAAGGTCGCTCCAGCACTCCCCCGGCCCCCGACCACATAATGGGGCTAAACATTAAGGAGAAGGGGTCCTTAAACTCTTCATACAAGGTTGCTCTTATACTTGGACACCAAAAGAGGCTATGAAATTTTATGAAACTCGAGTTAAGTTGCAAGCATATTGAGTCGTCAATTTAATACAGTATGTGGAGCAAGATTACCGAGTTTATATATAATTTTCAACTTTATCTATCAGGTTACCCATGAGTTCTGACCCCAATTATCCCATGAAGTTACATAAGGAATGATGGGTTCAGATTATAAGATTCAGGGTTAACTTCTTTCCTGCTCAGTAGTCTGGGGTTTCGAAGTTTATATATTATCTATCTATCTATATATCTGTCTGTCTGTCTGTCTGTATCTATCTATCTATCTATCTATCTATCTACTCAGGCACATGCCCCATTTTTTTAATTTTTCAATTTTTTTGTATTTAATTATTATTATTATTATTATTATTATTATTATTATTATTATTATTATATACAGTATATATATATATATATATATTTTTTTTTTGGGGGGGGTTCTATCTAATGATAATGTGGGAAAGGTTTGGACTCGAAGGGTTACCAAATCAAGACTGCTAGATTTTTTTTTCTATGTGAGGGAGGGAGACAAAAGGCAGAACTGCCTGTAGTGAGTGCCTCCTCCATAGTTGAAAGAGTGACAGGGCCAAAATCAAGTTACGTTCGAGCCAAAATGCTTGGACACACAGGAGTTTGAAGCAATTTAAGTCATAGGAGGAAGGAAAGACTAATTCTGGGAGAGAGTTCCAGAGCTCAGCTGTTGAATACTGTAGAAGAAAGATTGAGAGTAACGTTTCACTCTTGAGTTGGAAAGTACAGAGTAGGGGTGGGATTGTGTTGCAAGACGGGCACTACGTACCCTACGTAGAGGAGGTGGTATGCACTGAGATAGCTCTGAGGAACACTGTTTATTGTAGTAGCGATAGAATATTGAGAGAAATGCAACATTACGGCGAAGAGAGAGTGATTGCAGAGAGACGGTGAGTGGACGGGAGTTAATTATACGAAAGGCTTTCTTTTCTACTTTGTCTAGAAGTGCTGCGTGATAGGATCCTCCCCACACATGTGAACAATACTCAATACAAGGACGCACTGATTTTAATCATCTAATAATTGCCAGGAAGCAGAACAGAAATGCGTAATCGTATCTTTTAAGGGTTAATTGGCATAGGATGTTATGATCTGATTAAAATCGTCTCATGATAGCCAGAATAACCTGTCAAATAATGGCATGCTCCTCAAAGGGGTAACGGACCTATAGCCTGTTTTATTTATGCTAGCGAGAAATTGACTCATCCCCATCTTAAGAGAGGATTTTAGTTTGCTCCCTAAACCTCTATCAAGCTTAATAAACACCTTTAAGACCCCGTTCGAGATATATTTGTACATTTTATGGTAAAAAACACGCACGCACACACACATGTACAGAGACACAACATAACCTACACATAAACACCACATAAACACACACACACACACACACTAGAGTTCTAAAGGAAGCTAAGGATGAGCTCTCCAAACCACTGACATTGCTATTCAATGAATCCTTGCAGTCTGGGACTATGCCTGATCAGTGGAAGCTAGCCAACGTAGCACCGATATTTAAAAAAGGCAGCAAATCCCTACCCAGTAACTATCGTCCAATTAGCTTAACCTCAATTGTATGTAAAATGCTAGAAACGGTCATAAGAGACAGACTCGTAAATCACTTAGAGGCAAATAACTTACTTAAAGATACTCAACACGGCTTTCGTAAAAAAAGTTCCTGTTTAACAAACCTCTTAGACTTCTTTCACGATATCCTCAACCTCTACGATAAGAGTAAAGCTGTAGATATTTATATACCTTGATTTTCAAAAGGCCTTTGACAAAGTTCCCCACAAACGTTTACTGCTAAAACTAAAAGCGCATGGAATACAAGACGGTGTGTTGAAATGGATAGAAAATTGGCTCAGCGACAGAAATCAAAGAGTAGTCATAAACGGTAAGGCATCTAAATGGACCAATATAAGTAGCGGGGGTACCCCAGGGATCGGTACTAGGGCCAATTATCTTTCTAATTTACATCAACGACATAGATGAGGGTCTCACCTGTATAATCTCAAAATTTGCTGACGATACAAAAATTGCAAATAGCGTACTCTCAAAAGAACAAGTTGACGATATGCAACACAATCTAGATAAATTGTCATGTTGGGTCCAAATTTGGCAAATGAGTTTCAATGCGGATAAATGTAAAGTACTACATATCGGATACCTAAATGAGAAAGCAAACTATTCGATGAATGGCACTCAGCTTAAGAATGTAAACAGAGAAACCGATCTGGGAGTAACAATATCGAGTAACCTAAAACCGAGTCAACAATGTTCAGAAGTTGTTAAGAAGGCAAACAAAATAATTGGCTTTATAGGCAGGTCATTTGAGCATAAATCCAAAGAAGTTATCCTAACCCTTTACAATTCCTTAGTCCGCCCTCTTCTGGAATACTGCGTTCAATCCTGGTGCCCTTATTACCAAAAAGATATAGACAAGCTAGAACGAGTTCAACGTAGAGTTACCAAAATGATACCTAGCCTAAAGAACAAACCATACGAAGAGCGTCTTAGAGAATTAAATCTATTTCCTTTAACCCAGCGCAGATTAAGAGGTGACTTAATTCAAGTGTTCAAAATCATCAAAGGCATCGACAATATGAACTGTAGTAAGTACTTCACTATCGACCAATCTAATTACACGCGGGGAAACGGTTGCAAAATTATTGGTAAATCTTTTAACTCACACGAATCTAAGAATTTCTTCTTCAATCGAGTTGTCAACTTGTGGAATGGGCTTCCCCGAAACGTTATAGACTGCAGCACCGTTGATTCATTTAAACTCCGCTTAGACAAATATCTCGCATCAAACCCGTGACTGACTGCGTTTGTAAATGAATAACTTTATTTTATCCCCCCCCCCCTCAGTTGCTAACCCATCTGTCCCCTACTAACTTCCTAATCCTGCCACGGACATTAGTTCCAGGGCAGTAGTTCCCTTTCCAATGTTCCCTTACCCACTCTAAACCACTGTTTGGACACTTGATCCTCAGTGTTTTGGAGGACAAGCAGCCTAGAAGGGTCACTAGACCTGTTGTTGCTTGATTTCCTTTGTACTCCTTTGTACAAACACACACACACACAGAAACCCACACAGACACAGAAAATCACACAGACACACACACACAAACAAACCTGCACACCATAAACAGCACATAAACACACACACACGCCGTCAATCGCCCCACCCACGCCCTGATTATCGTTGAAGCTGGTAATTAGGGTCTTCAAATTACGCAGTGGACAACCTTTTATGGGACCTAACATTATTGTTTTATTTACACCCGGATCAGGCTATCTGTGCAGTTTTATGTTTATGTTATAAGACCTTAAGGGGAGGTCTCCACTCGAGGGATTTTTTGCTTGACCCCTTTCTCCCTCATGTTTAGCCCCATTGCTTTTGATATTATAAAACGTTTGCCACATTAGTTTAACGATTTTAAGAACTTTCACCCCATATTAAGACCTTTCGTGCAATTCAGGTGTCGATTTTATCCTGGCGAGCGTAGCGAGCCTGTAATTTAAGAGGAACCGGCCTTTGGCCGGGAAATTTTTCTACCGAAAAATGTACAAATTTATCTTGAAAGGGACTCAAGGGGGTGTAATTTTAAGCTTGATGGAGGTCTAGGGAACAAACTAATTACCTCCCCTTAAGGCTGTAGTGGTTATTGTGTTATATACTTGTTTATATACCGGTATGTATTATTTATTTCATTAACTAGGTTTATTTGTAAGTTAGTTGGTGGATATTATGTGATAATATGTATTTATCTCTGTGTTATAGTTTCTTCGCTAGATCTTTATCAAATTTAAAAAACACCCCCTAGACCCCCCGGCAAGATAAATTTGTAAATTTTTCGGTAAAGAAATATCCCGGCCGAAGGCCTGTTTCTCCTAGAATTACAGGTTCGCTATCGCTCGCCAGGAAAAAAGTCGACACCTAAATAGCACGTAAGGCCTGTATATTGCCAACGAAATGGGGTGAATGGTGTTAGAATCGCCAAACTAATGGAACGAACATCTTAATATCTCAAAGCTAATGGAACTAAACATGAGGGAGAAAAAGCCACTACCTCCCTCTTAAGAAAGCCACTACCTCCCTCTTAAGAAAGCCACTACCTCCCTCTTAAGAAAGCCACTACCTCCCTCTTAAGAAAGCCACTACCTCCCTCTTAAGAAGTTACGATAACGCATTTCTTGTCTGTATTCTGGCTATTAGTAGACGGGTTTAGGCAGATTAGTGAGGGTAACTAGGAAGTCAGAGGGTTACTTGGGATAGTCTTTACCCTTGTAATTCCCACAGGTCCTTCCTAAACTGTATAAAACCGTCTAATGATATCCAGAATACACTGACAAAATGCGTCATATTGTTGCTATTTAAGGGGAGGGTTTTAGTGTGTTTCCTAGACTTCCATCAAGCTTGAAATTACACCCCCATGACCCCCTTTCAAGATAAATTTGTACATTTTTCGGTAGAAAAATGTCCCGGCCGAAGGCCGGTTCCTCTTAAATTACAGGCTCGCTATCGCTCGCCAGGATAAAATCGACACCTGAATGCCATGAAAGGTCTTAATATGGGGTGAAAGTTCTTAAAATTGCTAAACTAATGGGGCAAACGTTTTATAATATCAAAAACAATGGGGCTAAACATGAGGGAGAAAGGGGTCAAGAAAAAAATCCCTCAAGTGGAGATCTCCCCTTAACCCTTTCAGCACGATGACATAACCTTCATCATATCATGGTTACCATTAGACGATTTGCTTTCGCTTATAATCTACCTCTTGGATTAAGGGGTAAATACTATCTCCATAAACCCTCGGAATAACACCGTTCCTTCCTAAGTTGCACAAAACCGTCTAACTTTATCTCGGATTAAGGGGTAAATACTATCTCCATAAACCCTCGGAATAACACCGTTCCTTCCGAAGTTGCACAAAACCGTCTAACTTTATCTCGGATTAAGGGGTAAATACTATCTCCATAAACCCTCGGAATAACACCGTTCCTTCCTAAGTTGCACAAAACCGTCTAACTTTATCTCGGATTAAGGGGTAAATACTATCTCCATAAACCCTCGGAATAACACCGTTCCTTCTTAAGTTGCACAAAACCGTCTAACTTTATCTCGGATTAAGGGGTAAATACTATCTCCATAAACCCTCGGAATAACACCGTTCCTTCTTAAGTTGCACAAAACCGTCTAACTTTATCTCGGATTAAGGGGTAAATACTATCTCCATAAACCCTCGGAATAACACCGTTCCTTCTTAAGTTGCACAAAACCGTCTAACTTTATCTCGGATTAAGGGGTAAATACTATCTCCATAAACCCTCGGAATAACACCGTTCCTTCTTAAGTTGCACAAAACCGTCTAACTTTATCTCGGATTAAGGGGTAAATACTATCTCCATAAACCCTCGGAATAACACCGTTCCTTCTTAAGTTGCACAAACCGTCTAACTTTATCTCGGATTAAGGGGTAAATACTATCTCCATAAACCCTCGGAATAACACCGTTCCTTCTTAAGTTGCACAAAACCGTCTAACTTTATCTCGGATTAAGGGTAAATACTATCTCCATAAACCCTCGGAATAACACCGTTCCTTCTTAAGTTGCACAAAACCGTCTAACTTTATCTCGGATTAAGGGGTAAATACTATCTCCATAAACCCTCGGAATAACACCGTTCCTTCTTAAGTTGCACAAAACCGTCTAACTTTATCTCGGATTAAGGGGTAAATACTATCTCCATAAACCCTCGGAATAACACCGTTCCTTCTTAAGTTGCACAAAACCGTCTAACTTTATCTCGGATTAAGGGGTAAATACTATCTCCATAAACCCTCGGAATAACACCGTTCCTTCTTAAGTTGCACAAAACCGTCTAACTTTATCTCGGATTAAGGGGTAAATACTATCTCCATAAACCCTCGGAATAACACCGTTCCTTCTTAAGTTGCACAAAACCGTCTAACTTTATCTCGGATTAAGGGGTAAATACTATCTCCATAAACCCTCGGAATAACACCGTTCCTTCCGAAGTTGCACAAAACCGTCTAACTTTATCCAGAACAAGCGGTAAAAAGGCGTCATCGTGCTGAAGGGGTTAAACCCAGTTGAGGCTATTTGGGCACTTATACTGTATATTTGGGCACTTATACTGTATATTTGGGTACTTATACTGTATATTTGGGTACTTATACTGTATATTTGGGTACTTATACTGTATATTTGGGTACTTATACTGTATATTTGGGCACTTATACTGTATATTTGGGCACTTATACTGTATATTTGGGTACTTATACTGTATATTTGGGTACTTATACTGTATATTTGGGTACTTATACTGTATATTTGGGCACTTATACTGTATATTTGGGCACTTATACTGTATATTTGGGTACTTATACTGTATATTTGGGTACTTATACTGTATATTTGGGCACTTATACTGTATATTTGGGTACTTATACTGTATATTTGGGTACTTATACTGTATATTTGGGTACTTATACTGTATATTTGGGTACTTATACTGTATATTTGGGTACTTATACTGTATATTTGGGTACTTATACTGTATATTTGGGTACTTATACTGTATATTTGGGCACTTATACTGTATATTTGGGCACTTATACTGTATATTTGGGCACTTATACTGTATATTTATGTGTTAGCCTTTAAGGGGAGATCTCCACTTGAGGGATTTTTTTTCTTGACCCCTTTCTCCCTCATGTTTAGCCCCATTGCTTTTGATATTATAAAACGTTTGCCCCATTAGTTTAGCGATTTTAAGAACTTTCACCCCATATTAAGACCTTTCGTGCCATTCAGGTGTCAATTTTATCCTAGCGAGCGATAGCGAGCCTGTAATTTAAGAGGAACCGGCCTTCGGCCGGGACATTTTTCTACCGAAAAATGTAAATATTTATCTTGAAAGGGACTCAAGGGGGTGTAATTTTAAGCTTGATGGAGGTCTAGGGAACAAACTAAATACCTCCCCTTAAGAAGATACGATGGTGCATCTATTGTCTGTATTCTGGATATCATTAGACGGTTTTATGCAGATTATGAAAGGTATTTGGAAGTTAGAGGGTTAATTGCTTCACCCTTATAAGGGGGGCCAGAAAAACCAACGATCCCCCTTTAACCCGGCACTTTAATAGCTAAAAGAACGTAACCGGTACTGTAAGGGTTAAAAGGCTACACACTATCTCAATTAACCCTATTTAGCGACCATGTATCCTTCCTAAGCTTTCTAAAAATCTTCTACATTTAGCTGACATCCAATAAACAGACGTCACCGGTACCGAAGGGGTTAATAATGGCAGACAGGCGAGGTCAACGGACACTGAAGGTCAGAGACTAGCCTGTTGCCATTATCTGGTTATCACTAGACGATTTTATTCAGATTAGGACGGACGTCTACCCGTTAATAGGCTACAGACTGTCTCGGTTACTCTTTTCAGCTATCAAAGCTTCCTAAGCTTCTTAAAATCTTCTAAATGGTTAGAGTGTTTAAGGGGAGGTTTTTAGTGGATTCCCTAGACTTCCATCAAGCTTAAAATTACTCCCCCTTGACCCCATTTCAAGATAAATTTGTACATTTTTCGGTAGAAAAATTTCCCGGCCGAAGGCCGGTTCCCCTTAAATTACAGGCTCGCTATCGCTCGCCAGGAAAAAATCGACACCTAAATGGCACGAATGGTCTTAAAATTGACAGAAATGGGGCAAGGGTTCTTAAAATCGCCAAACTAATGGGGCAAGCGTCTTTAAATCTCACAAGCAATGGGGCTAAACATGAGGGAGAAAGAGGTTCAGAAAAAAATCCTCCAGGTGGAAATCTCCCCTTAAGATCTGTATGTGGTAACCCAGGTTTGAATCCCGGTAAGATCACACGCTTTCATTAATTTCCTTGGGAGGTGTTTGGTGTTGGGAGTGAAATGAATAAATGAATAAATTAGATTAAATGTAGCCGAAATCCAATAAAGAAGACGTCACCGGTACAGACGTCACCGGTACAGACGTCACCGGTACAGACGTCACCGGTACAGACGTCACCGGTACAGACGTCACCGGTACAGACGTCACCGGTATAGACGTCACCGGTATAGACGTCACCGGTACAGACGTCACCGGTACAGACGTCACCGGTACAGACGTCACCGGTACAGACGTCACCGGTACAGAAGAGGTTAATAATGGCAGACAGACGAGGTCAACGGACACTGAAGGTCAGAGACTAACCTGTTGCCATTTATGGGTATCACTAGACGATTTTATTCAGCTTAGGAAGAGCAGATGGGTGTGAGGTTTAAGGGGGGGGGGGGATGGGAGTATTAATGTGTTCATTTATTTATCTTTTCTCGATTTTTTTCTAGTATCCTCCCGAGATCCCCCCCCCCCCCCCCCCCCGCTGGCTGTTGCTCGCCAGGGGAAGAAAACGTCACCTAAATTATTGTACTAAAGGTCTGAATAATGACAACAACAACATAAACAAATGAAGTGAAAGGTTTTAAAGTCGCCAAACTAATGGGCCGAACGTCTTAAAATTTGAAAACTAATGGGGCTAAGCATGAGGGAGAAAGGGGCCCAGAAAATCCAACCATCCCTACTTAATTGAGATAGTCTTTACCCTTATCACTCCTACAGAGCCTTCGTAAATCGTATACAATCGTCTAATGATGGCCAGAAACATACGGTCACAATGAGTCATAATGATGGCCAGAAACATACGGTCACAATGAGTCATAATGATGGCCAGAAACATACGGTCACAATGAGTCATAATGATGGCCAGAAACATACGGTCACAATGAGTCATAATGATGGCCAGAAACATACGGTCACAATGAGTCATAATGATGGCCAGAAACATACGGTCACAATGAGTCATAATGATGGCCAGAAACATACGGTCACAATGAGTCATAATGATGGCCAGAAACATACGGTCACAATGAGTCATAATGATGGCCAGAAACATACGGTCACAATGAGTCATAATGATGGCCAGAAACATACGGTCACAATGAGTCATAATGATGGCCAGAAACATACGGTCACAATGAGTCATAATGATGGCCAGAAACATACGGTCACAATGAGTCATAATGATGGCCAAAACATACGGTCACAATGAGTCATAATGATGGCCAGAAACATACGGTCACAATGAGTCATAATGATGGCCAGAAACATACGGTCACAATGAGTCATAATGATGGCCAAAACATACGGTCACAATGAGTCATAATGATGGCCAGAAACATACGGTCACAATGAGTCATAATGATGGCCAGAAACATACGGTCACAATGAGTCATAATGATGGCCAGAAACATACGGTCACAATGAGTCATAATGATGGCCAGAAACATACGGTCACAATGAGTCATAATGATGGCCAGAAACATACGGTCACAATGAGTCATAATGATGGCCAGAAACATACGGTCACAATGAGTCATAATGATGGCCAGAAACATACGGTCACAATGAGTCATAATGATGGCCAGAAACATACGGTCACAATGAGTCATAATGATGGCCAAAAACATACGGTCACAATGAGTCATAATGATGGCCAAAAACATACGGTCACAATGAGTCATAATGATGGCCAGAAACATACGGTCACAATGAGTCATAATGATGGCCAGAAACATACGGTCACAATGAGTCATAATGATGGCCAGAAACATACGGTCACAATGAGTCATAATGATGGCCAGAAACATAGTGATGGCCAGAAACATACGGTCACAATGAGTCATAATGATGGCCAAAAACATACGGTCACAATGAGTCATAATGATGGCCAGAAACATACGGTCACAATGAGTCATAATGATGGCCAGAAACATACGGTCACAATGAGTCATAATGATGGCCAGAAACATACGGTCACAATGAGTCATAATGATGGCCAGAAACATACGGTCACAATGAGTCATAATGATGGCCAGAAACATACGGTCACAATGAGTCATAATGATGGCCAAAAACATACGGTCACAATGAGTCATAATGATGGCCAGAAACATACGGTCACAATGAGTCATAATGATGGCCAGAAACATACGGTCACAATGAGTCATAATGATGGCCAGAAACATACGGTCACAATGAGTCATAATGATGGCCAGAAACATACGGTCACAATGAGTCATAATGATGGCCAAAAACATACGGTCACAATGAGTCATAATGATGGCCAGAAACATACGGTCACAAGAGTCATAATGATGGCCAGAAACATACGGTCACAATGAGTCATAATGATGGCCAAAAACATACGGTCACAATGAGTCATAATGATGGCCAGAAACATACGGTCACAATGAGTCATAATGATGGCCAGAAACATACGGTCACAATGAGTCATAATGATGGCCAGAAACATACGGTCACAATGAGTCATAATGATGGCCAGAAACATACGGTCACAATGAGTCATAATGATGGCCAGAAACATACGGTCACAATGAGTCATAATGATGGCCAGAAACATACGGTCACAATGAGTCATAATGATGGCCAGAAACATACGGTCACAATGAGTCATAATGATGGCCAGAAACATACGGTCACAATGAGTCATAATGATGGCCAGAAACATACGGTCACAATGAGTCATAATGATGGCCAGAAACATACGGTCACAATGAGTCATAATATACTAGCGGGACCAGCCCACCTTCGCTATTTGGGTGCCATGGTAATAATACTACTAATAATAATAATAATAATAATAATATTTATTCAGTTAGCAATTTACAGAGTTGGTACCACATAGTATGTTACAAATATGACATGTACCAGCCTTGCATAATTCCAACTAAGGATAGCCCAATAAGGCCGCTAGGCGTATTTCCATTGGGGTCCTTGTGGGATTAGGTTAGCTGGGGAAATGGGGAGGATAAAGAAATAGATACTTTAGAGAAAGTATTTCTAGGGGGTTATTTTAAGATACCTTACATCCTATTGTAAATATCAGTAATCCGTAATCAGTAATCATTCAGTTTGGTTTGTCTATCTCTTATGTCGTATTTAGTAGTAGTGTTAGTTGGTTAGTTAGTTAGTTAGTAGTAATTGGTGGTGTTGTGATAATACGTGACTATACCCTAATCCAAATAGATAGGCCAGTAGTCGTGTATCCTAACCTTTGTAACTCGAAAAGGGCTTTAGTAAATGGGCTGTACATTTCCATACCTATTTCCTGGCTGACCCTTCC
The DNA here is from genome assembly GCA_032716605.1 of Paralithodes platypus. Taxonomy (NCBI): domain Eukaryota; kingdom Metazoa; phylum Arthropoda; class Malacostraca; order Decapoda; family Lithodidae; genus Paralithodes; species Paralithodes platypus. The sequence goes on along the minus strand of CM064513.1, from coordinate 706,288 downwards.
CTAATGGTAGAAAAATTAGCTCGATTACTCTAGTTACTCCTTTACGTAGGGCACGTGGTACCCGTCTTGCAACTCAATCACACCCCTACTCTGTGCAACTCTCTAACCCAAGAGTGAAACGTTACTCTCAAACTTTCTTCTACTCAACAGCTGAGTCTCTCCCAGAATCAGTCTTTCCCTCTTCCTATGACTTAAATTGCTTTAAACTCCGTGTGTCTAGGCATTTTGGCTCGATCGTCCCTTGATTTTGGCCCTGTCACTCTTTCAACTATGGGGGAGGCACTCGCTATAGGAAATTCTGCCTTTTGCCTCCCTCAATCACATAGATTTTTTTTTGAGTTATAAGGGTTAATGTTCAAGAGTTTTGGCCTACTTATTTGGAACAGGGTATAGCTGATCTTTATGGGGGTGAGAGCTACCCCCTCGAACAGCCTGCTGGATCAGGTCTTACTCAACATTGAGTAGACATTGATCTCGATGGGGGGTCTAGAGGGTATATTCTTTTAAGCTTGATGGAGGTCTAGGGAGCAAACTTAATGGGAGATTTCCACTTGAGGGATTAGTTTCTTGACCCTTTTCTCCCTCATGTTTAGCATATTAGTTTTGAGGTTTTAAGACGTTCGTTCTGTTAGTTGGACGATTTTGAGATGTTTCGCCTCATTTTTTGTTATCAATACTAAGACCTTTCGTGCCCTTTAGGTGTCGATTTTTTCCTGGCGAGCGAAAGCTAGCCTCTAATTTTAGAAGGAACCGGCCTTCGACCAGGACTTTTTCTAGCGAAAAATATACAAATTTATCTTGAAAGTGGGTCTAGGGGGTGATTTTTTAAGCTTGATGGAGGTCTAGCGAGGAAACTAAAAAATAAATATATATATATATATATATACAGTATATAGACCAAAAACCAAGCACTACCCCCTTAAGCTTGAGGGAGGTCTAGGGAGCAAACATATAACCTCCTATAAGATGTGTGACCTCGGGTAGGGAGGTCATTGGTCTCGGGGTGCATGGTGACCGGACCCAGCCATCCCCTACACTGACCTTCACCAGAGCAGTCACCTTATTCCCGGAATATATATATATATATATATATATATATATACACAGTATACATATATATATATATATGAGGAGGTTTTTAGTTTGTTCCCTAAACCTCCATCAAGCTTAAAATTACAACCCCTAGACCCCCTTTCAAGATAAATATTTACATTTTTCGGTAGTTTTCGGCCGGTTCCTCTTAAATTACAGGCTCGCTATCGCTTGCCAGGAAAAAATCGACACCTAAATGGCACGAAAGGTCTTTAAATTGACTAAAATGGGGCGAAAGTTCTTAAAATCACAAGACTAATGGGGCGAAAGTCTTAAAATATCAAAACCTATGGGGCTAAACATGAAATACAAAGGGCCAAGAATATAATCCCTGAAGTGAAATCGTCTATTAAGCTGTATAAAATCGTCTAATGATAGCCAGAATAAACTGTCAAAATGCGTCCTAATCTTCAAAGGGTTAGATTAGTACACGTTAACCCTTGAAACGGTATTTAATAATACTAATTAATCATAATAATAATAATAATAATAATAATAATAAAACAAATAAAAATAATGATAAACAATGATAACAAGATAAAACAATAAACAAATAAATAAGGCCATCCCCCCTTAAATGGAGAACACACCTTGTTACCGACAAAGCTAAGCCATCGTTGTTGGGTAGCAATAATATCACTCGGGTTTAGTTTTAGACTGGGCTAGGAGTTATGGTGACGTTTATAGCCTTAGAACCATCGTTGTTGGGTAGCAATAATATCACTCGGGTTTAGTTTTAGACTGGGCTAGGAGTTATGGTGACGTTTATAGCCTTAGAACCATCGTTGTTGGGTAGCAATAATATCACTCGGGTTTAGTTTTAGACTGGGCTAGGAGTTATGGTGACGTTTATAGCCTTAGAACCATCGTTGTTGGGTAGCAATAATATCACTCGGGTTTAGTTTTAGACTGGGCTAGGAGTTATGGTGACGTTTTATAGCCTTAGAACCATCGTTGTTGGGTAGCAATAATATCACTCGGGTTTAGTTTTAGACTGGGCTAGGAGTTATGGTGACGTTTATAGCCTTAGAACCAACGTTGTTGGGTAGCAATAATATCACTCGGGTTTAGTTTTAGACTGGGCTAGGAGTTATGGTGACGTTTATAGCCTTAGAACTATTGAATACTAAATTGATGGATGTTTTTAGTATAAATATTATCGATATGCACAATATATCAATATATATATATATACTGTATATATAAACATACACACATAAAAGGATAAACCTCTCTCTCTCTCTCTCTCTCTCTCTCTCTCTCTCTCGCTCGCTCGCTCTCGCTCTCTCTCTCTCTCTCTCTCTCTCTCTCTCTCTCTCTCTCTCTCTCTCTCTCTCTCTCTCTCTCTCTCTCTCTCTCTCTCTCTCTCTCTCAGCCATAGTAAGCTTAGTATCGAGGGTCGGCTGACTCACACAATGCACCAATCAAGAACATGATATCACCGAGCAAAGAGGCTATCGTTAAATAACAACAACAACAACATCAACAGGCCTTACCAATCAGTAGTAGAACCTTATTAAGCAACAAGACCCTCACAATAAAAAATATATATATATAAAACAAAATATAATACCATATAAATATAAAAAACAAACTCAACATCAACAATAACAATTGCACCTTACCAAGCAACACAAATATCACCTAACAACAACAGCAGCAACAACAACAACAGAAACAATATCAACAACAACATCAAACAACAACAAGAACAACAGCACCTTACCAAACAACACAAATATCACCTAACAACAACAGCAACAATATCAACAACAACATCAAACAACAACAAGAACAACAGCACCTTACCAAGCAACACAAATATCACCTAACAACAACAGCAGCAACAACAACAACAGCAACAATATCAACAACAACATCAAACAACAACAACAAGAACAACAGCACCTTACCAAACAATAATAGTATCACCAAGCAATAACAACAACAACAACAACAACATCACCTTACCAAACAATAATAGTATCACCAAGCAATAACAACAACAACAACAACAACAACAACAGCAAAAACAACAACAATAGCACCTTACCAAACATAAAAACTATCAGCAAGTAATGAAATCCTCGACAGCGACAATAAAGCCTAATAATTATAACCACCGTAGAGGCTCACTCACCAAGAACAACAACATCACCTCACCAAGCAACAACCACCTCACCAACTAAAATCAGAGCCTCACCAAGCACCAGCAGAACCTCACCAAGAGACATCACCAATATCACCTCACCAAGCAATAAGACCCGTCACCAAGCAACAAGGACTACATGACGTCACCAAACAAACACCTCACCAAGCAATAGCAGAGGCTTATCAAGCAACAACAAGACCGTCACCAAGCAACAAGAACTTCAGGAGGTCACCAAACAAACACCTCACCAAGCAACTGTAGAGCCTCACCAAGCAACAACAACAATAAACATCACCTCACCCAGCAACAATACCCTCACCAAGCAACAAGGACTACAGGAGGTTACCAAACCAAACATCTCACCAAGCAACAGTAGAGCCTCACCAAGCAACAACAACAATAAACATCACCTCACCAAGCAACAATACCCTCACCAAACAACAAGGACTACAGGAGGTTACCAAACCAATCATCTCACCAAGCAACAACAGAAGTTCACCAAGATACATCACCTCACCAAGCAACAAGACCCGTCACCAAGCAACAAGGACTACATGACTTCACCAAACAAAACATCTCACCAAGCAACAACAGAGCCTCACCAAGCAACACAAACAATATCACCTCACCAAGCAACAAGACCATTACCAATCATACACCTCACCAAGCAACAACAGAGGCTCACCATGCAACAAGCCAGTGAACTACATGACGTCACCAGACAAAAAAAAAAAAAAAACAAAAAAAAAAAAAAAAAAACTCTCCAAGCAACAACGCCCTCAGTCAAACTCAAGAACAACAGGACTTCACCAAGCAACAGTATACCCTCACCAAGCAACAGTATACCCTCACCAAGCAACAGTATACCCTCACCATGCAACAGTATACCCTCACCAAGCAACAGTATACCCTCACCAAGCAACAGTATACCCTCACCAAGCAACAGTATACCCTCACCATGCAACAGTATACCCTCACCAAGCAACAGTATACCCTCACAAAGCAACAGTATACCCTCACCAAGCAACAGTATACCCTCACCAAGCAACAGTATACCCTCACCAAGCAACAGTATACCCTCACCAAGCAACAGTATACCCTCACCAAGCAACAGTATACCCTCACCAAGCAACAGTATACCCTCACCAAGCAACAGTATACCCTCACCATGCAACAGTATACCCTCACCAAGCAACAGTATACCCTCACCAAGCAACAGTATACCCTCACCAAGCAACAGTATACCCTCACCATGCAACAGTATACCCTCACCAAGCAACAGTATACCCTCACCAAGCAACAGTATACCCTCACCAAGCAACAGTATACCCTCACCAAGCAACAGTATACCCTCACCAAGCAACAGTATACCCTCACCAAGCAACAGTATACCCTCACCATGCAACAGTATACCCTCACCAAGCAACAGTATACCCTCACCAAGCAACAGTATACCCTCACCATGCAACAGTATACCCTCACCATGCAACAGTATACCCTCACCAAGCAACAGTATACCCTCACCAAGCAACAGTATACCCTCACCATGCAACAGTATACCCTCACCATGCAACAGTATACCCTCACCAAGCAACAGTATATACCCTCACCAAGCAACAGTATACCCTCACCAAGCAACAGTATACCCTCACCAAGCAACAGTATACCCTCACCATGCAACAGTATACCCTCACCAAGCAACAGTATACCCTCACCAAGCAACAGTATACCCTCACCAAGCAACAGTATACCCTCACCAAGCAACAGTATACCCTCACCATGCAACAGTATACCCTCACCATGCAACAGTATACCATCACCAAGCAACAGTATACCCTCACCATGCAACAGTATACCATCACCAAGCAACAGTATACCCTCACCATGCAACAGTATACCCTCACCATGCAACAGTATACCCTCACCATGCAACAGTATACCCTCACCATGCAACAGTATACCCGCACCATGCAACAGTATACCATCACCAAGCAACAGTATACCCTCACCATGCAACAGTATACCCTCACCATGCAACAGTATACCCTCACCAAGCAACAGTATACCCTCACCATGCAACAGTATACCCTCACCATGCAACAGTATACCCTCACCATGCAACAGTATACCCTCACCATGCAACAGTATACCATCACCAAGCAACAGTATACCCTCACCATGCAACAGTATACCCTCACCATGCAACAGTATACCCTCACCAAGCAACAGTATACCCTCACCATGCAACAGTATACCCTCACCATGCAACAGTATACCCTCACCATGCAACAGTATACCCTCACCATGCAACAGTATACCATCACCAAGCAACAGTATACCTTCACCATGCAACAGTATACCATCACCAAGCAACATTATACCCTCACCATGCAACAGTATACCCTCACCATGCAACAGTATACCCTCACCATGCAACAGTATACCATCACCATGCAACAGTATACCCTCACCATGCAACAGTATACCATCACCAAGCAACAGTATACCCTCACCATGCAACAGTATACCCTCACCATGCAACAGTATACCCTCACCATGCAACAGTATACCCTCACCAAGCAACAGTATACCCTCACCATGCAACAGTATACCCTCACCATGCAACAGTATACCCTCACCATGCAACAGTATACCCTCACCATGCAACAGTATACCATCACCAAGCAACAGTATACCCTCACCATGCAACAGTATACCCTCACCATGCAACAGTATACCCTCACCAAGCAACAGTATACCCTCACCATGCAACAGTATACCCTCACCATGCAACAGTATACCCTCACCATGCAACATTATACCCTCACCATGCAACAGTATACCCTCACCATGCAACAGTATACCATCACCAAGCAACAGTATACCCTCACCATGCAACAGTATACCCTCACCATGCAACAGTATACCCTCACCAAGCAACAGTATACCCTCACCATGCAACAGTATACCATCACCAAGCAACAGTATACCCTCACCATGCAACAGTATACCCTCACCATGCAACAGTATACCCTCACCATGCAACAGTATACCATCACCAAGCAACAGTATACTCTCACCATGCAACAGTATACCCTCACCATGCAACAGTATACCCTCACCATGCAACAGTATACCCTCACCATGCAACAGTATACCATCACCAAGCAACAGTATACCCTTACCATGCAACAGTATACCCTCACCATGCAACAGTATACCCTCACCAAGCAACAGTATACCCTCACCATGCAACAGTATACCCTCACCAAGCAACAGTATACCCTCACCATGCAACAGTATACCCTCACCAAGCAACAGTATACCCTCACCATGCAACAGTATACCCTCACCATGCAACAGTATACCCTCACCATGCAACAGTATACCCTCACCATGCAACAGTATACCCTCACCAAGCAACAGTATACCCTCACCAAGCAACAAGATCAACAGTATAGCACCACCAAGCAATAGGGCTCTCACCAAGCAACACACACCTCACCAAGCAACATTACAGCCTCACCAAGCAACAGGGCCCTCACCAAGCAACAACAAGGCCCTCACCAAGCAACAACAAGGCCCTCACCAAGCAACAAGGCCCTCACCAAGCAACAAGGCCCTCACCAAGCAACAACAAGGCCCTCACCAAGCAACAAGGCCCTCACCAAGCAACAACAAGGCCCTCACCAAGCAACAACAAGGCCCTCACCAAGCAACAAGGCCCTCACCAAGCAACAACAAGGCCCTCACCAAGCAACAAGGCCCTCACCAAGCAACAACAAGGCCCTCACCAAGCAACAACAAGGCCCTCACCAAGCAACAACAAGGCCCTCACCAAGCAACAACAAGGCCCTCACCAAGCAACAACAAGGCCCTCACCAAGCAACAACAAGGCCCTCACCAAGCAACAACAAGGCCCTCACCAAGCAACAACAAGGCCCTCACCAAGCAACAACAAGGCCCTCACCAAGCAACAACAAGGCCCTCACCAAGCAACAACAAGGCCCTCACCAAGCAACAACAAGGCCCTCACCAAGCAACAACAAGGCCCTCACCAAGCAACAACAAGGCCCTCACCAAGCAACAACAAGGCCCTCACCAAGCAACAACAAGGCCCTCACCAAGCAACAACAAGGCCCTTACCAAGCAACAAGGCCCTCACCAAGCAACAAGATCAACAAAATACCCTCACCAAGCAACAGTATAGCCTCACAAAGCAACAAGATAGCATCAATAAGTATATAGTGTCACCAAGCAATAGGGCCCTCACCAAGCAACAGGAGGGCCCTCACCAAGCAACAGGAGGGCCCTCACCAAGCAACAGGAGGGCCCTCACCAAGCAACAGGAGGGCCCTCACCAAGCAACAGGAGGGCCCTCACCAAGCAACAGGATACCCTCACCAAGCAACAACAACAAGCACCTCACCAAGCAGCAACACCATTAGGGCCTCACCATGTATCACAGCCGGTTTTCTCATCGCTATGCATCAATTTACGGGGCCCGTCCTCCTCGCTAATAATAGGGAGTTAACAGACATGAGGGGCCGGGGGGGGGGGGGGGGGGGGGGGGAGCGGGGGAGGGGGCCAGGTTAATTAGGGGTGGAGTGAGGGGGGAAGTGAGAGAGATGGGGGGGAGGGAAGGGGGCAGGTTAAGTAGGGGGCGAAGGAGCAGGGAGGAGGGGAGTAGGGGGCTGGACAATCTGGTAGGGGGGCAGGAAAGTAGGGGGTCGGGCAGGGAAGTGTTTGTGTGTTGGGGGAAGGGGGGGGGGGGGGTTTGGGGGGATGGGGGCAGGCAAATATACCGACAGCGCCCCCTCCGCCCTATGAGGAAAATATAATAAAATCGATAATTATATCGTGCCCCCCTCGCATTAAACAACCCACTCACGGCTCCGATATTGACCTTGGAAATGAATGTACAGTCTCTTAAAATAAATCGTGGGCATACCCCTTTGTGTTTTTCTTAGTGCAATCATAACTATCTTGATTGATTTTTGGATGGAACTTACTTTTCCATTACTAGTATTTATATATGGTTTAGGGAGAGAGGTATCCTGACCAGGATTTGAACCCACTCACTCCAGGTAGATTTGGGAGAGTTGGGCATCGTAACCACTCGGCCATGAGCGGACGCTCATGACTTCTCTCCCAACCTGTCCGACATTATCATTAGTTACATGGTTTTGTATTTGATTTGTAGAAAATGATATGCCTAAATTCGTTTCCAGATATACAGTATACTTCCATTAGTATAGTCGGCCAAATAAGTGATGTCTCTGCACCAAGTATAATTTGATTCATAATTGGTATCAGGAATATCTAAGCTTGAGTTTTTCAGTTCGAATGAGATATACAAACATATTCCTACACTTACCCACCCTATTCAACATCTGACAGACATTAACCCTTTCACACTCATATGACGCAGAGGTTGCCAGATTAGCAATACGAAATAGAGTTCTCTCACTCTTATAATTACCTCTCCAAAATTAGTTTTCTGCCCACAGCTAACTCAAAGACAACTGCAGAGGTTGAAGTAACTAAACTAAAGGTTTCTAAATACCCCTGATGGTAACAAAGGCTTTAAAGTATCCCCAATAGGCTCAAAATCGCGTCATATGTCGGAGAGGGTTAATACAGCACAGAGCAAGCCAAACGTAATGCCAGCTGAGACATGACTTATTAGCGATACCGTACAAAGAGGTGAGGTTCTCGAATTATTATGAGTGATTGTACAGTTGCGGTCAGAAGTTCGTGTCCTGCTTCCATACATTCTACTAGGGTTGTATCTCTAGAACTGTCAGATATTATGGGTGTGATGAAGGCAATTAAGGTGTCCATAGTAATGTACCCTTATATTAGTTAATGTGTACATACTAATGTACGCTTATCAAGGATTATTGGTGATAATAAACCCATCTGATACAACAATAAACAGGTAAATCACTATTAATATGACCAATGGTTTTATATAAGTGTTCATAAACTTGATTAGAGAAATAAGTTACCTAAAAACAAATCCTATGTATTTATGGTTTTTTGTTCATTGTGGTTCAAGAGTATAGGTGGGGCACCGCATTTGTGCATGGGTGTACATCCTACACACACACACACACACACACACACACACACACAGCGGTCGTGAACACTTTGCCCATAGGGGATTCGATGCAGTTTTCGATGTAGTATTTAACGCCGTGACATTCCTTGATTGTCAGGTCTAGGGCGTGCCCTTGTTACAATTACTTAAATGGACAATTGCCACGATTCGCTAGACCGAGCTACCCAAACTCTTGCCGTCTATCAATGGCATGGCGTGGGATCGAACTGCCGACCTTTCGATTAGCAGCCAGACGTACTACCGACTATGCCACAGCCCTTGACTGAATTTCCATATATTTTATACATTTATAATTTTTTCGTGGAGTGATGAGCGAGGATTCCGTCGACTTTATTGCTAAACGTGACTTGGTGACATCGCACTTCTTCTTTGTAGGTAGTGTGCATGTGTGTGTGTGAGTGTGTGTGTGTGTGTGTGTGTGTGTGTGTGTGTGTGTGTGTGTGTGTGTGTGTGTGTGTGTGTGATAGCCGGTTTGCCACAGTTATAACAGAAAACCGATTACGGCGGATGGCTGTAGCCTGATGAAGTCCATCCGCCTCTCTATTTTGCCTTGGGGTGGGTGTTTGACTGTCTCTCTATATTTTTCATATATATGTGTGTGTATCGAGGCCAGGCGGGGATAATTCAATAAGTTAATTGTGGTCTCATTAATTTAGAAGGCCGAAGGAATTGCCGGGCGAGAAAGCATGTTAATGAAACCAAACCAGTAAATATGGGTATTGAAATTGGTTTATTGTGATTGTATGCAGGGAAAATATTAGTCATATAGTTTGGTTATCTGCATACAAAACAACAAATACATATAATAAAATACAATAAATAAATGTGTAGATAAATATATTAAATATAAAACATATATAAATATATTAAACTAAATATACACAAAATACTAAGGGTATTATATGGGTATAAATAACACATGGGTATAGTTTAATCAACCTAAATGAGCAACAGTAGTCATAAATGTATATCATTATTTTATGATTATTTACAGGGAAAATGTTAGGGATATGCTTTGCTTATCTGCTTCGATAAACAAACACGAAATTTACGGTTGTTTTTTTTTTGCTTCTGGCCCCCATGTTTAGCCCCATTAGTTATGAGATGTAAGAAGTTTGGCCCATTACTTTGGCGATTGTAAGACCTTTCGTCCCATTTATTTGTCAATATTGAGATCTTTCGTGCCAATTAGGTGTCATTTTATTTCCTGGCGAGCGAAAGCGGGCCTGTAATTTAGGAGGAATCGGCCTTCGGCCTTGATAATTTTTCTAACGATTTGTTTTACATATTTATCTAGAAGGGATGTCTTGGGGATATATTATTTTAAGCTTGATGGAGTTATAGGAAGATATCGGGGTGGTGGGGGGGGGGGGGGAGTTGGAGACTCCATTTGCTTGAAAGTTTAAAGACCTTTCACTTAATTAGTTTGGCGATTATAAGACGCTTCACCCCACTCAGGTCTCTCAACCCCGCAACATCACACACAAACCCTCTCTCTCTCTCTCTGCCACACCGCTGTAAAACAAAGTACTGTAGTAGGTTGCAGAGAACTATCTGTCTGGTAAACTGCCATCACTTCCTCAGACGTATGTACTTTCCTTTCACTTAAGGGGAGATATCGACTTGAGATTTTTTTTCTGGACCCCTTTCTCCCTCATGTTTTGCCCCATTGCTTTTGAGATTTTAAGACAGTCGCCCCATTAGTTTGGCGATTTTAAGAACTTTCGACCCATTTCCGTCAATTTTAAGACCTTTCGTGCAATTTAGGTGTCGATTTTATCCTGGCGAGCGATAGCAAGCCTGTAATTTAAGAGGAACCGGCTTTCAGCCGGGACATTTTTCTACCGAAAAATGTACACATTTATCTTGAAAGGGGCTCAAGGGGGTGTAATCTTAAGCTTGATGGATATCTAGAGACCAAACTAAATACCTCCCCTTAAGCATTAGGCTATTCAGTGTGTAATTGGGTCTGAGTACTTTATTAGATTGATAGCCAGTATTCGATAAATGGATATAAAATCGTAGTCGTGTACTTAACCTGTAGCTGTCTTGATGGTGTAATGGTTAGAGTGTTTAAGATCTGTATGTGGTAACCCAGGTTCGAATCCCGGTAGGATCACATGCTTTCATTAATTTCATTGGTAAATGTTTGGTGTTGAGAGTGAAATTAATAAATTAGATTATTAATCTTAACTACTTCCCAACCACCCAATACACACAAATACACATACACATGCCATCAAACCAGTGTCAACATAAACACAGGGAGCTATATCCTCTCCCTCAGGCGTATGTTATTAATCTTAACTACTTCCCAACCACCCAACACACAAACACACACACGCCTTCAATCCAGTGTCAACACAAAAACAGGGAGCTATACCCACTCCTTCAGGCGTATGTTATTAATCTTAACTACTTCCCAACCACCCAACACACACGCACACACACACACACACACACACACACACACACACACACACACACACACACACACACACACACACACCCACCATTAAACCAGTGTCAACACAAAAACAGGGAGCTATACCCACTCCTTCAGGCGTATGTTATTAATCTTAACTAATTCCCAACCACCCAACACACACGCACGCACGCACGCACACACACACACACACACACACACACACACA
>CM064513.1:686766-689266 GCA_032716605.1 Paralithodes platypus | reverse complement strand
TCCTTCGAGATAAATTTGTACATTCTTCGATAGAAAAATTTACTCAATATACAGTATATATATACTGTATATAATCTATTTGTTATTAACTTCACCACAACACCAAACACCTCCAATAAAATTAATGAAAGCACATGTGCGATCCACCAGGATTCGAACCCGGGTTATCACACACAGATTGTTGACACCTTAACCATTACACCACCAAGACGGTTATATTATATACAGTATATATATATATATAAAAAAGAGGGAGAGCGAGATATATCAGATAAAGGAAGTGTAGGTGGGTTAAACATAAAGTATCCCTTGCGTGTCCTACCCCCCCTCCCCCCTCCATACAGGCCTGGGGGGAGGGTTTAGCACAGAGACCTTGACCAGTCTGCCGTACTTTGCCCCCCCCCCCCTCCCCCCCCCCCCTGGTGGCCCCCCCCCCCCTATTACATACCTTGAACCTATATCCTCCCTCCCCTGGCCCTCCTCCCTCCCTTCCCTGGCCCTTCATCTTATAACCCTCCTCCCTCATCTGGCTCTCCATCTTATAACCCTCCTCCCTCCCTCACCTGGCCCTCCTCCTTCCCTCTTTGGCCCTCCTCCCTCCCTCTATCCCTCCCCTTCTTGTAACCTCCTCCTCCCTCCCTTCCCCTACACTTGTTTAATCCCCCCTCCCATTCCTTGAATCTACTCCTCCCTCCCTTCCCCTCCCATTTCGTAGCCTTCCTCCCTCCTCCTCCCTTCCCCTTGTCCAATACCCGTTTTCCTCCCTTTACCCTCCCCCCATTCCCCTTCCCTTGACTAATCCCCTTCCATATCCTCCCCTCCCCTCTTCTTTATCCTCGATTTTCCTCCCTTCCTCTCTTCCCCTCCTTGCATTCCTTTGAACCCCCTTCCCCTCTTCTTCCTTCTTTCAATCCCCCTTCCTTCCTCCTTTCATTCCCCCTTCCCTCCCTTCCTCTCCTCTTCCTCCTTTCATTCCCCTTTCTTTCTCCTTTCATTCCCCCTTCCTCTCCTCTTCCTCCTTTCATTCCCCTTCCCTCCCCTCCGCTGACCCTCTCCCTCTTCCCTTCCTCCCCTTCCGCTTCCTTTTCTCCTTCTCTCCCTCCCCTGGTCCTCATGCTGCTCCCCCCCTCCCCCTATTGCTCTTCACTGCACCACACATTTCAATTAACCATAATTTATTTATATTGTTATTTAGCGTGATTTGTGACTTCCCCCCCCCCCCCCGAAAAAACAACAACAAAAAAACAACTTTGATATGCGGCAACAATATTTGTCTCGAAAATGGATTTATATTACGTTATTGTGTTCTGCATGCTTCCCTCGGTGGATTTCTATTACGTTATTGTGTTCTGCATGCTTCCCTCGGTGGATTTATATTACGTTATTGTGTTCTGCATGCTTCCCTCGATGCATTTCTGTACTTGTAAAGTTAATTTTACTTGTGTGGAAAACATAAAAACAAATATATGTATATACTCAGGCCCATAGCCCTTTGCTGGGGGAGGCCGACACGAGACAGAGCACGAACAGAAACAACATTTAAGGAGGGATGGGCGTATTTATTTACTTATAGTTTTATTTGTTTTTATTATTTTGTTAGTTTCCTCCCTAGACCTCCATCAACCTGTAAAAAACACCCCCTAGACCCCCCCCCCCCCCTTCAAAATAAATGTGTACATTTTTCGGTAGAAAAATTTCCCGGCCGAGTGCCGGTTACTCTTAAAATTTCAGGCTCGCTATCGCTCACCGGGAAAAGAATCAACACCTAAATGGCACGAAAGGTCTTAATATTGTCAACAAAATGGGGCGTAAAGTCTTAAAATTACCAAAGTAATGGGCCGAATGTCTTAAAATCTAAAAAACAATGAGGCTAAACATGAGGGAGAAGGGAGCCAGAAAAACTGGCCCATATCCCCTTAAAGTTCCTATTCTCAGGGTCTGGGACCACTTTCGCGTTCTCTCTCCCGTTTCTCTGTCTCGTCTAGTAGGAAAATTATTCAAGGGGAGGAGGATTCCTAACCCCCTGCCCCCAGAAGGTAAAGTATGACAGTAAAAGAGACAGCCAGAAACAGCTAAGGTTGGGTAGAGGATGCCAAACTTCACTCTGGATAGGACCAGCCCACACCCTAAAAAAAACCCTACTTGATTATGGCCCCTCAAAATTATCCATACCCTACCTCAATCTACATGGGCCATTATCACACGTATTATCCATACCCTACCTCAATCTACATGGGCCATTATCACACGTATTATCCATACCCTACCTCAATCTACATGGGCCAGTATCCACGTATTTTTATTCTTATTTTAATTTTTGTCGTCACAATTATACATTATAAGCATAAATAGCATAAATGAAGGCAGGCTGATCACAACACGAAAATCAACGAAAAACAAAACCATTTACATTTTACCCGGTATCTTGCTTGATATTTCCTTTCACCTATGCATAGCCTATGATAGCGCAGTTGGGAAGTGTGTACATGCTTAGATTGAT
>CM064513.1:617353-686666 GCA_032716605.1 Paralithodes platypus | reverse complement strand
ACTTTCGAACCCATTTCCGTCAATTTTAAGACGTTTCGGTGCAATTTAGGTTGTCGCTTTTATCCTGGCGAGGCCCCCCCCCCCCCCCGCTTTAGCAAGCCTGTAATTTAAGAGGACCCGGCTTTCACCCGGGACATTTTTCTACCGAAATATGTACCCATTTATCTTGAAAGGGGCTCAAGGGGGTGTAATCTTAAGCTTGATGGATATCTAGAGACCAAACTAATCCTCCCCCTCTTAAGCATTAGGCTATTCAGTGTGTATTAAGTGGGTCTGAGTACTTTATTAGATTGAATATTCCAGTATTCGCAAATGGAATAAAAATCGTAGTCGTGTACTTAACCTGTAGCTTTCTTGATAGTGTAATGGTTAGAGTGTTTAAGATCTGTATGTGGTGACCCAGGTTCGAATCCCGGTAGGATCACATGCTTTCCTTAAATTCATTTGGTAAATGTTTGGTGTTGAGAGTGAAATTAATAAAGTAGATTATTAAGCTTAACTACTTCCCAACCACCCAATACACACAAATACACATACACATGCCATTTCAAACCAGAGTCAAAATAAACACAGGGAGCTATATCCTCTCCATCAGGCATCTGTTAGAATCTTAACTACTTCACAACCACCCAACCACACAAAACACACACACGCCTTCAATCCAGTGTCAACACACAAACAGGGCGCTATACCCACTCCGTCAGGCGTATGTTAATTAATCTTAACTAATTCCCCAACCACCCCAACACACACGCACACACACACACACACACACACACACACACACACACACACACACACAAGCACACACACACACAAACACACCCACCATTAAACCAGTGTCAACGCAAAAACAGGGAGCTATACCCACTCCTTCAGGCGTCTGTTATTAATCTTAACTAATGCCCCAAACCACCCAACACACCACGCAAGCACGCACGCACACACACCACCACACACACACACACACAACACACCACACACACACACACACACACACACACACCACACACCACACACACACACCACACACACACACACACACACACACACACACAACACCACACAACACACACACACACACACACACACACACACACACACACACACACACACACCATCAACCCAGTGTCAACACAAAAACAGGGAGCTATATCCCCCTCCACCACCGGACAGACAGAGAGTCTTACAAGGAGTTACAAGGAGGTACTCTATGATGTTTTTCTTATATTGTGGCATTAGGTTTGTGGGGTGGGCGTCTTTATTTGATAATTTACATAAATATTTTGTTTGATTATTTTTTTTTATTAGTTTCCTCCCTAGACTTCCATCAAGCTTAAAAAAACATCCCCCAGGGCCCTACTTTCAAGATTAATTTTCCGGTCCCGCTTAAATTATAGGACTCGCTATCGCTCCGTCAGGAAAAGTTCGACACCTAAATGACACGAAGTTCATAATATTGACAACGGGAAAGGGGGTGGAAAGTCTTAAACTCGCCAAACTAATGGGCCGAACGTGATTAGAATCTCAAAACTAATGGGAATATACATGAGGGAGAAAGGGGGCTAGAAAAGAGACCCATCTCTCCTTAAGAAATGGGGAATGAAGGTCCATGAGGCTTTTCATAGCAATGCAATATTATATTTCCATCTTGTAATTCAGCATAATATGTTACGATTGAATCCCCAATGATCTCCTTACATAAATATTCATACATCTATCTCCTTTATGGTACAAAATAGGACATTGCTTATTCATACATATTCATACATATAGCTCATTTATGGTACAAAACTAGGAACATTGCTTATTTAGTAGTGTGTAATTCTTGTTTCCTGTAAAGTACATCCCGTAATTTTGATGGTGTAGGTTTTAAAACACCTTGTGTAGGTATTAACCATTAACCCATTCAGTACCTGTGACATTCTTTTAATTATATTCTGGCCACTATTAGCCTGTTCTGTTCAGCTTAGGAAGGCTGTTCTACCTGGTTTAAAGATTACAGACTATCTCAATTAATCCTATTACCTTCCATATATCGTTCTCCTAAGCTTCATAAAAAATCGTCTAAATGCAGCTGAAAAAAAAAAAATAGACGGCACCGAGGGATACCGGTACATAATACAAATATATCTACTATGGGATTAGGGGAATATGCCACATAAATTAGATATTTTGGCAGTATGGCTTCTGGTTGAACTGCCCTGACCTACACCACTAAGTCTTGGTAGCCCCTTGGTGTTGGTGGTGGTGGTGGTGGTGTTGGTGATTTTGGTGGTGCGGCGGTGTCACACGAGAGCTATACCGTCAATTTTTACGGGCAATTATAGTCTGGCATCTTCATAATTTAAGTTTTATCAGAAATCTGCCACTCAAATTAATCTACCTTCATTAGAGTTTCCTGTTCCTATGTGAAAATGCCCCAGAATATTATGAGGGAAAACTTGCTGATCGAAAATTGCCTTAAAATCGCTCGTTTTTGACAGTTGCATTTGGTATGGGGGTGGAGAGTGCATCATAGCCTTGCAGATACTCGTTGTTGCAAGGATATCTCGCAACTGCAGGGCCTAGCATTATATAGGAGGCTGATTTTATTGCCAAGTTATTTTTATTATTTGTATATATACTGCATATATATTTTTTCTCTGTGCATGGAGGAGGCAAAAGGCAATACTGTCTGTAACAAGTGCCTCACCTCGAAATGTAGTAGAGTGGTAGTGTAAAAAAACAACTGCAAGAAGTATAGTATTGTAACGGAATGCTGATTTTCTTGCTATTTTTGGTTTATTTCATGTGTAAGAAATAGACACAAGGCAATGCTGGTAGGTAACAAGTGTCCCTCTCAAAATTTGGAAGAATGGCAAAGAGGCCAACAGAACTGGCATGGTCTAGTATTGTATAGGAATGATTTTTTTGGTAAATTCTTTTCTAATTTGTATCATTATATATTATTTGTTTATGTGCTATGTGTATGAGGAAGACAAAAAGCAATACTGTCTGTAACAAGTGTCCCTCTCAAAATTGGAAGAGTGACCAAGAACCTGCATGGTCTAGTATTTCATAGGAATGCTGATTTTATTGCTACGTTCATATATTATTTGTTAGATGTATTTATTTTTATGTATTGGTTCTGTGTGTTATGGAAGGAGACAAAAGACAATGCTGCCTGTACCAATTGCCTCCCCCCCCCAAAAAAAAAAAAAAAAAAAAACGAAATCACGGTACACACTACCTTGTAAAATATATATTGTGTTCAAAATACAAAAATTTAGTGATATGTTATGGGGGGGGGGGGGGGGGGAAGGTTCGTTTTTCTGGACCTCCTTCTCCCTCGAGTTTACCGCCATTCGTTTTGATATTTTAACACGTTTGGCCCCTTAGTTTGGCTAGTTTAATACCTTTCGCCCCATTTCGTTGTCAAATTTTCAGGACCTTTCGTGCCATTTAGGTTGTCGATTTTTTCCATGGAGAGCGATAGCGAACCTGTATTTCTAAGAGGAAGCGGCCGTGACATTTTTCTACTGAAAAATGTACAAATTTATCTTGAAGGGTGGCTCATAAATGGAGTGAAACATTTTATATTCGCCATTATAGTGAAGTGAAGCGTCTAAAATTCGCCAAGCAAATGAGGTAAAAAAAAGGATGGTCATGAAGGCTAGTGAGACACGATGGTTGTTTACTGTGTGTTCGTGTGAGTGTGTGTTTGTGTATGTGTGTCTGTAGGTGTCTGTGTGTGTGATGTGTGTGGTCTCTCTCTCTGTGGCTGTGTGTGGCTATGTGTGTGTGTGGGTGTGTCTGTATGTGTGTCTGTGTGTGTGTCTGTCTATCTCTGTGTGTGTTTGGCTCTGTGTGTGTATGTATGTATGTGTGTGTGTGTGTGTCTATCTCTCTGTGTGTGTGGCTATGTGTGTGTGTGTGTGTGTGTGTCTGTCGTATGGTGTGTATGTGTGTGTTTGGCTCTGTGTGTGTATGTATGGGTGTGTGTATGTATGTATGTATGTGTGTGTGTGTGTGTGTGTGTGTCTGTCTATCTCTGTGTGTGTGTGGCTCTGTGTGTATGTGTGTGTGCTGTGTGTGTGTGTGTGTCTTTGTGTATGTATGTGTGTGTGTGTCTGTGTCTGTGTGTGTATGTACGTATGTCGGTATGTGTGTGTGTGTGTGTATGTGTGTATGGTGTGTGTGTATTTGAACTACAATAAGCTGAAAACTATTATTAATAAGGGAAACTCTACACCAGGCATTATGAGAGAGAGCCGGTTTGCCACAGTGTGTAACAGAACCCCGATTACGGCGGGTGGCTGTGGCCTGATGAAGTCCACCCGCCTCTATGGTTGCCTTGGGGTGGGTGTTTGATTGTATCTCGATATTTTTTCATATATCTAGTTTTAAATTAAACTCTTGTCACATGGAGAGAGAGGAGAGAGAGAGAGGATGAGGAGAGAGAGAGAGAGGGAGAGAGAGAGGCAAGAGAGAGGGGAGAGAGATGGAGGAGAGAGAGGAGAGAGAGATGAGAGAGAGAAAGCGAGAACAATTAGCATACAACCTATTGGGACAAAGGGCCCTCCTAGATAGATAGATATATGATAGATAGATATATAGATAGGTAGATAGATAAGATGTAATTCCAGCAGTTGTGGCAAGTGGTTAATGGGAGCCTGGGCGTATTTATTTGCTTATTGCTTTATCCTTTTTCGTATTGTTTTAGTTTCCTCGCTAGACCTTTATCAAAGCTGTAAAAAAACAAAAAACCCTAGACCCACCCCCCCTTCCAAGAAATATTTTAAATTTTTCTACCGAAAAACTATCCCGACCGAAGGCTGCGTTCCACTTAAAATTACAGGCTCGATATCGGTCTCCAGGAGAAAATCGACACCTAAATGGCACGAAAAGTCTTAATATTGACAAACGAAATGGAGGAGTAAAGTCTTAAAATCGTCCAAGCTAATAGGCCGATCGTCTTAAAAATCCAAAACACAATGGGGCCTAAACACTGATGGGGAGAAGGGGGGGCCGAGCTATCCGCGCAAGTGACCGGTTGAAATCTTATCACCACAGACATATTTTGACAAGCAGCCAGTGTTGCCAGTGTTAGACTACTTTCCCGCTCGAGTTTAGAGGTATTTAATTATATCTAGAGATATATTTGTTACATCTAGCGACATGAATTCCGAGCGATGATTCTGTACATATGAGCCATTTTTAGACCGATAGTATAGATATTTATGATGCCATTTGGGTAGCGATTTTCGGCATATTTATTTACAATCTAGCGGATTTGAGTTAGTAAACCCTGATCACAAGCAACAAACCCAATTTACCAGACTACAACATGGTGTCCCCTAACCCAGTTTTAAGGGGGGATGGTTCGTTTTTTCTGGTCCACCTTCTCCCTCATGTTTCGCCCCAATAGTTTTCAGATTTCAAGACGTTCGCCCCCTTAGTTTGACGATTTTATACCTTTCGTTCGCCCTATTTCTTCGTCAATATTTTAGACTTTTCCATGTCATTTAGGTATCAATATTTTCGTGGCGAGCGATAGTGAACTGTAATTTAATAGGAACCGGCCTTTGGCCGGAAAAAATATTATTGGTTCTAATCGGAAAAAATTGTACAAATTTCTTGGAGGGTCTTGTAGGGGTTTTGTGTTTTAAAGCTTGCATGGATGGAAGCTAAAAAAAATATGAAAAAGTATATATTAAACAAGGACATAAATACGCACATCCCCTTAAAGATAGCTTGAAATAAAGTTTGTTGATGATATTAATTGAAGCCCTGTGGAGGTGGGTGGTTCTTGATATACCAATATACTGTATAAACATGTGTTGATGGTTATTGAACGTGTGTGAGAGAGAGAGAGAGAGAGAGGTGAGAGAGAGAAAGAGAGAGAGAAGAGGAGAGAGAGAGTAGGTGAATGTAGGTGGGGGTGGGTGTGTGTGTGTGTTTGTGGTGTGTGGTGTGGGTGTGTGTGGTGATGAGGGAGGGAAGGCTAGGAATCCTCCTCCCTTGTATGTAAATTTACCTACTATAGACGAGATAGAGAAAAGGGCGTTGGAAACGCGAAAAGTGGTGCCCCTAAGAAATTTGTTTGGGTTGGGTTGGGGGGTGGGGGGGGGGGATGGGAGTATGTAATTGCTCATTTATAGGCTATTAAGTCGTGTTGTTTTTTTTATCTTCATTTTTTTTAGTTTCGTCCCTCCTCCACCTAGACCTCCATCAAGCTTAACGCCCCCCCCCCCCATCCCCCAAGACCATCCTTCGAGATAAATTTTGTACATTCTTCGATAGAAAAATTTACTCAATATACAGTATATATATACTGTTATATATCTATTTGTTATTAACTTCACCACAACACCAAACACCTCCAATAAATTACTGGAAAGCACATGTTGTCGATCCACCAGGATGCTGAACCCGGGTTATCCCCACACACGATTGTTGACACCTTAAACCATTACACCACCAAGACGGTCGGTTATATTATATATCGTATATATATAATATACTAAACAAAGGAGTGGGAGAAGCGAGATATAGCAGAATAAAGGAAGTGTTGGGGGATTAACAACTAAAGTAATCCCGTGTTGCGTGCCTACCCCCTCCCCTCCCCCCCCTCCATTACAGGCCTGGGGTGAGGGTTTAGCACAGAGGACCTTTGACCAGTTCTGCCGGTACTTTGCCCCCCCCACCCCCCACCCCCCCCCCGCCCCCCCCCCCCCCCCCCCCCCCCCACCCCCCCCTCCCCCCCCCCCCCCCCCCCCACCCTCCATGGGTGTGGCCCCCCCCCCCCCCCCCCCCCCCCCCCCCCCCCACCCCCCTATTACTATACCTCGAACCTATATCCTCCCTCCCTGGCCCTCCCTCCCGCTCCCTTCCCTGGCCCTCAATCTTATAACCCTCCTCCCTCCCTCAATCTCCGGTCTCTCCATTATTATAACCCTTCCCTCTCATCCCTCCATCACCTGGCCCTCCTTCCCTCTTGGCCCTCTCCTCCCTCCTATACTCCCCTTCTTGTAACCTCCTCCTCCCTCCCTTCCCCTACACTTGGTTAATCCCCCCTCCCCTTCCTTGGATCTACTCCTCCCTCCCTCCCCCTCCATTTCGTAGCCTTCCTCCCTCCTCCTCCCTTCCCTTGTCCATACCCGTTTTCCTCCCTTAACCCTCCCCCCATTCCCCTTCCCTGACTAATTTCCCATATCCTCCCCTCCCCTCTTCTTTATCTCGATTTCCCCCTTCATCTCTTCCCCTCCTTGCATTCCTTTGAACCCCCTTCTTCTTCTTTCAATCCCTTCCTCCTCCTTTCATTCCTCCCTTCCTCTCCTCTTCTCCTTTCTTCCCTTTCTTTCTCCTTTCATTGTCCTCTCCCTTCCTCTTTATTCCCTTCCCTCCCCTCCGCTGACCCTCTCACTCTTCCTTCCTCCCCTTCCGCTTTTTCTCCTTCTCTCCCTACCCTGGTCCCATGCTGCTCCCCCCCTCCCCCTATTGCTCTTCACTGCACCACACATCAATTAACCATAATTTCTTTATATTGTTATTTAGTGATTTGTGACTTCCCCCCCCCCCCCACCCGAAAAAACACAACAACAAAAAAAAACTTTGATTGCGGCAACAATATTTGTCTCGAAAATGGATTTATATTACGTTATTGTGTTCTGCATGCTTCCCTCGGTGGATTTCTATTACGTTATTGTGTTCTGCATGCTTCCTCGGTGGATTTATATTACGTATGTGTTCTGCATGCTTCCCTCGATGCATTTCTGTACTTGTAAAGTTAATTTTACTTGTGTGGAAAACATAAAAACAAATATATGTATATACTCAGGCCCATAGCCCTTTGCTGGGGGAGGCCGACACGAGACAGAGCACGAACAGAAACAAACATTTAAGGAGGATGGGCGTATTTTATTTACTTATAGTTTTATTTGTTTTTATATTTTTGTTAGTTTCTCTCTAGACCTCCATCAAGCTGTAAAAGACCCCCCCTAGACCCCCCCCCCCCCCTTCAAGATAATTGTGTACATTTTTCGGTAGAAAAATGTCCCGGCCGAAGGCCGGTTACTCTCAAAATTCAGGCTCGCTATCGCTCACCGGGAAAGAATCAACACCTAAATGGCACGAAGGTCTTAATATTGTCAACAAAATGGGGCCGTAAGTCTTAAAAGTACCAAAGTAATGGGCCGAATGTCTTAAAAATCTAAAAACAATGAGGCTAAACATGAGGGAGAAGGGAGCCAGAAAAACTGGCCCATATCCCCTTAAAGTTCCTATTCTCAGGGTCTGGGACCACTTTCGCGTTCCTCTCTCCGTTTGCTCTGTATGGTCTAGTAGGAAAATTATTCAAGGGAGGAGGATTCCTAACCCCCTGCCCCCAGAGTAAAGTATGACAGTAAAAGAGACAGCCAGAAACAGCTAGGTTGGGTAGAGGATGCCAAACTTCATCTGGATAGGACCCACCACCACCCTAAAAAAACCTACTTGATTATGGCCCCTCAAAATATCCATTACCTCATCTACATGGGTTATCACACGTATATCTACCCTACCTCAAATCTACATGGGCCATTATCAACACGTATATCCATACCCTACCTCAATCTACATGGGCCAGTATCCGTATTTTTTATTCTTATTTAATTTTTGTCGTCACAATTATACATTATAAGCATAAATAGCATCAAATGAAGGCAGGCTGATCACAACACGAAATCAACGAAAAACAAAACCATTTACATTTTACCCGGTATCTTGCTTGATATTTCCTTTTCACCTATGCATAGCCTATGATAGCGCAGTTGGGAAGTGTGTACATGCTTAGATTGATGTGCAGGATTTCGAAACTGCATAATAAATCGTAGGCTTGTCCACCTTTCTTTAACTGTCTTCGTGGTGTAATGCATAAGGTGTTGATTTTACGGTGTGAGCATCGTAGGTTGCGAATCCCCGGACTGCCACATGGGTTTGATAAATTTCATTACTCGAGTTTAGGAGTAAAGTGGTTGGTGGAGAGAACATAATAATTGATGAGCCAACTCACATCACTTTGTTATATCACAAATCGACATGTAAATATAGGACATGTATAGAGGGGGGGGGGGGGGGGGGGGGGGGGGGCATGTATTGGTTATGCTTACGAAATATAGCAACATTTGTCTCGGAAATGGATGATTTTGTATGCATAAAAATCGATTTGATACGGAAATATTAATAGATATGTAAACACATATATATACTAACATAGGATTTGGCACCTCAAAATACCCAAGCGTATATAATTATAGTCTTTGGATAATTTTGCGAAATGAAGTAAACTAATTTGTCTCGAAAAATGACACGCGCACGCACACGCAAGCGCACGCACACACACGTACACGCACGCACGGCACACACACACACACGCACAGCAGCACGCCGCACAGCACACACAACACGTAACACACAACAAACACACACACACACCACACATACCACACCACACACACACACACCACACCAACCAACATTTTTCTCTATCCAAGACTTCAAGGTCGCTGGGCTCGTACGGGGAATAAAAATGTGTGTGTGTGTTGTGTGGTGTGTGTGTGTGTGTGTGTAAAGAAAGGGAGAGAGAGGTATAGAGAGTGATTTCATTATGCAATACCATAATTCACTGTAATGTACTTTATTTAAATGTTTAATTGTGTGTGTGTGTGGGGGGGGGGGGGGGGGATTTGCTAAGTAGACCTCTATGAAGCTTAAAAATCACCCCCAATAATCACCCCCAATACCCCCTTCAAGATAAATTTCTACAATTTTATGGTAGAAAAAGGTGTCAGCCCGAAGGCCGGTTCCACATAAATTCTGGCTAACTATCGCTCGCCAGGCAAAAAATCGACACCTAAGTACACGAAAGTTCTTAATACTGCCAACAAAATGGGACGAGAGCTCTTAAAATACCAGACTAATGGAGCGAACGTCATCAAAATTCAAAACTAATGGGGCTAAAAGGAGCGAGAATCGGCTCCAACACCCCTCTGAACCTCCCCTTAAATAGCAATAATTAGTTTTATCATTCCAAGCTTTAAAAAAAAAAAAAAAAAAAAAAAAAAAAAAAAAACACCACCCACACACACAACACACACACACACACACACACACACACACACTCTCCACACTCGAAAACCAAATTAGATGGCAAACTAAATTACACACGTTACCCTTACAATCCCGGCGACGTTTTTAATATTATAATTTAAGCTGCATTAGACGATTTTTATGAAGCTTAGGTAGGATATATGGTAGCTAACAGGATAATTGAGATAGTCTGTAATCTTATATCTAGACATTCTCCCTAAGCGTATAAAACCGTCTATTGCCAGGATATAGTGAAAAGACGTCACCGATACTCAGAGTTGATAGTGATAAATCAATTTGATTTAATCACTTGATAATCAATGATTTTTTTACCAAAAAAATCATGATTTTTTTTTTTTTTTTTTTTTTTTTTTATCTGTGAATCAAGATAAAAAGAATTCTGAAGATTTATCATGCTTTCATAAGTTTGTGTAGGCATTGGTTCATTGTAAGATAGTAGATACTGGTACAATATGTAGTAACACAATAACTGATAGCTTTTAAATTTACAAATATATGTATACAGTATACCTTTCAACTTTAAAAGAGTACATTGTATGTTATAATTCCTCTACTTGAATTACTACTCAATAGGGCGGGGGGATATTTTAAAAAAATAAAAAATCAAATAAATAAAAAATCAAATAAATAAAAAAAATCAATGATTTTTTGATTTTTTGATTTAAAAAAAATCAAAAAAATCAACAACCCTGCGATACTGAATCTGTTAACAACTGTTCACGTTACGTTATTGTATAGTGTATGTTAGTGAAATAATATATATATATATATTTATTTTTGTCTATGGTAGAAAAAAAAGGCAAAGCTGCCTGAAACAAGTGTCCCCCCCCCCTTCCCCCCCCCCCCCAAGTTGCAATAGTTTCTTGCTCACCATTTTTCCTGTACGGGTGATGCAATAGAATCATGTAGTTTGGTTTGTTTGACGTGTTGTGTTATTATATGTGTATGTTTGTGGTCATGTACGGGTGATGCAATAGACAATAATGTAGTTGGTTTGTTTGACGTGTGTTGTTTTTATATGTGTATGTTTGTGGTCAGTACGGGTGATGCAATAGACAATAATGACGTGTGTGTATATATGTGTATGTTGTGGTCATGTACGGGTGATGCAATAGACAATAATGTAGTTTGGTTTGTTTGACGTGTTGTGTTATTATATGTGTATGTTTGTAGTCATGTACGGGTGATGCAATAGACAATAATGTAGTTTGGTTTGTTTGACGTGTTGTGTTATTATATGTGTATGTTTGTAGTCATGTACGGGTGATGCAATAGACAATAATGTAGTTTGGTTTGTTTGACGTGTTGTGTTATTATATGTGTATGTTTGTAGTCATGTACGGGTGATGCAATAGACAATAATGTAGTTTGGTTTGTTTGACGTGTTGTGTTATTATATGTGTATGTTTGTAGTCATGTACGGGTGATGCAATAGACAATAATGTAGTTTGGTTTGTTTGACGTGTTGTGTTATTATATGTGTATGTTTGTGGTCATGTACGGGTGATGCAATAGACAATAATGTAGTTTGGTTTGTTTGACGTGTTGTGTTATTATATGTGTATGTTTGTAGCATGTACGGGTGATGCAATAGACAATAATGTAGTTTGGTTTGTTTGACGTGTTGTGTTATTATATGTGTATGTTTGTAGTCATGTACGGGTGATGCAATAGACAATAATGTAGTTTGGTTTGTTTGACGTGTTGTGTTATTATATGTGTATGTTTGTGGTCATGTACGGGTGATGCAATAGACAATAATGTAGTTTGGTTTGTTTGACGTGTTGTGTTATTATATGTGTATGTTTGTAGTCATGTACGGGTGATGCAATAGACAATAATGTAGTTTGGTTTGTTTGACGTGTTGTGTTATTATATGTGTATGTTTGTAGTCATGTCAGTAGTACAAAGGAATACAAAGGAAATCAAGCAACAACAGGTTTAGTGACCCTTCTAGGCTGCTTGTCCTCCAAAACACTGAGGATCAAGTGTCCAAACAGTGGTTTAGAGAGGGTAAGGGAACTACTGTCCTGGAACTAATGTCCGTGGCAGGTTTAGGAAGTTAGTAGGGGACAGATGGGTTAGTAACTGATGGGAGGATAAAATAAAGTTATTCATTTACAAACGCAGTCAGTCGCGGGTTTGATGCGAGATATTTGTCTAGGCGAAGTTTAAATGAATCAACTGTGCTGCAGTCTATGACATCTCGGGGAAGCCCATTCCATAAGTTGACAACTCGATTGAAGAAGAAATTCTTAGCTTCGTGTGAGTTAAAAGATTGACCAATAATTTTGCAACCGTTTCCCCGCGTGTAATTAGATTGGTCGATAGTGAAGTACTTACTACAGTTCATATTGTCGATGCCTTTGATGATTTTGAACACTTGAATTAAGTCGCCTCTTAATCTGCGCTGGGTTAAAGGAAATAGATTTAATTCTCTAAGACGCTCCTCGTATGGTTTGTTCTTTAGGCTAGGTATCATTTTGGTAACTCTACGTTGAACTCGTTCTAGCTTGTCTATATCTTTTTGGTAATAAGGGCACCAGGATTGAACGCAGTATTCCAGAAGAGGGCGGACTAAGGAATGGTAAAGGGTTAGGATAACGTCTTTGGATTTATGCTCAAATGACCTGCCTATAAAGCCAATTATTTTGTTTGCCTTCTTAACAACTTCTGAACATTGTTGGCTCGGTTTTAGGTTACTCGATATTGTTACTCCCAGATCGGTTTCTCTGTTTACATTCTTAAGCTGAGTGCCATTCATCAAATAGTTTGCTTTCTCATTTTGGTATCCGATATGTAGTACTTTACATTTATCCGCATTGAAACTCATTTGCCAAATTTGGGCCCAACATGACAACTTATCTAGATTGTGTTGCATATCGTCAACTTGTTCTTTTGAGAGTACCGGTACGCTATTTGCAATTTTTGTATCGTCAGCAAATTTTGAGATTGTACAGGTGAGACCCTCATCTATGTCGTTGATGTAAATTAGAAAGAGAATTGGTCCTAGTACCGATCCCTGGGGTACCCCGCTACTTACATTGGTCTATTTAGATGCCTTACCGTTTATGACTACTCTTTGCTTTCTGTCGCTGAGTGGCTGAGTACTATGGCACTATTATTCGAATCCCGGGAGGATCACATACTTTCATTAATTTCATTGGGAGATGTTTGGTGTTGGGAGTGAAATTAATAAATTAGATTGTTCCTATAGGTTCAGGAACATTTCATAGCGAGGTCGGTCCTTAGAGATCTGTGCCCCATTAATTATTCTTTCCTTTCACCTAAACATTACGCTATTCAGTGTGTAGTTGGGTCTGAGTACATGATTAGATTGATATCCAGTATTCGATAAATGGATATAAAATTGTAGTCATGTACTTAACCTTTAACTGTCTTGATGGTGTAATGGTTAGAGTGTTTTAAGATCTGTATGTGGTAACCCAGGTTCGAATCCCGGGAGGATCACATGTTTTCATTAATTTCTTTGAGAGTTTTTGGTGTTGGGAGTGAAATTAATAAATTAGATATTTATTCATTAAATTATAACATGCAGTTACCCCTTTTAATTAGATGACGTCAGCTTGGATCATATTTTAACTATCATAAGACGGTATAAGCATAAGGAGATATTTTGGGCTTTTATGGACTTGGAAAAAGCGTATGATCGTGTGGACCGTGAAGCAATGTGGAAGGTGTTAAGGATTTATGAAATAGGAGGAAATTTGTTAGAAGCAGTTAAGAGTTTTTATGAAGGGAGCAGAGCATGTGTGAGAGTAGGAAATGGTGAGTTGACTGAATGGTTTGAGGTAAAGGTAGGTTTGCGACAGGGTTGTGTAATGTCACCATGGCTGTTTAATATGTTTATGGATGGTGTGGTGAGGGAGGTGAAAAGGAGAACTATGGGAAGAGGATTGGGTTTAGTAGGAAAGAATGGTAGAGATTGGGAGTTGAATCAGTTGCTGTTCGCTGATGACACAGCATTGGTGGCGGATTCTGATGAGAAACTGCAGCGGGTAGTCAAAGAGTTTGGTGTGGTTTGTGGAAGGAGGAAACTGAAGGTGAACGTCAATAAAAGTAAAGTAATGGTGTGTAATAGGGGAGAGCATAGGGTGAATCTAGATGTGAGGCTGGATGGGGAAATATTGGAACAAGTAGAGTGTTTTAAATATCTAGGAGGAACAATAAGCAGCAGTGGAGGTATGGAAATGGAGGTAAAACAGAGAGTGTGTGAAGGAAGGAAGGTTTTCGGAGCAATGGGAAGCATGTGGAAGACGAGAAATTTCGGAGTGAAAGTAAAAAGTGCACTGTATCAAGGAATTGTTGTGCCAACAGTGATGTATGGGGCTGAGACATGGGCTCTGAAGAAAAAGGAGAAAAGAGGGTGGATGTGATGGAGATGAGCTGCTTGAGGAGTATGTGTGGAGTTACTCGTAGAGACAGATTGAGGAATGAAGAGATACGTAGGAGAGTGGGGCAGCAGGAACATTTGTCAGCCAGAGTGGACAGAAGGGTGCTGAGCTGGTATGGTCATGTTGAACGAATGGGAGATGAAAGGCTTACAAAGAGAATATGTGAGTCAGGTACAAGGGGAGATAGAAGGGCAGGAAGACCCCCATTGAGATGGAGAGACTGTGTAAGAAAAGCTTTGGATGATAGAGGAATGACTATAGATCAGGCAGGGGAAGTGGTGGTGGACAGGAGTGAATGGAGAATGCTTTTGAATAGTTGAGTGAACACTGGTCATTTGGAGTAAGGGGTCGGGCTTAAGTTGGACTAGATAATAGTCCATCAGGTGCCTAGCCTGGGGAGACGATTAATATGAAGGGTGCGCCTGGAAGTGTGGTGGGAGGGCTTGTGGCTTTGGCTCCGCTGCATGTCTGCCTGCCGAGATCGGAACCTCTCCGGGTGGTCGGGGGCCGGGGGAGTGCTGGAGCGACCTTGGTGACCCTGGTCTCTGGGTCTTCTCCTGGGTGACCTGGATGTGTGTGAGTTTGTGCTTTTTATCTGTGTTTATTCGTTGTTTTATGTTGTTTTTGTGTTTTCCCTGTTCTTGCTCTGTCTTGAGTCGGCTACCCCCAAAATGGGGATATAGATAGATAGATAGATAAGACGGTTTCATTCAAGATAGGAAGTGCGTGTTCAAAGATTAATTACTATTTAACTATCATTTGACGATATTATATTATATGTTAGTGTTAAAGATAAAATAATTAATTATATTTTAGCTCTCATTTGACAATTTTTCACACACACGATTTTATACCATTTTGGAAGGATATCTTTTGTTTCAGAGGGATTAATACAATCTCAATTAACTCCTTAACTAATTCTCTCTCTCTCTCTCTCTCTCTCTCTCTCTCTCTCTCTCTCTCTCTCTCTCTCTCTCTCTCTCTCTCTCTCTCTCTCTCTCTCTCTCTCTCTCTCTCTCTCTCTCTCTCTCTCTCTCTCTCTCTCTCTCTCTCTCTCTCTTCTCTCTCTCTCTCTCTCTCTCTCTCTCTCTCTCTCTCCCGCCCCGCCCCGCCCCGCCCCCACCATTAATACCAGGGCGGACTTTCAATGTACTTTCGTCAGGATAACATCATTGGCCTTGACTGAGAGAGAGAGAGAGAGAGAGAGAGAGAGAGAGAGAGAGAGAGAGAGTACAAAGGAGTACAAAGGAGTACAAAGGAAATCAAGCAACAACAGATCTAGTGACCCTTCTAGGTTGCTTGTCCTCCAAAATACTGAGGATCAAGTGTCCAAACAGTGGTTTAGAGTGGGTAAGGGAACATTGGAAAGGGAACTACTGCCCTGCCACTAACGTGGCAGGACTAGGAAGTTAGTAGGGGACATATGGGTTAGTAACTGAGGGGAGGATAAAGTTATTCATTTACAAACGCAGTCAGTCGCGGGTTTGATGCGAGATATTTGTCTAGGCGGAATTTAAATGAATCAACGGTGCTGCAGTCTATAACGTCTCGGGGAAGCCCATTCCACAAGTTGACAACTCGATTGAAGAAGAAATTCTTAGATTCGTGCGAGTTAAAAGATTTACCAATAATTTTGCAACCGTTTCCCCGCGTGTAATTAGATTGGTCGATAGTGAAGTACTTACTACAGTTCATATTGACCGATGCCTTTGATGATTTTGAACACTTGAATTAAGTCGCCTCTTAATCTGCGCTGGGTTAAAGGAAATAGATTTAATTCTCTAAGACGCTCTTCGTATGGTTTGTTCTTTAGGCTAGGTATCATTTTGGTAACTCTACGTTGAACTCGTTCTAGCTTGTTTATATCTTTTTGGTAATAAGGGCACCAGGATTGAACGCAGTATTCCAGAAGAGGGCGGACTAAGGAATTGTAAAGGGTTAGGATAACTTCTTTGGATTTATGCTCAAATGACCTGCCTATAAAGCCAATTATTTTGTTTGCCTTCTTAACAACTTCTGAACATTGTTGACTCGGTTTTAGGTTACTCGATATTGTTACTCCCAGATCAGTTTCTCTGTTTACATTCTTAAGCTGAGTGCCATTCATCGAATAGTTTGCTTTCTCATTTAGGTATCCGACATGTAGTACTTTACATTTATCCGCATTGAAACTCATTTGCCAAATTTGGGCCCAACATGACAATTTATCTAGATTGTGTTGCATATCGTCAACTTGTTCTTTTGAGAGTACGCTATTTGCAATTTTTGTATCGTCAGCAAATTTTGAGATTGTGCAGGTGAGACCCTCATCTATGTCGTTGATGTAAATTAGAAAGAGAATTGGTCCTAGTACCGATCCCTGGGGTACCCCGCTACTTACATTGGTCCATTTAGATGCCTTACCGTTTATGACTACCCTTTGCTTTCTGTTGCTGAGCCAATTTTCTATCCATTTCAACACACCGTCTTGTATTCCATGCGCTTTTAGTTTTAGCAGTAAACGTTTGTGGGGAACTTTGTCAAAGGCCTTTTGAAAATCAAGGTATATAATATCTACAGCTTTACTCTCATCGTAGAGGTTGAGGATATCGTGGAAGAAGTCTAAGAGGTTTGTTAAACAGGAACGTTTTTTACGAAAGCCGTGTTGAGTATCTTTAAGTATGTTATTTTCCTCCAAGTGATTTACGAGTCTGTCTCGTATGACCGTTTCTAGCATTTTACATACAACTGAGGTTAAGCTAATTGGACGATAGTTACTGGGTAGGGATTTGCTGCCTTTTTTGAATATCGGTGTTACGTTGGCTAGCTTCCACTGATCAGGCATAGTTCCAGACTGCAAGGATTTATTGAATAGTAATGTCAGTGGTTTGGAGAGCTCATTCTTAGCTTCCTTTAGAACTCTAGGCGAGATTGTATCAGGTCCTGGCGTTTTATTTACCTTGAGTTTATCTAAACAATTCAATACTTAAAGGAGTACAAAGGAGTACAAAGGAAATCAAGCAACAACAGATCTAGTGACCCTTCTAGGTTGCTTGTCCTCCAAAACACTGAGGATCAAGTGTCCAAACAGTGGTTTAGAGTGGGTAAGGGAACATTGGAAAGAGAACTACTGCCCTGCCACTAACGTGGCAGGACTAGGAAGTTAGTAGGGGACATATGGGTTAGTAACTGAGGGGAGGATAAAGTTATTCATTTACAAACGCAGTCAGTCGCGGGTTTGATGCGAGATATTTGTCTAGGCGAAATTTAAATGAATCAACGGTGCTGCAGTCTATAACGTCTCGGGGAAGCCCATTCCACAAGTTGACAACTCGATTGAAGAAGAAATTCTTAGATTCGTGCGAGTTAAAAGATTTACCAATAATTTTGCAACCGTTTCCCCGCGTGTAATTAGATTGGTCGATAGTGAAGTACTTACTACAGTTCATATTGTCGATGCCTTTGATGATTTTGAACACTTGAATTAAGTCGCCTCTTAATCTGCGCTGGGTTAAAGGAAATAGATTTAATTCTCTAAGACGCTCTTCGTATGGTTTGTTCTTTAGGCTAGGTATCATTTTGGTAACTCTACGTTGAACTCGTTCTAGCTTGTTTATATCTTTTTGGTAATAAGGGCACCAGGATTGAACGCAGTATTCCAGAAGAGGGCGGACTAAGGAATTGTAAAGGGTTAGGATAACTTCTTTGGATTTATGCTCAAATGACCTGCCTATAAAGCCAATTATTTTGTTTGCCTTCTTAACAACTTCTGAACATTGTTGACTCGGTTTTAGGTTACTCGATATTGTTACTCCCAGATCAGTTTCTCTGTTTACATTCTTAAGCTGAGTGCCATTCATCGAATAGTTTGCTTTCCTCATTTAGGTATCCGACATGTAGTACTTTACATTTATCCGCATTGAAACTCATTTGCCAAATTTGGGCCCAACATGACAATTTATCTAGATTGTGTTGCATATCGTCAACTTGTTCTTTTGAGAGTACGCTATTTGCAATTTTTGTATCGTCAGCAAATTTTGAGATTGTGCAGGTGAGACCCTCATCTATGTCGTTGATGTAAATTAGAAAGAGAATTGGTCCTAGTACCGATCCCTGGGGTACCCCGCTACTTACATTGGTCCATTTAGATGCCTTACCGTTTATGACTACCCTTTGCTTTCTGTTGCTGAGCCAATTTTCTATCCATTTCAACACACCGTCTTGTATTCCATGCGCTTTTAGTTTTAGCAGTAAACGTTTGTGGGGAACTTTGTCAAAGGCCTTTTGAAAATCAAGGTATATAATATCTACAGCTTTACTCTCATCGTAGAGGTTGAGGATATCGTGGAAGAAGTCTAAGAGGTTTGTTAAACAGGAACGTTTTTACGAAAGCCATGTTGAGTATCTTTAAGTATGTTATTTTCCTCCAAGTGATTTACGAGTCTGTCTCGTATGACCGTTTCTAGCATTTTACATACAACTGAGGTTAAGCTAATTGGACGATAGTTACTGGGTAGGGATTTGCTGCCTTTTTTGAATATCGGTGTTACGTTGGCTAGCTTCCACTGATCAGGCATAGTTCCAGACTGCAAGGATTTATTGAATAGTAATGTCAGTGGTTTGGAGAGCTCATTCTTAGCTTCCTTTAGAACTCTAGGCGAGATTGTATCAGGTCCTGGCGTTTTATTTACCTTGAGTTTATCTAAACAATTCAATACTTCTCTCTCTGTAACGGTGATATTGCTTAGAACATCTGAATTATCAATCTGAATCGGCGATGGTGTAGGGATATCACTGAGGTCTTCTGTTGTAAAAACTGATGCAAAGAAGGTATTGAGGGCATTACTCATTTGTACTTCGTCTTTGGTGTATTCTCCTTTTTCATCGACTAACGGTCCAACAGTTGAAGTAACTACTTTTTTCTTTCTGATATAACTATAGAATTCTTTCGGGTTTGTTTTACTTTGATTCGCAATATGTAACTCTAAGGTCTTTTTACTTTGCTTAATTAACTTTTTGGCTTTGCGTCGTAGCTCTACAAATTTCACCCGTTCTTCGTCATTTTGTGAGGATTTTAATCTATCATTAGCAAATTTTTTAGCAAGCAGGCAGTTTGAAATATCTTTATTCCACCATTTGGGCTTATTATTATTATGGCCTGGACGCCGTATTTTCGATGGTATGCAGTCTTGCACTGCTTTTAGGTAAGTGGTTTCGAATAACTTCCAAGATGTATTTATGTCGTTATTGTTAATTAAAAAGCTCCAGTCAGTTTCTTTAAACATAGCTCTAAGTTTATGGAAGTTTGCTTTCTTGAAATTAGGGACTTTTTCGATGCTACTATTTGGTTCGTTACTAGTAAACTTTAAAGTGAAAGTTATCGTACGATGGTCGCTGTTACTGAATTCATCACCAACATTCAAATTCTCTATCAATTCTTCTTTTGTTGCAAGTACAATGTCAAGAACGTTATTACCACGGGTCGGCATTCGAACAAATTGATAAAGCGAACTCTCTTGCAAGTTCGTATACAAGTCATGTCCGGAGTGTGAAGTAAGAGTATCGCCCCACTTGGTCACAGGTAAATTAAAGTCGCCAAAAATTACGGTATCTTGTGAGTTACTTACATCTGCAATTTGTTCGTAAATTTCTCGGTCAGTTTGCACTGATTGAGCTGGAGGTCTGTATATTAACGCAAGTATTATTTTTGTACCTTTATTATTCTTTATTAGCACAAAAGATGTGTCGACGTTCACAATTTGAGGTTTTGACACGAGGGTCGGGTTAAGACTTTCTTTGATATAAAATAAAACGCCACCTCCATTTTTATTTATTCGGCTGTTCTCAAACATTACATAACCGGGAAGTGAATACTCTGCTAAAAAGTCTCTATCTTGTGTATTGAGCCAAGATTCTGTTATGCCAATCACATCATAATTTTCTGTAAACACTAGTTCCTCTAAATCTGAAAATTTATTGCGTATGCTACGAGCGTTTGCATAGAAAACCTTTAAAGTTGCGGTTTTAGAACTCGCAGATCGTTCTTTCATCGAATTTTTGGTTCTGGTCGGATCTACATTTACATTCATGGCTGTCCTCGGTCCTCGGTCGTTATCCCTGACGGTTTTGAATTTGGGTCGTGTTGGTGGAGCTTTATCCAAATTCGCGGTTCTTGACGGATTAGTATTTAATTCCTTTGTAGATTGCCGTCCTCGCTGTCTTCGGTCCTCCTTCCTGGTTGTCCTGTGCCGAGTCGATTTCTTCTCCGAAAATCCTTCACCGCATCGTTGAGAAGACGCCCAAAACGCGCTGCTCCCCCCTGGTTCAGATGAACTCCATCATCCGAAAACAAATAGTCATCGTAGTAAGATGTAAGAGAGAGAGAGAGAGAGAGATTCTATAACTATCTTGCGGTGTTCCTAAATACATCACATCGTACTTTCCTCAACATATCTCTCTCTCTTTCTGTCATGTATCTGATCATTCACTCAGGCTTCATATCTTTAACCCTTTCAGTACCGGTGACGTCTTTTGTATTGAATTTTGACCATTTTATTAGGGAAGGGAAGATTTTGTTTTTTTCTTTTTTTGCCAGATGCCGTAATTCCCGAGAAGGGGTGGCCATGAATATTAGGTGTTTTGTCACGAATTGCTAGGTCAAGTTGCCCGGGCTTGACATCTACCAATAACATTTTGACAGTGAGGATTCGATCCGCCGACCCTTTGATCAGCAGCCATTGCTCTACTGACTATGCCATGGCTCGCGATCTATGGTAGCTAAACGGATTAATTAAGATAGTTTGCAAACTTCCTAACCTGAATACAATCGATCTATGGTAGCTAAACGGATTAATTAAGATAGTTTGCAAACTTCCTAACCTGAATACAATCGATCTATGGTAGCTAAACGGATTAATTAAGATAGTTTGCAAACTTCCTAACCTGAATACAATCGATCTATGGTAGCTAAACGGATTAATTAAGATAGTTTGCAAACTTCCTAACCTGAATACAATCGATCTATGGTAGCTAACCGGATTAATTAAGATAGTTTGCAAACTTCCTAACCTGAATACAATCGATCTATGGTAGCTAAACGGATTAATTAAGATAGTTTGCAAACTTCCTAACCTGACTACAATCGTCTAGTAGTGTTTTTTATATGTGAATGAGGGAGACAAAAGGCATAACTGCCTGCAGCAAGTGCCTCCCCCAGATTTCAAAGAGTGACAGGGCCGAAATCAAGGGACGTTCGAGCTAAAATGCCTGGACACATGGAGTTTGAAGTAATTTAAGTCATAGGAAGAGGGAAAGACTGATCTGGGAGAGAGTTCCAGAGCTCAGCAGTTGAATAGAAGAAAGTCTGATAATAGCGTTTCACCCTTGGGTTGGAAAGTTGCACAGAGTAGGGGTGGGATTGTGTTGCAAGGCGGGTACTACGTACCCTACGTAGAGGAGGTGGTATACACTGGGAAAGCTCCGAGGAACACTGATTATTGTAGTAGCGATAGAATAGCGAGAGAGATGCAACATTGCGGCGAAGAGAGAGAGATTGCAGAGAGTTGGTGAGTGGACGGGAGTTAAAGATACGAAAGGCTTTCCTTTCCTTTTGCCATAATATAATTAAAAGGATGTCACCGTTGCATAATGAGTTAAGCACAGGTCTGGGGAAAAATAATCTAAATCAGAGGAATAAGATAAATTCATCAGACCTAATATTATATTTTATTTGTTTATTTACTGATTTATTTATTTATTCATATATATTATATTTATATACCGTACTGCATATAATTATACAGTATATATATATATATATATTTTTTTTTTTGCATCTCTTCATGGATGTATCTCAAGCTTTTTTTCTAGGCATCCCATGAGGAATCGTTCTCAAAATGTCTTTGATAAAATTGGATGTAATATCTCTCTCTCTCTCTCTCTCTATATATATATATATATATATATATATATATATATATATATATATAAATATATATATATATATATATATATATATATATATATATATATATATATATATATATATATGTATATATATCTGATATGTATATATATATATATATATATATATATATACTGTATACAGTATGTCTGTGTATGTGTGTATGGTGAAGAAAGGAAAGGTAAAGACAGGGTGGTAGGCAGACATACAGACAGAGCGGTAGACAGACAGACAGACAAAGCCTTAATGTGTGGTAGGTTGCCTATAAAAGGATGAAGGAGAGAGTGAAAGAAGGAGGGGCTGAACGTGAGGGTAATAGGTGGGGTGATGGTTGAAGGTTATATAGATACAGACACACTCACATACATACATACATAACATACACAGCCACACACACTCATATACACTCATATACATACCATACAGACACACACACACACACACTCATATACACGTCATACAGACACACTTATTCACTCACGTACACACAGGGGAGGTGTGGTGGAGTGGTCTTGCCACTGGACTGGTAATCCAATGGTCCCAGGTTCGAATCCCGATATATCAATGGGAAGATATTATTGGGATGGAATTTGTGCTGTACCTAGTATCAGTGCATTACAACAAAGCTCACCGAAACGCCAACAAATAAATACCCTCATTGTTCCCTGATATGAAGGGTGTGCCTGGAAGTGTGGTGGGAGGGCTTGTCGCTTTGGCTCCGCTGCATGTCTGCCTGCCGAGATCGGAACCTCTCCTGGTGGTCAGGGGCCGGGGGAGTGCTGGAGCGACCTTGGTAACCCTGGTCTCTGGGTCTTCTCCTGGGTGACCTGGATGTGTGAGAGTTTGTGTTTTTATCTGTGTTTATTTTTTGTTTTATGTTGTTTTTGTGTTTTCCCTGTTCTTGCTCTGTCTTGAGTCGGCTACCCCCAAAATGGGGATTGGGCCTGAGCATATAGATAGATAGAGAATAGTTCCCTGATTAAATAGCACTGTATGAATATTCTCATATTCAAAATATGCTGTAGGGGGGAGCCGTGAGTACAACTCTAAGTGCTTCACATGTCTCACTCCCTAGACTGGAACAAGACCTCGCGGGCTTCACCGTGTTGAGCGGTTGGAGGTAGTGTACAGGCTCTCAGCCTATGCCCGAGAGGGAGTAGACAAAAAGGCCATACAGACACACACACTCAATCACTCTCAAATACACGCCATACGGGCACACACACACGCACCACTACATACACACATAATACTACTCGGAGTAATATAACACTACACACACACACACACACACACACACACACCTACACACACCTACACACACACACATACACAAATACATTAGTTAGCCACATACATAGTCAATCACACACACACCTGTGATTATCGCCCCCATGCTGTTGCTGGCAGCACGGAGGTGGTATAGTGAGTACAAAGGAGTACAAAGGAAATCAAGCAACAACAGATCTAGTGACCCTTCTAGGTTGCTTGTCCTCCAAAACACTGAGGATCAAGTGTCCAAACAGTGGTTTAGAGTGGGTAAGGAAACATTGGAAAGGGAATTACTGCCCTGGAACTAATGTCCGTGGCAGGATTAGGAAGTTAGTAGGGGACAGATGGGTTAGTAACTGAGGGGGGGATAAAATAAAGTTATTCATTTACAAACGCAGTCAGTCGCGGGTTTGATGCGAGATATTTGTCTAGGCGGAGTTTAAATGAATCAACGGTGATGCAGTCTATAACGTTTCGGGGAAGCCCATTCCACAAGTTGACAAATCGATTGAAGAAGAAATTCTTAGATTCGTGTGAGTTAAAAGATTTACCAATAATTTTGCAACCGTTTCCCCGCGTGTAATTAGATTGGTCGATAGTGAAGTACTTACTACAGTTCATATTGTCGATGCCTTTGATGATTTTGAACACTTGAATTAAGTCACCTCTTAATCTGCGCTGGGTTAAAGGAAATAGATTTAATTCTCTAAGACGCTCTTCGTATGGTTTGTTCTTTAGGCTAGGTATCATTTTGGTAACTCTACGTTGAACTCGTTCTAGCTTGTTTATATCTTTTTGGTAATAAGGGCACCAGGATTGAACGCAGTATTCCAGAAGAGGGCGGACTAAGGAATTGTAAAGGGTTAGGATAACGTCTTTGGATTTATGCTCAAATGACCTGCCTATAAAGCCAATTATTTTGTTTGCCTTCTTAACAACTTCTGAACATTGTTGATTCGGTTTTAGGTTACTCGATATTGTTACTCCCAGATCGGTTTCTCTGTTTACATTCTTAAGCTGAGTGCCATTCATCGAATAGTTTGCTTTCTCATTTAGGTATCGATATGTAGTACTTTACATTTATCCGCATTGAAACTCATTTGCCAAATTTGGGCCCAACATGACAATTTATCTAGATTGTGTTGCATATCGTCAACTTGTTCTTTTGAGAGTACGCTATTTGCAATTTTTGTATCGTCTGCAAATTTTGAGATTGTGCAGGTGAGACCCTCATCTATGTCGTTGATGTAAATTAGAAAGAGAATTGGTCCTAGTACCGATCCCTGGGGTACCCCGCTACTTACATTGGTCCATTTAGATGCCTTACCGTTTATGACTACTCTTTGTGAGGTAGGAAGGGTTGGTCTGGCAGTGATCACAGTAAGATATCCATGGTTTGTTTTATAATATTTTATGCAATGGGTAGTTTTCGTTTCATATTTTAATTGGTAAGGAATAGTATAGCTTTAATCCCGTGTAGCAAAGGCTATGTCCACGAGTGTGTTGACTCTGGTCAGTGCTCTCGAGTTAATGGGCCTAATTATGAACATGCATTCAAGATGTTGGTTATCCTTGTACCTAATTAAAAACAAAATCTTCCCCCGGCAGGTTAGCGGCTTGGTTGTTGAGAATCACCCAGGTAGGATTGTGTACCTTTCTCGGCATCGATCCTGTGAGTACAATTTTATGGATTTCAGTCTTTTCCAAGAATGTTGACCCTTAACACACACTATTTTACTAGCGAAGGAGTGATGGATTCCTTCCGAAACTTTCTTCTCTCCTGAGTTCCAAGGACTACACAATTGACCACTTGCGAGTTTCAGGCTATAAGGAAGTTGGAGCCAAAAACATAATTGGGTTTTATGTATTATATAAGGACCACAACCGCAATGTATGTGATAATTATGTTAACTATCGATGTCTACTGCTCCAACTTCCTTATAGATCGAAACTCGCAAGTGGTCAATGTGGCAACAGTGTGAATCAAAGAGAAGTACCACCAGGGCCTTATACAGAGTAAACATTGGGTCCACTTCTCTTGTTTTAAAGTATCGTAATACTGTACACTGAGTTTAAGGGGAGATCTCCACTTGAGGGATTTTTTTCTTGACCCCTTTCTCCCTCATGTTTAGCCCCATTGCTTTTGATATTATAAAACGTTCGCCCCATTAGTTTAGCGATTTTAAGAACTTTCACCCCATATTAAGACCTCTCGTGCCATTCAGGTGTCGATTTTATCCTGGCGAGCGATAGCGAGCCTGTAATTTAAGAGGAACCGGCCTTCGGCCGGGACATTTTTCTACCGAAAAATGTACAAATTTATCTTGAAAGGGACTCAAGGGGGTGTAATTTCAAGCTTGATGGAAGTTTAGGAAACACACTAAAAACCTCCCTTTAAGTTTGTGCCTTATGGGAAGGATTGCTGTTTGAATGTGGGAACTGGAGGTGGGCATCGTCACTGATTATGATCCTTACAGCCGTATTCTTAAACCTTCCCACCGTGCAACTCTACTTACTAATAAACCTTACAGCCGTATTCTTAAACCTTCCCACCATGCAACTCTACTTACTAATAAACCAAATAAGACCAGATAAATAATTAGCTTTTAAAACTCGGGATATTTCAAGTTTTCTTTCATTAAGGGAGCCCACCTCGCTTTTTCTCTTTCTCTCCCTCTCCCTTTGGCTTGTATCCATTCGGCCCCATTCAGCCTACTGTTTTTAGACGTTTACCCCATCCAGGTGTCAAAATTTTCCTGGCGAGCGGTAGCGAGCCAGCTTATATATATTTTTCTTCTGACAGCAAGCTAAATTTGTACATTTTTCGATGCAAAAATGTCTCCGGCAAAGCCGGATTTCTCCATACAATGCTGGCTCGCTATCGCTCGCCAGGAAGATATCGACACCTGGATGGGGATACACGTCTTAAAACAGTTGGCTGAATGGGGCCGAATGGATACAAGCCACGGAATGAGAGAAAAGGAGAAACATAACAAAAGCCGGTGACCCCCCTTAATAAACACTCCGTTCCAATATGTTCCTTCATTATGGGCTGGACGACACCCACCCCACACGTCTAAGAATACGACAGTAAGGCCTATACCAAGTAAGTATGCACAACCTCTGGAACATTAACCTCTATAACTCACAAACGACTAGAGTAATCCAGCTAATATTTCTACCATTTGGGAAGGGCCAGTCAGGGAATATGTGTGGAAATGTACAGCCCGTTTGCTCTATTTCTTTTTGAGTTACAGAGGTTAGAGTTAACGATTTCTGGACTATCTACTTTTAACAGGGTATAGCACATGGTTATTGTTCTTTTTTTGAAGTCCTATATGTGCAAAGTAGTTGACTTCTTCGTAAACGATGCTGGTACCTTATCGAAAAAGTTCAAATTTAGTTATGTTTTTTCCCCCGCCCATTTGCATAGACTAAGTAATAATTTAAAGGCTACAGGCTATCTTTATTCATCCTTTTAGCTACGGTACCACATATCTTTCCTAAGCTTCATAAAACCGTTTAAATGTAGCGGAAATTCAATAAATAAAAGTCACCGGTACTGAAAGGGTTAATAGAGGCAGTTGTTCAGTATTTCGTAGTATATAAGTAACACCCCGTTCTTAACATTAATAATCAATTACACACCCCAGTGTACTTAAATAAACTAATGAAAGCATATGGTCCTCCCGGGATTCGAACTCGGGACACCACACTTAGAACATAAGCACCTAAACCATTACACCTATAAAAAAAAAAAAAAAATAGAAGGTCCCACCCCTTTCCCATTCTTAAGTAAGCCATTTTAGATATACAGAAGAGTGACCATTACTTGCACTACTGCATGTCCACACACATTTCAGTAATGTAAGCATGTTTTTTTTTTTTTTTTTTTTTTTTTTTTTTTTTTTTTCCCCTAAACCATTACACCACCATTACTATGATTTGTTCGACAGGCTAATTTGTGGTACTCTGTAAATATACTATTTCTACGAATACACTGTGATTGGCTATTCTATTTTGGGAAGATGTACTATTCCTTGTTTCAAATAAGATGTACTATTCCTTGTTTCAAATAAGATGTACTATTCCTTGATTCAAATAAGTTGGCCAAAACTCTTGAACGTTAACATCTATATATACCACAAACGACTAGAGTAATCGAGCTAATATTTCTACCATTTGGGAAGGGTTAGCCAGGGAACAGGTGTGGGAATGCACAACCCATTTGCTGTAGCTCATATTGAGGGTTAACGATTTCTGGTCTCCCTATAGTTGTTGTTGTTGTTGTTGTTGTTTCCCAAGCTGCCTGGCCGAACAGCCCCAAGGCCCCGAGCAATTCCAAGGCCATAACCGAGCGCCCCCACAGAACCCTCCCTGCCGACCACAATAAAGCCTGGGTGACCGAAGCCACTCCATGGCGGGGAGCTAAGGAGGGTGCAGAAACGCCCGGGAAACCAAAGCCCCACCCAGGGCCCTGTGCCCCTCAGCAATTATGAAGAGAAAGTTGAGGCGCAAGGGAAAAATGTGACGCTTTGGCTTCCAATCTTGGTAGATTGGGAGGTCAATCCACGGAAGAGACGCCGTCACTTGAGATCTAGAAAATATATAAGTTAAAGGAACAGTCAGAGTACAGTCAGAGAACAGTCAGAGAACAGTCAGAGTATCCCCCCCCTTTGGCGGGGGGATAGCTCCCCTATTTCAACCCCTTTCGGGGTCGGGCACCCGCCCTCTCCCTATAGTAAACAAATATAGCTGCATCGTTTCTCTTAGAATATTGAGATTTCCATTATCATATTTAACCCCTTCGGGACGATGACGGAATTTTCATCTTATTCTGGTTACCATTAGACATTAAGAAAACAAAAAATCAGCACATAATATACCTCTAAGACTCAGCACATAATATACCTGTAAGACTCAGC
Organism: Paralithodes platypus; assembly: GCA_032716605.1. Classification (NCBI taxonomy): domain Eukaryota; kingdom Metazoa; phylum Arthropoda; class Malacostraca; order Decapoda; family Lithodidae; genus Paralithodes; species Paralithodes platypus. Next base: position 657,981 of record CM064513.1, on the reverse strand, counting down.
ACATAATATACCTCTAAGACTCAGCACATAATATACCTCTAAGACTCAGCACATAATATACCTCTAAGACTCAGCGGGGTAAATCAGCACATAATATACCTCTAAGACTCAGCACATAATATACCTCTAAGACTCAGCGGGGTAAATCAGCACATAATATACCTCTAAGACTCAGCACCTAATATACCTCTAAGACTCGGCACATAATATACCTCTAAGACTCAGCACATAATATACCTCTAAGACTCAGCACATAATATACCTCTAAGACTCAGCACATAATATACCTCTAAGACTCAGCGGGGTAAACACGATCTCAATAACCCCCTGAATAACATAGATCCGACTGAAGCTGCTTAACATCGTCTAACTTTAGCCAGATTTAAATGTACAATGACGTCATCGTGCTGAAGGGGTTAATAGAGGCAGTTTTTCAATAATTCGTAGTATAAATTGATTATTGTGACTTGTTCGACAGGCCATTTTGTGAAGCTTTGTAAATATACTTACTTCTACGAACACAATATCCTTATCTAGTCTATTCTGGGAAGATGTCTGAACGAGGGAGGCCGTTCCCTTGTTACCCTTGAGAACAGTACAGCCAGTCGTGATGTGTGTGTGTGTGTGTGTGTGTGTGAGAGAGAGAGAGAGAGAGAGAGAGAGAGAGAGAGAGAAAGAGAGAGAGAGAGTAGTGTGTATAGTGTGGTGTGTGTGTGTGTGTCATTGTGTGTGTGTGTATGTGTGTGTGTGTGTTACTCAGTTACTTGTTCGTCAAGGGGAATCCACGCAATGCGAGCTAAGCTCATTATTATCGCGCCTCCTTAACTGGGAATGTATTGCGTGAAATGCATGTTAAGTGTTTTATGTACTGTTGGAATGGCTGTGGATGTGTGTGTAGTCTGTATTTTAGCCAATTGGCGACATTGGAAACGAATGCTTAGGGTGGATCTGTATGGTACCATTCTCACTATAGACGGTACCGTCTCGCCCGAAGGCTTAGGTAGCCATCAGCTTAGGTGAACCATATGATACCCATCTCGCCTTGTACCATTTTTGCCAACCCCAGATGGGACGTCACAACGTCGCCCACTTATTCCAGGTACCTATTTACAGCTAGGTGAACTGAGGCTAACACATGAAAGGAGACAAGCCCAATTTGTCTCCGCCCGGCGGGGGATTGAACCCCCGACCCCTCGTGTGTGAGACGAGAGCTCTACCTACTAGGCTACGGGCTGTGTCAGTGTGTCAGTGTGTGTGTGTGTGTGTGTGTGTGTGTGTGTGTGTGTGTGTGAGTGAGAGTGAGTGTTAATATCCTTGAAAGATATATAGTTACAAGAATTACCGACCGTTTTGAGAATAATGATAAGAGGAATGGATCACCAACATGGATTACAAGAACAAATATCACGTTTATCATACCCTTTTGCGTAATCCTTGTTCATGCCGGGTTTTTCCGGGATTGCTGTTTAAATAAATTGCATACTACTGTACATTTCCCAGGGACGTCCTTTAGACTTGTTTTCTATGTTCCCTAGCAAACATGTAATTGGTAATCTGGAGTTTGCCATTCGTTCTACGTTGATAAACCAGTACCTCTGCTTGCCTTTCACCTTTCTTTCAAACGGTGTAACTAAAAGAATAAAGAAGCCCACCGCTCCCCCACAAAAAAAAATATTAATAATAAATAACTAAATAATGATAATAATAATTATAACATAGGAATTGGAAATATAATATAAATGATTAAGGAATAGCAGACGAAAAAAAACAATATAGATTTGATTGCTGGGAACTTAGGCAAATTAAGAAGACAGAGAAACTAAATTATTTATCATATTTAGGAGTGAAAGGAACGTGTGTTCATTTTGTAAGTCACTCAGATTAGAAAGAATCAGGGAGATCGGTGCAGTGTACTCAGAATTAAAATAATGACAGGGGCTCAATAACAGTTGGATTCCCCCCCCCCCCCCCACCCCCACCCTTGCCTTTGGTCCGGTTCACTAAATTAACTCCTTTTCACATTAATGAAACCGGTGATGGGGCATGGTCACTTCCTTTCATCATCACTTCGCCTCATCACCACTTTAAAATTATGTCTTGGGCGAAATGGTAACGAGGTGAAATAGCGATGGGGCGAAATGGTAACGGGGCGAATTGGTGGCAGTGGAAAATGGCGGTGGGACGAAATATTGGTGGGCGAAATGGTAACGGGGTGAAATGGTAGTGGGGCGAAATGATAGTGGGGTGAAATGGTAACGGAGTGAAATGGTAACGGAGTGAAATGGTAATGGTGTGAAGTGACCATCCCTCTCTCTCTCTCTATTGGTCATTCGTCTCGTCATTCACGTCTCTGAACAGCCAATCACCGACCCATTAATCCACAGTCTCTGTCCGAATACCACCACTCTCAGCTGATTGGTCTATCTAACCTTTTCAGTGGGTTCCTTTCCTTTGTCTTCTGGCTGGCAAGAGATGATTTTATGTAACTGGTGGGACTAGCTAAGGCCGTCAATTTATCTGGATTTACGCTGTTAACCCTTTCTGTACCGGTGATGTACTTTTCATTATATTCTGGCAACTATTAGACGATTCTGTTCAGCTTAGGAAGGATGGCTACTAAAAAAAGTGGCTACAGACTGTCTCAATTAATCTTTTTAGCTACCATATATCCTTCCTAAGCTTTATAAAATCGTCTACTGTAAATGTACCTGAAATCAAATAACAAAGACGTCGTCGGTACAGAAGGGGTTAATTATCTCAATCGTACAGAAAACGTATGTACAATATATATAATACATACATACTCTGTACTATAGTCTAGTCGCTGTAAGTAGGCGAAACATCATGACCTCTAACCTCTGTAACTCAAACACGACTAGAGTAATCGAGATAAGATTGCTACCATTTGGGAAGAGTCAGTCAAGGAATAGATGTGGAAATTTACAGCCAATTTGCTATAACCCTTTTTGAGTTACAGAGGTTAGAGGTCATGGTTTGTCGCCTAATTACAGCGAATAGACTATAACCGTCTATATCTATATCTATGTTATTGTAATAGACTATAACCGTCTATATCTATATCTATGTTATTGTAATAGACTATAACCGTCTATATCTATATCTATGTTATTGTAATAGACTATAACCGTCTATATCTATATCTATGTTATTGTAATAGACTATAACCGTCTATATCTATATCTATGTTATTGTAATAGACTATAACCGTCTATATCTATATCTATGTTATTGTAATAGACTATAACCTTCTATATCTATATCTATGTTATTGTAATAGACTATAACCTTCTATATCTATATCTATGTTATTGTAATAGACTATAACCTTCTATATCTATATCTATGTTATTGTAATAGACTATAACCGTCTATATCTATATCTATGTTATTGTAATAGACTATAACCTTCTATATCTATATCTATGTTATTGTAATAGACTATAACCTTCTATATCTATATCTATGTTATTGTAATAGACTATAACCTTCTATATCTATATCTATGTTATTGTAATAGACTAACCTACTATATCTATATCTATGTTATTGTAATTTATAAGCAGAATAACCACTTTTCAGTGGAAATATAATAATTATTATTATAATCATTTTATTTTTAACTGTCAATTAACCCCTTTCACTATCCCAATTAACCCTTTTAACTATCTGTTCTTGCTCTGTCTTGAGGCGGCCACCCCCAAGGGAAAACAAAATAATATAATAGAATTAAATAGAAAATACAAAATAAAAATAGGAAGAGTGGGGATTGGGCCTGAGCATATAGATAGATAGATATAACTACTGTTGGCTATCTCAATTAACTTCTATATGTGTAGTAGTATGGGTCACAAGTGTTTTCAGATCACTCAGGTCAGGTGACACTCAGATGACTATAGTGCTGCATAGATGTGGAACCATTACGTAATATTGTGGTCCTCCTATGTACACACACACACACACACACACACACACACACACACACACACACACACACACACACACACACACACACAGTGCTACATAGATGTGGAACCATTGTGGTACTCCTCCTATGTCTGGCTCAATCTGTCTGTCTGGTACTACGTCTGGTACTACGTCTGTATATAACGAGAGTGTGTGTGTATATATACTGTATATATACAGTATTTATATATATATATTTTTTTTCTTTTCTATATTCCAACTACTCCCTCTCGGGCATAGGCTGAGAGCCTTTACACTACACCGCTGAACACGGTGAGGCCCGTGAGGTCTTGTTCCAGTCTAGGGAGTGAGACGTGCGAAGCACCCCGGCTCGAAGCAATTCCATCTCTGAAGCTGCTTCGCCTCTGCGCTTCACAATCTCACCCCCCACACTCGGACCCTCACTCATAGAACGCCACCTAGTGAGCAATTAACTCACTAGGCATTGCCCCCCTGTAGCATATTTTGAATATGGGAATATTCATATAGTGATATTTAATCAGGGAACAATGAGGGTAATTTATTTGGCGTTTCGGTGGGCTTTGTGGTAATGCACTGATACTAGGTATAGCTCAAATTTCATCCCAATAATATCTTCCCATTGACATATCGGGATTCGAACCCGGGTCCATTGGATTACCAGTCCAGTGGCAAGACCACTCCACCACACCTCCTCATTCACAAACATACACCCACATACATAGGGGAGGTGTGGTGGAGTGGTCATGCCACTGGATTGGTAATCCAATGGACCCGGGTTCAAATCCCGATATGTCAATGGGAAGATATTATTGGGATTGAATTTGTGCTGTATCTAGTATCAGTGCATTACCACAAAGCCCACCGAAACGTCAAAAAAATACCCTCATTGTTCCCTGATTAAATAACACTGTATGAATATTCCCATATTCAAAATATGTTACAGGGGGACAATGCCTAGTGAGTTCACTGCTCAATAGGTGGCGTGTCTGAGTCTGGAGGGTGAGACGGTGAAGCACTTGAGCGAAGCAACCGGCCGCTTCAGAGATGGAGCTGCTTCGAGCCATGATGGTTGCTTCACATGTCTCACTCCCTAGACTGGAACAAGACCTCACGGGCTTCTCGTGTTGAGCGGTAGAATGTACAGGCTCTCAGCCTATGCCCGAGTACGAGTAGTTGGAATATAGAAAAAAAAAAAAAAAAAAAAAAAAAAAAAAACCACACACACACGCATGCACACACACACCCACACACACACACACACACACACACACACACACACACACACACACACACACACACACTCCCTCCCTCCCTCCCTCTCTCTCTCTCTCTCTCTCTCTCTCTCTCTCTCTGGTATCATTAATAGCCAATACATTTAAGGGAAGTGCCTTTCTCAGACCACATAACCACACATACGAGGTACTTGGGGTAGGTCATGGTAAGCACTTACACACTCTAAGCCTGGTATCACACGAGTGATTTGTTCATGAACATTGATGCTCAACACTGGTCTGGCAGCTTAAGATTTCAACATTTATAATACATGTCGCCTAAATTCATCCATCATCAGTGTAGTTTCCGATTCCAGTGCAAATATTCCAGAAATGTTGCCAGAAAAATGTTGATGATCTAATGTGGATTATTAAAGCTCTCGTGTGATACCAGCTTAACTCCCGTACTCTTATACCACACTTAAGGGGAGGGATTTATAGTTTTTCCGGACCCCCTTCTCCCTCATGTTTAGCCCCATTCTAATGATGAGGTAGACCACATAACCACAGCCGCAAGTTTGCTCATTTAGTATCTGTTTATGATTGTTTTAGTTTCTTCCCTAGACCTCCATCAAGCTTTAAAAAAACAACAACCCCTAGACCTCCTTTCAAAATAACAACCCCTAGACCTCCTTTCAAAACAACAACCCCTAGACCTCCTTTCAAAACAACAACCCCTAGACCTCCTTTCAAACAACAACCCCTAGACCTACTTTCAAAAACAACACAACCCCTAGACCTCCTTATAGAAACAACCCCCTTGACCTCCTTTCAAAACAACCCCTAGTCCTCCTTTCAAAACAACAACCCCTAGACTCCTTTCAAAAACAACAACCCTAGACTCCTTTCAAAACAACCCCTAGACCTCCTTTCAAACAAACCCCTAGACCTTTCAAATAACAACCCCTAGACTCCTTTCAAAATAACAACCCCTAGACCTCCTTTCAAAACAACACCCCTAGACTCCTTTCAAAACAACAACCCCTAGACCTCCTTTCAAAATAACAACCTAGACCTCCTTTCAAAATAAAACATCCCCTAGACCTCCTTTCAAAATAAAACATCCCCTAGACCTCCTTTCAAAATAAAACATCCCCTAGACCTCCTTTCAAAACAACAACCCCTAGACCTCCTTTCAAAATAACAACCCCTAGACCTCCTTTCAAAATAACAACCCCTAGACCTCCTTTCAAAACAACAACCCCTAGACCTCCTTTCAAAACAACAACCCCTAGACCTCCTTTCAAAATAACAACCCCTAGACCTCCTTTCAAAATAACAACCCCTAGACCTCCTTTCAAAACAAACCCCCTAGACCTCCTTTCAAAACAACAACCCCTAGACCTCCTTATAGAAACAACCCCTAGACCTCCTTTCAAAACAACAACCCCTAGACCTCCTTTCAAAACAACAACCCCTAGACCTCCTTTCAAAACAACAACCCCTAGACCTCCTTTCAACATCACCCTCTAGACCTCCTTTCAACATCACCCTCTAGACCTCCTTTCAACATCACCCTCTAGACCTCCTTTCAAAATAAAATTGTAAATTTTTCGGCCGGTTCCCCTTAAATTACAGCTCGCCAGGAAAAAATCGATACCTAAATGGCACGAAAGGTCTTAAAATTGACAGAAATGAGGCGAAAGTTCTTAAAATCACCAAACTAATGGGGCGAACATCATAAAATCTAAAACAAACAATGGGGCTAAACATGAGGGAGAAACGGGTCCAGAAAAAGATCCCTCAAGTGGAAACCTCCCCATAAGGTATTCGGTATTTTTGGAGCCCCTTCTCCGCCATGTTCAGCCCCATTTGTTATGAGATTGTATGACGTTCACCCTGCTAATTTGGACATTTTAAGACCTTTCACCCCATTTATTTGTCCCTTTCGAGCTGTTTGACTGATGGTACACTCGGATGTCATAGTCTCTAGCCCACTCATAAACATTTGTGGAATTCATCTATTTCTAATTATGGAAGTATATCTCTGGAAACGAAATGAGGGAGATTTTCACTAAGGGATTATTTTTCGAACCTTCTTCTATCTTGTTTAGCCCCATTAGTTTTGAGATTTTAAGCCGTTCTCCCCATAGTTTGGCAATTTTAAGATCTTTCGCCTAATTTATGTCAATTATAAGATCTTTCGTGCCATTCAGGTGTCTATTTTGTCTTTGCGAGCGATAGCGAGTCTGTAATTTAGGAGGAACCAGCTACCAAAAATTTACACATTTATATCCAAGGGGGGTCGTGTTTTTTGTTGTTGATGTAAAGCTTGATTGGGGTCTAGGGAGCAAACTAATAACCTCCCCTTAAGGAATATAATTATCTATTCATCAACTACAAAGCTATAATACACTATTTATTGAAAAACAGGTGCTATCCACAAATCAATCCAGATAGTTTTTGTTTTATCTGTGTTTTTCCTTCCTCCGTTCATTGTTTCTTTAAAAAAAAAAAAAAAAAAAAAAAAAAAATGGCATAAAGAACAACACAGGGGGTCCAGGAATGGCATAAAGAACAACATAGGGGGTCCAGGAATGGCATAAAGAACAACATAGGGGGTCCAGGAATGGCATAAAGAACAACATAGGGGGTCCAGGAATGGCATAAAGAACAACATAGGGGGTCCAGGAATGGCATAAAGAACAACATAGGGGTCCAGGAATGGCATAAAGAACAACACAGGGGGTCCAGGAATGGCATAAAGAACAACATAGGGGGTCCAGGAATGGCATAAAGAACAACAGGAATGTCCAGGAATGTTTACGAGTGGGCTAGAGACTATGGCACCCGAGTGTACTGTGCAATATATATACTATTTTGTTTTGTTTTTGTAACTTAAGGGGGTTGTGTGTCTGTTTTGTTTTTAATTTACTTTTTTAGTTTCCTTACAAGACCTCCATCAAGATTTAAAGAGAAACCCCTAGACCCCCCTTCAAGATAAATTTTTACATTTGTCGGTAGACAAATGTCCCGGTTAAAGGCCGGTTCCTCTTAAAATTACAGGCTCGCTCTCACTCGACACCTAAATGGCACGAAACATCTTGAAATTGACAACGGAATTTGGTGAAAGGTGTTAAAATCGCCGAACTAATGGTCCAAACGTCTTTAAATCTGATAACTATTGGGGGATAAACATGAAAAGATGTTACTCGGATGCAGTAGCATCAACCAGTCAGTTCAAAATAGATTCCTACAACCCAAATAGTGACCACGTACAAAATCTGTTAATCTATCTATCGAAGGGGTGGCCACGAATGAAGCTCCTCCATTCACCTCTGAATGAAAAACAAATATATCTTCAGGTTGAAAAATATAGACAGTATTTATCAACAAATATACCCACGCAATCCCTGCATCAGTATAAATGTCCACAAGGATAGATATGTGTACTGGTTGGTCTCCTTGCCTCCCACGCGTTGGGTTGTTCCGCAGCTTTTCTCCATCGCTTTAAACTGTTGTCAAACGGGCCTATATTCCGGCAATTATTTCGGGCAATTGTGTTCTGGTTTCTTCTAAAGTCAAGTTGTGTATCATTTCCATCTCTCAAAATCCTGTAAAGGCCGTCTAGGGTTCGATTCCAAGGCGAGAATACCGAGAAATTGTACGAGGAAAAAGTTGCTCATAAAAAAATTGCCGGAAGAATCGTTCGTGTGTTCCCGGGCTCTATAGACTCCCACGCCACACACCAGGCCTTATTATGTATTCCGTTTTTTTTTTTTTTTTTTTTTTACATTATTAGCGGTCACACACTTTTAGCTTGGTTTATGTTAGCTTTATTATATTTTAGCTTAATTGTTTTATTATTATTATATATATACCGGTACTGTATATATTATTTTTATTCCGGGACATTAGCTTTTACACTTAGCTTTGTTTTTGTTAGCTTTATTATATTTTAGCTTATTTTGTTTCATTTCTTACCAGGCCTTATTATATATTCCGGTACATTAGCTTTCACACACTTTTAGCTTGGCGCGTTGGTTTGTTTTTGTTTACTATTTTTTATTATATTTTGTCTGATTTTTTTTATTTTCACACATTTTTAGCTTGGCCTGTTTGTTATTATTTACTTTATTATTTATTTTATTATTATTTTTTTTTAATGTCTTGTCAAGCATATTATAATTATATTCCATTACATTAATTTTCACACTCTTTTAGCTTGGCCCATGTGTGTGTGTTTGCTTTTACTTTTGTTTGTTTACTCTATTAGTTTAATTTTTGTTTATTTTTGTTTTATTTTTTTTATATATTACTTGTATATTTTGTTTACTTTCTTTGTTTTCTTTGTTTATAGTTTACTGTATTTGTTTTCTTATTATTTATATAACTTTTTTTAAATTTTGTCTACTGCATTTGTTTACTTTTATTTACTTTATTAGTTTGATTTCGGTTTAGTTTATTTGTTTAATTGTCTACTTATTTTGTCGAGTTGTGTTTATTTATTTTGAAGCCCATTTTCTCGAGCCCTTGTTGAGTTATGGAGGTTGAGGTTCAAGATTTTTTGGACTGCCTATTTGGAACAGGGTATAGTCATATTGTTGCTTGATTTCCTTTGTACTCGTGTGTGTGTGTGTGTGTGTGTGTGTGTGTGTGTGTGTGTGTGTGTGTGTGTGTGTCTGTGTGTTGTGTGTTGTGTCTGTATGTATGTGTGAGTAGAGAGAGAGATAGTTTGTTTGTGTATGTGTGTGAGTGGACAGAAAGAGAGTGTGTGTGTGTGTGTGTGTGCTGAGAGTCTAGGATGTGTGTAAGCCTAGTACCTCATCACGACCACAAGACCACCATCACATGCTATAGATACAGGTATAGACCACTAGGGGGGTAGGTCACTGATCCTCTACAGTCATTATTATGTAGGAGGGATGGATCGTTTTTATAGACTCCCTTTCTCCCTCATGTTTAGCTCCATGGCTTTTAAGAGTTTCAGACGTCCGCCTCATTAGTTTGGCGATTTTAAAAACTTTCGCCCCATTTCTGTCAATTTTAAGACTTTTCGTGCCATTTAGGTGTCATTTTTTTTCCGGTGAGCGATAGCGAGCCTGTAATTTAAGAGGAACCAGCCTTTGGCCGGGACATTTTTCTACCGAAAAATGTAAACATTTATCTTGAAAGGAGGTCAAGGGGGTGTATTTTTATGCTTGTTGGAGGTCTAGGGAAGAAGAAGAAAAAAAAAATACCCCTAACAAGACCAAAAACCTCCCCTTAACACAACCACAAACCTCCCCTTAACACGACCACAAACCTCCCCTTAACACAACCACAAACCTCCCCTTAACACGACCACAAGAACTCTCAGGGATCTAAGAATTTCTTCTTCAATCGAGTTGTCAACTTGTGGAATGAGCTTCCCCAAGACGTTATAGACTGCAGCACCGTTGATTCTTTTAAACTTCGCCTAGACAAATATCTTGCATCAAACCCGCGACTGACTGCGTTTGTAAATTAATAACTTTATTATATTTTTCCCTCAGATTCATCAAGGATTATTGCTTATATACAGTATATTACTAACCTATCTGTCCCCTACTAACTTCCTAATCCTGCCACGGACATTAGTTCCAGGGCAGTAGTTCCCTTTCCAATTTTCCCTCACCCACTCTAAACCACTGTTTGGACACTTAATCCGCAGTGTTTTGGAGGACAAGCAGCCTAGAGGGGTCACTAGATCTGTTGTTGCTTGATTTCCTTTGTACTCCTTTATAGATACAGGTATAGACCACTAGGGGGGTAGGTCACTGATCCTCTATAGTCATTATTTTGAAGGGGAGATGGGTCGTTTTTCTAGACGCCCTTTCTCCCTCATGTTTAGCTCCATGGCTTTTAAGATTTTCAGACGTTCGCCCATTAGTTTTCCGATTTTAAGAACTTTCGCCCCATTTATGTCAATTTTAAGACCTTTCGTGCCATTTAGGTGTAGATTTTTCCCCGGCGAGCGATAGCGAGCCTGTAATTTGTTTAAATCTGTTGTTACTTCATATTTTGCAATTATTTGTCTTTATATTATATGTATTCATTGTCGATAGTATCAATTGCTTACTTTTGCGATTTCCTTAGTTTATTTGTGCTATAAATGTAGGTTATTTGTAGGGTAGTTATTGATAGGGGTCACTTGAGGCATGCTATGCTTACAGGTACCTACCCGATAGCACTATCGTTAGTGAGTGCTGTACTGTATTTTATATATTATTTTGTAATAGTATAGATATCTTATCAATATTTGTATTTTGTACTATTGTTAATGTCTTGTCATGTTGCAAATTTGATTTTAAATAATATTTTGACATTTAACATGTAGTTTCTTTATTCATGCAGAGTTTAGTAAAATTTGCCAGAACGTCCCGGACTTCCCAAACTTGACTACTTCCTTTAACGTGACGATAGTGCGTTGTTATATGTGCGATTAGTTTGCTTGGGAAACAGATTAACTTGCTCATGTAGTAATGTACACCCTATGTGGTGGATTGTGTTCTTTTATTTAATAATTTTCATTTTAGTAAGCGTTGTTTCCACATAGCGATTTTGATAATTTAATTTGACTTTATATTGTCCTTGTCCCAATTTTGGTTTGTTTAGTTTGCAAGTTTTACATTTTAATTTAAGAGGAAGCGGCCTTTGGCCAGGAAATTTTTCTACCGGTGTATTTTTATGCTTGTTAGAGGTCTAAGAAAGAAACTAAAAACCATCATAATTATGCTATAGATACAGGTAGAACACAGGGGGTAGGTCACTGATCCTCTATAGTCATTACTATGCTATAGATACAGGTAGAACACAGGGGGTAGGTCACTGGTCCTCTATAGTCATTACGGTGCTATAGATACAGGTAGAACACAGGGGGTAGGTCACTGATCCTCTATAGTCATTACTATGCTATAGATACAGGTAGAACACAGGGGGTAGGTCACTGATCCTCTATAGTCATTATTATGCTATAGATACAGGTAGAACACAGGGGGTAGGTCACTGATCCTCTATAGTCATAATTTTGTACATCCTTCTGAACACTAATAACACCCCAAATTTAATTAATGGAAGCCTGTGATTATCCCAGGATTCGAACCTAGGATATCACATACGGAACTTAAACGCTCTAACCATTGCACCATCAAGACAGATCGGCCATCCTCCGCCATATTGGTGCCACTGGTGTTATTATCACTTTGAGGAAGAATATACAAATTTATCTCGGAATGGGGATCTTGGGGGTATTAATTAAAGCTTGATGGAGGTCTTGAGATGAAACTAAAGACGGTACATACATAAATCAATAATATATATATATATATATATATATATATATATATATATATATATATATATATATACAGTATATATATATATATATATATATATATATATATATATATATATATATATATATATATACATACAGTATATACAAATCTCCCCTTAACCCCTTCAGCACGATGACGTAATTTTCCTCATATTCTGGTTACCATTAAACGACTTTCTGTAGCTTATAATCTACTTCGATGACTCAAAGCGGTAAATAGATATCAGTAAACCCTCTGAATAACATAGGTCCTTCTTAAGCTGCATAATATCGTTGAATTTTAGCCAGACTCAAAGGTAAAAAGGTGTCATCGTGCTAAAGGGGTTAATAAGCCGGTGCCACACGAGCACCTTTTCCGGCAATTTTCGACGGGCAAGTTTTTTCTAATATTTTGAGGCTCTTTCACATTGGAATCGAAAACTAGACTGAAGGTAGATTATGTTTGGTGGATGATTTCTGATAAAACTAGACTGAAGGTAGATTATGTTTGGTGGATGATTTCTGATAAAACTAGACTGAAGGTAGATTATGTTTGGTGGATGATTTCTGATAAAACAAATTTTTTGAAGATGCCAGGCAACAATTGCCGACTTGCGAGTTTTAGGCTATAAGGAAGTTGGAGCTGTAGACATCGATATTTAACAGAATTACCAGGTAAAATACGGTTGTAGTACATATATAAATACATAAAACCTAATTCAATATACCATTTATCCATCAGAAGCCTACATTATTATTGCATTTCTGTTTAATATCGATGTTCACGGCTCCAACTTCCTTATAGAAAGAAACTCACAAGTGGTTAATTGCCTGTAAAAATTGACGAAAAAAGAGCTCGTGTGTCGCCGCCTTTATTCTTCTTCTTTATTCTTCATTCACAATCATTAAGGGGACATGGGCCGCTTTTTTAGACCCCCTTCTCCCTCATGTTTAGCTCAATTTGTTTTCAGATTTCAAGGTTTTTGCCCCATTAGTTTATCGATTTTAAGACCTCTTGCCCCACTGTGTCGTCAATATTTAGACCTTTCGTGATATTTAGGTGTCGGTTTTTTCTCTGGCGAACGATAGTGAGCCTGTAATGTTGGAAGAACCATTCTTTACCGAAAAATGTACAAATTAATCTAGAAGGGGGATCTAATGGATGTTTTTTTAAATTTGATGGAGGTCTAGGAAGGAAACTAGATAAATAATGAATACATGCAAAAATCGCCCAAAAAGTGAACCATTATTCTGCCATTCATCAATAGTGGTGTTTTCTGTGCTTAAAAGGCACGAAATATTTTATAATTGCTAAACTAATGGGGCGAACGTCTCAAAATTTGAAAACTAATGGGGCTAAATTGGAGGAAGAAGGGTGTCCGGAAAACCCCAAAACCTGCGCTTAACCCCTTCTGTACCGACGACGTCTTTACAACTTTATTCTGGCTACTATTAGACGATTTTATTCAGATTAATAAGGGCCTCCAGCAACTAACAAGCTTCGAACTATCTCACTTAACCCTTTTTACTTCCACGGATCCTTCTTAAACTGCTTAAAATCGTCTATATATAGCTTGAATATAGGGAAAAAGACGTCGCCGGTACAGAAGGGGTTAAGACATTTTACTATATATTAATATTAATAGTCACAAGAGTCCAGAGACTTAACCCATTGGCTGCGGCTATGTTTGGGCTATTTAGGGCATATTCAGGCAATCCTGAATGATAAATCAAGCGTCTGCATTAAATGAAGTGTATTCTGCCGAAAACTAGGTGAGAATAGCTTCAAAATGACACCAGAACGGGCCCCGTACGTGGTCTGGTTCACCCGCAGTGGTGCCAGTGAAACGCGGGATACCCGCTATTATGTAACACTCGCTCGCTTGGCTACACTGTTGGGAGACACAGAGAGAGACCCGCGCGAGACACAGTCAACCACAGTGAGCCGCTCGGTGCTCTGAGGGTCGGAGGTGGGCCCCTCACGCTCCCGCCCACTGACACTCGATTTTTACGATTTTTACAGGCTTTTAAAGCCTGGAAATTGCTGTAACTTGCCAGGACGTTCCAGAACGTCACCCGCAGCAAAAGGGTTAAGAGTATTACGATGAGGGAGTATATATATGATACGCATGACGAGAGAGAAAGGGAGAGAGTGAGTTTGTGCGTTGTGTCTAAGTGTGTGTGTATGTGTGTGTGGAGAGAGTGATATTCCAACTGCTCCCTCTGAGGCTGAGAGCCTGTACCGTACATTCACCGCCCAACACGGTGAAGCCCTTGAGGTCTAGGGGGTGAGACATGTGAAGCACTTTTTTAGTAGCAGCCAGCCCCTGCCATCTTGCCTTCGCAGGATGCATCTCTGAAACTGCCTCGCTCCAGTGCTTCACTGTCTCATCCCCTAGACTCGGACCCTCACTCTCAGAACGCCACCTATTGAGCAATGAACTCACTAGGCATTGTCCCCCTGTAGCATATTTTGAATATGGGAATGTTCATACAGTGCTATTTAATTATTATGTTCTATCCAACAACCAACTCTACTCCTAAAATCGATTAATGAAATATTACAAACACATGTGTCAGTCCGTGGATTCGAACCCATGACGCTCACACCGAATATCAACACCTTATGCATTACACCACGAAGGCAGTTTCAGGGAACAATGAGGATATTTATTTGGCATTTCGGTGGGCTTTGTGATAATGCACTGATACTAGGTACAGCACAAATTCCATCCCAATAATATCTTCCCATTGACATATCAGGATTCGAACCTGGGTCCATTGGATTACCAGTCCAGTGGCAAGACCACTCCACCACATCTCCCCTAAGTGAATGTGTGTGTGTGTGTGTGTGTGTGTGTGTATTGAGAGAATGTCAGTGAGTGAATGTGTGTGTGTGTGTGTGTGTATGTGTGTATGTGTGTATGTAGACCAGCGTAGTGTAGACCAATCCCGTATACATACCTACAGTGTGGTTGTCACCTGAGCTGACTAATGCATATTGTTACCTGGTAGTGAAGGGAAAGTGATCATGTGTGTGTGTGTAGGTGGTCATCCTACCACAAGACCTCTCTTCACTGTCCCATGTGACCCATACCACTACACACACACACACACACCCACACACACGCACACACACCACTACCAATGCACACAGTTCTCGTATACAGTATGTGTGTGTGTGTGTGTTCATCCTTTCATAACACCCTCTTTTCTGTCCTCATACCACCCATACCACCTCACACACCGCTACTCACACTTACTTAAGGTCACCTAAGGTTGTGTTGCCACTCTTCTAGTAGCACCGAGGAGCGCGCCGCCTCTCGTTTTTGGTGGTGATTGGTCGAAGGGGCAGCACGCTCCCCTAGGGATTTGAAGAGCGTTATCATAGGCAATTCACCACATTTTTTTAAATGTTCGTAGAATCCAACCTGATAGCTCTTTCACAGCTGCAACTTTGACCTGGTTATGTTCTTTGAATCCCATAATTTCAGATATTAACCCGTTCAGTACTGGTGACATCCTTCTCATTATATTCTGGCAAGGATTAGACGATTTTATATCAGCTTAGAAAGGACCTCTAGCAATAATAAGGCTTCAAACTATCTCAAGCAACCCTTTCAACTACCACAGATCGTTCTCAAGCCGCATAATATCGTCTACAATATAAATATAGCTAGAATAAAACATAACACACGTCGCTGGTACCCCAAGGTCCTTCACACTGTCTTTACGTTCTATAATGTGGTTGAATTCTGTTATATAATATGTGTTCCCTTTAACACTATATGGTCCGACGTCGTGTGGGTAATTATGATTATTCCATAGGCTCGGTAAATCGGCCCACACTCCCGAGGCCCAGACGCTGAATGGTCCAAGTAGTATTCCAATTAAGCTCTACACACACACACACACACACACACACACACACACACACACACACACACACACACACACACACACACACACACACACACATGCACCCCCCCCCCCTCCCCACACACACACATATGCACCCCCCCCCCACACATACACATACGCACCCCCCCCCCCACACACACACATGCACCCCTCCCCCCCACACACATATGCACCCCCCCCCCCACACACACACATACATATGCACCCCCCCCACACACACACACATGCACCCCCACACACATATGCACCCTCCCCCCCACACACATATGCACCCCCCCCCCCACACACACACATATGCACCCCCCCACCCCCCCCCCCCACACACACACATATGCACCCTCCCCACACACACACATATGCACCCACCCCACCCCCCACACACACACACACACATGCACCCCACCCCCACACACATATGCACCCTCCCCCCCACACACATATGCACCCCCCCCCCCCCACACATATGCACCCTCCCCCCCACACACATATGCACCCCCCCCCACACACACACATATGCACCCCCCCCACCCCCCACACACACATATTCATCCCACCCCCTTCCACACACACACATATGCACCCACCCACCCCCCCACACACACACACATATGCACCCCCCCCCCCACACATACACACACACGCACCACACACACACATTACAAGATAAACTGAAATAAGACCTTCCCCCTTTTCCCCTGGAGCATAACAAGAATATCAAACCCTACAGTAATGTGCCTCAACCCCCCCAGACTGAAAGGTCAAACCCATATACCACCAGCTCAAACAAAAATAAAACATAAAATAAAAAATAAATAAATATATAAATATATAAATAGGGAGTGTGGCATGAGTAGATAGATAAATAGATAGATAGATAGATAGATAGATAGATAGATAGATAGATAGATATTTTTTTATGATTGTCTACTATTTTGTATTGCTGTAATTACTCATATTTATTGTATTATTTTACTATTTGTTTATTCTATTATTAATTATCATTGCGATTATTACTATAATTATTGTATTCATTTACTGTTGCATACTGTATTTGGGTTACTATTACTATTAGTACTACTATAGTATGTATTGTCTTATTGTACTAACTGTTAATTGTATTATTGATTATTACTAACACTACTATCATTACCATTATCTATTGTGTGAGGTGACTATTTCTATTATTTTAAAGATAGTTTAGTTCATTTGGTTTTTATATTTTCATCTTTCTATAAGTTTGAGAATGTAAATTAGTTTACAACTTAACTACTGTATATTTTGGTTTATCTCTGTTTAAGTTTAAGGAGAAAGCATCATTTACAGATTATTATAATAATCTGTAAATTATATATAAATAATTATTTATATATTTCTTGATTTTGTTCTATCTATTTACTATTTATTCAGGTCCAATCCCCATTTTCCTATTTTTTTTCCTCTCTTTTCCTTTGATTGATTTTTTTACTTGTATTTATTTAACGTATTGCTTTGAGGGACTATAGTGGTTGTTATTTTGGTCTATTTATTAATTTATTCATTTATTTGTTTAGTTTCCTCGCTAGACCTCCCATAAACACGGCCTAGACCCCCCCCCCCCCCCCACACACCTCAAGATAAATTTGTACATTTTTCGGTAGAGGCCGGTTCCTCTTATATATCGACACCTACAGTAAGTGGTACGAAAGGTCTTAATATTGAAATAGAAATGGAGCGAAAGGTCATAAAATTGACAAACTAATGGGCTGAACGTTTTAAAATGTCAAAACTAATATGGCTAAACACAGGGAGAAAGGGGTCCAGAAAAACGACCCATCTCCTTTTAACCGCTAGAACGACATCCTCCTGAAACTTGACCCCTTCTGCACCATGATGCCTTTTTACCTTTAATTCTGGCTAATATATAATTTTATGCAGTTTTAGAAGGACCTATGTTAATAAGAGTTTATTGACATTGTATTTACCCATTTGTGTCGCAGGGGTAGATTATAAAAAAAAAAATCCTCTAATGCTTTTTTGTCTATGTGAATGAGGGAGATAAAAGGCAAAGCTGCCTGTGACGAGTGCCGACCCCCCCCCCCCCCCTCCCCCCACCAGTTGAAAGATTGACAGGGCCAAAATCGGTATAGGCCTATATTAAATTAGGCCGACTCGAGACAAAGCCTCTGTCTCGATTCGGCCACCCCCATCTACGGGGTAAGTGCCTGAGTACATACATACATACATACATACATACATACATACATACATACATACATACATTTATTTAAGTGATCGAATATAAATCCTTCCGAATTTTGAGTATTTCCAAACGCCTTCAATCATATAGCGACCCTTTCATGGCAACCTCGGCTGTCTGTCAGAGCTATTGCCAAACAGGCCTCAAATATCCTTCTGGGTCGAATTTCTGGATTTTACAGACGAGACATGTTCTTAGGCAAGCCCCTTCGTTGCAGGGTGTCAGAAGAAAACAGAGTCTATTATTTATAGTTTCAGTAGGAACAAAAGAATGAGTGAGGCAGCGAACATCTGTATTTATAGTTTCAGTAGGAACAAAAGAATGAGTGAGGCAGCGAACATCTTTATTTATAGTCTCAGTAGGAACAAAAGAATGAGTGAGGCAGCGAACATCTGTATTTATAGTTTCAGTAGGAACAAAAGAATGAGTGAGGCAGCGAACATCTTTATTTATAGTCTCAGTAGGAACAAAAGAATGAGTGAGGCAGCGAACATCTGTATTTATAGTTTCAGTAGGAACAAAAGAATGAGTGAGGCAGCGAACATCTGTATTTATAGTCTCAGTAGGAACAAAAGAATGAGTGAGGCAGCGAACATCTTTATTTCATATTTTCAGTAGGAACAAAAGAATGAGTGAGGCAGCGAACATCTGTATTTATAGTCTCAGTAGGAACAAAAGAATGAGTGAGGCAGCGAACATCTTTATTTCATATTTTCAGTAGGAACAAAAGAATGAGTGAGGCAGCGAACATCTGTATTTATAGTCTCAGTAGGAACAAAAGAATGAGTGAGGCAGCGAACATCTTTATTTCATATTTTCAGACGTTTCGACATATTCTTGATGTCATCATCAGTGATCTAAAAGTTCTATCTATCTACTGTATATATCTACAGTATATATCTACAGTATCTATCTACAGTATATATCTATTTACTCTGGCCTAATCCTCATTTTTCTATTTTTTTTCTGGGGGTGGCCGATTCGAGACAGAGCCAAAGTTAAAGAGATTAAAACACATTAAAATTGGATGCTGACATCAAGACTATGTCGAAACGTCTGAAATTATGAGAATATAGATGTTGTTCGCTGCCTCACTCTTTGTTTTATTCCTATTGAAACTACGATTCCCTAAGGACAGACCCATCTCGGAATTGTAGTCTTTTATTATTGTATATGCAAAGATAACGTTGTGGTTTATAGTTCAAAATAGGTCTTTAGAAGTGATAACATGTTCAAAGCATTTTGTATATGTGTGTAATAATAATAATAATAATAATAATAAACGGTTTATTAAAGAATGGCAGCCTCATGAGCTGAAAATACACATTTTACAATTAGTGGATGAACATGAGATGTACAGATATGAAAATGGTAAGCTCAGTTTACAATGGGTGAGTATAATATACTTTACATTAAAACAAGAAATTAATACAATAATTATGCTAGCAATATGCAAACAAACATACATACATACATACATACATACAAAAACTGTTCTGGTAGGGTCAGGTGAGGATAATAATGGGAGTTAAATCCTTGGGAGAGATTAAATGAGGGAATTGGAAAAGGGTTAATGGGGCAACGGACTGCAGTGTGTGTGTGTGTGTGTGTGTGTGTGTGTGTGTGTGTGTGTGTGTGTGTGTGTGTGTGTGTGTGTGTGTATTAAATAATATCTATAAAAGTGTCATTGCATAATTGCCTAACAATAGCCCAAATAAAAGTAAAGAACCCAACGCACTATATCGAATAAGCTGCCTTAACCTGCAGGACTCATGTGAGTCACTGAAGGCAAATCTATACCGTCCATGTGTTTCAGTTTAGCAAGAGTCGTTTAAGGGAGAGGTAGTCGCTTTTTCTGGACCCCCTTCTCCCTCATGTTTAGCATATTAGTTTTGAGGTTTTAAGACGTTCGTTCCGTTAGTTTGGCGATTTTGAGACCTTTCGCCTTATTTTTGTGTCAATATTAAAACCTTTCGTGCCCTTTAGGTGTCGATTTTTTCCTGGCGAGCGAAAGCGAGCCTCTAATTCTAGAAGGAACCGGCCTTCGGCCGGATTTTTTTTTTTTTTATCGAAAAACATATATATTTATCTTGAAAAGGGGTTTAGGGGGTGTTTTTCTAGGCTTGATGGAGGTCTAGCGAGGCAACTAAAAAATAAATTAATAAATAAATATTAAGACCAAAAACCAACCACTACCCCCTTAAACAATTACCAACCACTACCCCCTTAAACAATTACCAAACACTACCCCCTTAAACAATTACCAAACACTACCCCCTTAAACAATTACCAAACACTACCCCCTTAAACAATTACCAAACACTACCCCCTTAAACAATTACCAAACACTACCCCCTTAAACAATTACCAACCACTACCCCCTTAAACAATTACCAAACACTACCCCCTTAAACAATTACCAAACACTACCCCCTTAAACAATTACCAAACACTACCCCCTTAAACAATTACCAACCACTACCCCCTTAAACAATTACCAAACACTACCCCCTTAAACAATTACCAAACACTACCCCCTTAAACAATTAACCCTTTCTCTTGCTTTGTTTTTATTTTTGCTACTTTTAGACGATTGTATTCAGTTTAGGAAGGCCCTCCAGCAATTGACAGTTTAGGAAGGCCCTCCAGCAATTGACAGTTTAGGAAGGCCCTCCAGCAATTGACAGTTTAGGAAGGCCCTCCAGCAATTGACAGTTTAGGAAGGCCCTCCAGCAATTGACAGTTTAGGAAGGCCCTCCAGCAATTGACAGTTTAGGAAGGCCCTCCAGCAATTGACAGTTTAGGAAGGCCCTCCAGCAATTGACAGTTTAGGAAGGCCCTCCAGCAATTGACAGTTTAGGAAGGCCCTCCAGCAATTGACAGTTTAGGAAGGCCCTCCAGCAATTGACAGTTTAGGAAGGCCCTCCAGCAATTGACAGTTTAGGAAGGCCCTCCAGCAATTGACAGTTTAGGAAGGCCCTCCAGCAATTGACAGTTTAGGAAGGACCTCCAGCAATTGACAGTTTAGGAAGGCCCTCCAGCAATTGACAGTTTAGGAAGGACCTCCAGCAATTGACAGGCTTCCAACGATCTCACTTCACCCGTTTTTTACTACCACACATCCTTGATATAGCCAGAATAACATGAAAAAGAGGTCGCCGGTACAGAAGGGGTTAAGGGGAGATGGGCCGGTTTTCTGGACTACTTTCTCCCTCATGTTTAGCACCATTAGTTTTCAGGTGTTAAGGTGTTTACCCTATTAGTTAGTCGACTTTAAGACCTTTCGCCCCATTTCTTCGTCAATATTTAGACCTTTCGTGCTATTTAGGTGTCTATTTTTCCCTGGCGAACGATAGTGAGCCTGTAATGTTGGAAGAACCGGCCTTCGGCCGGGAAATTTTTCTACCGAAAAATGTACAAATTAATCTAAAAAGGGGATCTAATGGATGTTTTTTTAAATTTGATGGAGGTCTAGGGAGGAAACTAGAAAAATAATTAATACATGCAAAAATCTGCCAAAAAGTGAACCATCCCCCTTAAGTATTCGAGAACGCGTTTTCTCCTGGATAACATCAGACGCTTTTATTCAGGTTAGGAATGACCCCCTTGGAATTATTACTCCCTCGAGGATAATGACGCATTTTGACATTTTATTATGGCTACCATGAGACGATTTTATACAGTTTAGGAAGGACCTCTAGGGCATCTAAGGGGTCAACAGTCAACTCAATTAGGCCTCTGACGCTCACAGATCCTTCCCAAGCTGAAGTAAAGTTGTCTAATAATAGCCCCAAATGTACTACTACAGCGCGTCATACTCCTCAAGGGGTTAAGGGGAGATTTCCACCTGGAGGATTTTTTTCTGGACCCCTTTCTCCCTCATGTTTAACCCCATTGCTTTTGAGATTTTAAGACGCTTGCCCCATTAGTTTGGCGATTTTAAGAACCCTCACCCCATTTCTGTCAATTTTAAGACTTTTCGCGCTATTTAGGTGTCGATTTTTTCCTGGCGAGCGATAGCGAGCCTGTAATTTAAGGGGAACCGGCCTACGGCCGGGACATTTTTCTACCGAAAAATGTACACATTTATCTTGAAAGGGGGTCTAGGGGGAGTCATTTTAAGCTTGATGGAAGTCTAGGGCATCAACTAAAAACCTCCCCTTAAATGAGTATATATACAGTAAACGATTTCGACCAATAATTATCACCAACCCTTTCTAAACTTAATAAAATTCATCCTTGTATCTAGAAAGGGTTAAGGGGGATGGGCGTATTTATTTGTTCATATATACTGTATATATATATTATTATTTTTGGTTTTAGTTGCCTCCATCGAGCTCTCTCTCTCTCTCTCTCTCTCTCTCTCTCTCTCTCTCCCCCCCTCAGACCCTCTTTCAAGATAAATTTGTACATTTTTCGATGGAAAAATGTTCCGGCCGAAGGCTGGTTCCTCTTAAATTACAGGCTTGCTATCGCTCGCCAGGTAAAGATCGACACCTAAATTTTTGTTTTGTTTTGTATTGATAAAGAAATAGAGCTAAATGTCTTTAAACATCACCAAACCAATGGACTGAACGTCTTAAAATCTGAATAGGGGCTAAGCATGAGGAAAAAGGGGGACCAGAAAAGCGACCATCTCCTCTTAAGGGGAGGTATTTACTTTGTTCCCTAGACCTCGATTAAGCTTAAAATTACACCCCCTTGAGTCCCTTTCAAGATAAATTTGTACATTTTTCGGTAGAAAAATGTCCCGGCCAAAGGCCGGTTTCTCTTAAATTACAGGCTCGCTATCGCTCGCCAGGATAAAATCGACACCTGAATGTCACGAAAGGTCTTAATATGGGGTGAAAGTTCTTAAAATTGCTAAACTAACGGGGCAAACGTTTTATAATATCAAAAGCAATGGGGCTAAACATGAGGGAGAAAGGGGTCAAGAAAAAAAAATCCTCAAGTAGAGATCTCCCCTTAACACATTCGCTACCGGTGGCATCCTTTTCGATACATTTTGGCAACTATTAGCCGGTTGTATTCACCTTAGGAAGGATGTCTACCCCGTTAAGGGTTTATAGAATCTCCCGATTAATCCCTTTAGCTACCATATACCCTTCCTAAGCTTCATAATCCCTTTAGCTACCATATACCCTTCCTAAGCTTCATAATCCCTTTAGCTACCATATACCCTTCCTAAGCTTCATAATCCCTTTAGCTACCATATACCCTTCCTAAGCTTCATAATCCCTTTAGCTACCATATACCCTTCCTAAGCTTCATAATCCCTTTAGCTACCATATACCCTTCCTAAGCTTCATAATCCCTTTAGCTACCATATACCCTTCCTAAGCTTCATAATCCCTTTAGCTACCATATACCCTTCCTAAGCTTCATAATCCCTTTAGCTACCATATACCCTTCCTAAGCTTCATAATCCCTTTAGCTACCATATACCCTTCCTAAGCTTCATAATCCCTTTAGCTACCATATACCCTTCCTAAGCTTCATAAGATCGTCTAATTAATCCCTTTAGCTACCATATACCCTTCCTTAAGCTTCATAAGATCGTCTAATTAATCCCTTTAGCTACCATATACCCTTCCTAAGCTTCATAATCCCTTTAGCTACCATATACCCTTCCTAAGCTTCATAATCCCTTTAGCTACCATATACCCTTCCTAAGCTTCATAATCCCTTTAGCTACCATATACCCTTCCTAAGCTTCATAAGATCGTCTAATTAATCCCTTTAGCTACCATATACCCTTCCTTAAGCTTCATAAGATCGTCTAATTAATCCCTTTAGCTACCATATACCCTTCCTTACCATATATCCTTCCTAAGCTTAGTAATCCTTTAGCTACCATATATCCTTCCTAAGCTTAGTAATCCTTTTAGCTACCATATATCCTTCCTAAGCTTCATAAGATCGTCTAATTAATCCCTTTAGCTACCATATACCCTTCCTTAAGCTTCATAAGATCGTCTAATTAATCCCTTTAGCTACCATATACCCTTCCTAAGCTTCATAAGATCGTCTAATTAATCCCTTTAGCTACCATATACCCTTCCTTAAGCTTCATAAGATCGTCTAATTAATACCCTTCCTAAGCTTCATAAGATCGTCTAATTAATCCCTTTAGCTACCATATACCCTTCCTAAGCTTCATAAGATCGTCTAATTAATCCTTTTAGCTACCATATACCCTTCCTAAGCTTCATAAGATCGTCTAATTAATCCCTTTAGCTACCATATACCCTTCCTTAAGCTTCATAAGATCGTCTAATTAATCCCTTTAGCTACCATATACCCTTCCTAAGCTTCATAAGATCGTCTAATTAATCCCTTTAGCTACCATATACCCTTCCTAAGCTTCATAAGATCGTCTAATTAATCCTTTTAGCTACCATATACCCTTCCTAAGCTTCATAAGATCGTCTAATTAATCCCTTTAGCTACCATATACCCTTCCTAAGCTTCATAAGATCGTCTAATTAATCCTTTTAGCTACCATATACCCTTCCTAAGCTTCATAAGATCGTCTAATTAATCCTTTTAGCT
Source organism: Paralithodes platypus (assembly GCA_032716605.1). Lineage (NCBI taxonomy): Eukaryota > Metazoa > Arthropoda > Malacostraca > Decapoda > Lithodidae > Paralithodes > Paralithodes platypus. The sequence continues at coordinate 632,759 of CM064513.1, read as the reverse complement.
ACCATATACCCTTCCTAAGCTTCATAAGATCGTCTAATTAATCCCTTTAGCTACCATATACCCTTCCTAAGCTTCATAAGATCGTCTAATTAATCCCTTTAGCTACCATATACCCTTCCTAAGCTTCATAAGATCGTCTAATTAATCCCTTTAGCTACCATATACCCTTCCTAAGCTTCATAAGATCGTCTAATTAATCCCTTTAGCTACCATATACCCTTCCTAAGCTTCATAAGATCGTCTAATTAATCCTTTTAGCTACCATATACCCTTCCTAAGCTTCATAAGATCGTCTAATTAATCCTTTTAGCTACCATATACCCTTCCTAAGCTTCATAAGATCGTCTAATTAATCCTTTTAGCTACCATATACCCTTCCTAAGCTTCATAAGATCGTCTAATTAATCCTTTTAGCTACCATATACCCTTCCTAAGCTTCATAAGATCGTCTAATTAATCCCTTTAGCTACCATATACCCTTCCTAAGCTTCATAAGATCGTCTAATTAATCCTTTTAGCTACCATATACCCTTCCTAAGCTTCATAAGATCGTCTAATTAATCCTTTTAGCTACCATATACCCTTCCTAAGCTTCATAAGATCGTCTAATTAATCCCTTTAGCTACCATATACCCTTCCTAAGCTTCATAAGATCGTCTAATTAATCCTTTTAGCTACCATATACCCTTCCTAAGCTTCATAAGATCGTCTAATTAATCCCTTTAGCTACCATATACCCTTCCTAAGCTTCATAAGATCGTCTAATTAATCCCTTTAGCTACCATATACCCTTCCTAAGCTTCATAAGATCGTCTAATTAATCCTTTTAGCTACCATATACCCTTCCTAAGCTTCATAAGATCGTCTAATTAATCCTTTTAGCTACCATATACCCTTCCTAAGCTTCATAAGATCGTCTAATTGAAACTTAAATAATAACAAACAGACGTCACCGGTACTGTTAGGGTTAAGGGGAGATGGGTCGTTTTTCTAGACCCCCTTCTCCCTCATGTTTAGCCCCATTAGTTTTCAGATTTTAAGACGTTTGGCCCATTAGTTTGGCGATTATAAGATCTCTCGCCCCATTTCTTTGTTAATATTTAGACTTTTCGTGTCATTTAGGTGTCGATTTTTTCCTGGCGAGCGATTGCAAGCCTGTATTTTAAGAGGAACCGGCCATGGGGTTTAGAGAATATTTTGTTGTTAAGCTTGATGGAGGTCTAGCGAGGTAACTAAAAAATAAATGAATATATATATATATATATATATATATATATATATATATATATATATATATATACACACATAAATAGACCCCCAAAATAAACAGTCCCCTTAAAGTCTTAGGGAGTGTGTGTGTGTGTGTGTGCCTGTGTCTGTGTGTGTGTTTGGCTTGACCCAGTGACTGTATTCTGCGAGAGGTGAACTGGAACTGTGTGCGGGGTCTTCAAGGGGGTAGGGGTTTATATACTAATTATTTTATTTTATTGTTTTCTTCTATGTTGATGAGGGAGACAAAATGCAAAGCTGTCTGTGACGAGTCCCTTACCCAGAGTTGCTAGAGTGACAGGGGCAAAATCAAGGAATTTTTGTTTTAGTTTCCTTCCTAGACCTTCATCAATCTTAATATAATATGCTCAAGATCCCCCATAGTGAAAAGTTTGTCCCAGCCGAATTCCTCCAAAAATATTGGCTCGGTATCGCTTACCAGGAATAATGGACATCTAAATGGCACGAACAGTGTTGATGTTGATAAAGAAAATGGGATAAATGGTCTTAAAATCGGCAAACAACTAATGGGACAAACGTCTTAAAATCTCCAAACTAATGGGGCTAAACATGAGGGAAAAGGGGGTCCAGAAAAAGCAAATACCTCCCCCTTAAGGGAGTCTCTGGTTTTTATCCATTGAAGGATGGATGTTGTGAGTGTGTGTGTATGGTGTCTGTGTGTGTGGTGTGTGTGTGTGTGTGTGTGTGTACGTATGGTTTCTGTGTGTTTGTAGTGGGTGTTGGAATGCTTGTAATGTGCGTGTGTGTGTGTATGGGTGTGTGGTGGTAGGCCTTGTAATTATGTGGTATGTGTGGGTGTGTGGTGGTAGGCATTGTAATGTGGGAGTGTGTGTGAGAGTGTGGTGGTAGGCCCTGTAATGTGTGGTATGTGTGGAAGTGTGATGGTAGGCCTTGTAATGTGTGGTATGTGGTGGGAGTGTGGTAGCTATGCAGGTATGCGCGGGGATGTGTGGGAGTCAGTGCAGTTGGCATCCCCGACACTGTGGTGGTCTCCTGAGTTACGAGGCCGCCACCGCAGCAGCAGCAGTGGATGTGGCCTGGTTCGTCCCTGGAGGGCTGATAGTTGATGGTAGTAGTGGTGCTGTTGGTCCCTGTTCTGTGCTGCCCGGCTGGCGACCGCTGGACGTGTCTGATGACCGCTGGCATCGAGGTTGGCGGAGGTGCTGCTAGTGGCGGCTGTCTGGCGACCGTCTGGCTCAGTGAGGCCGCAGCCCCCGCTCTGCTCGCACGCTGGCCTGCTATGGACGCGGCGCTCGGGACTCATGACTAGCACTGCCAGGAGGCTGTGGGTGGTGGCGGCGGCACTGTTGGCCGTGCTGGCCCGGCCTACGCGGGCCCGCCCAGAGGCCCCGTCCGAGCCCCGCCACTGCCCCAACTGTGACCACCCGCGTTCAGTGCCCGACGCTAGGGCCTTAGAAACTCTTCGCATTGAGGGAATCAAACAGCAAATATTAAGTAAACTGGGTCTGAGAGCAAAACCCAATGTGACTTCGAGTATTCCGCGCGACGTCCTCTTACAGACTCTCTATCGCTCCGAGGAGGATCGCGAACTTTTGGAAAAACAGCAGGCGGATCTGCAAACGTCCAACGAAGACCTGGTGGAAGATGACTATTACGCCAAAACGTCCGAGATCATCAGTTTCGCCGAGCCAGGTAAGGTGGTGGTGGTGGAGTGAGACACGTGTGGTGGTGGTGGTGGTGCAGTGGGCCAGGCATGGGGGGTCCACCAGTGTTATACACCTGGTGGTTAATGGCCCCGTGCGGCACCTAGGTCATGGCACCCCCACACTAGCCTGCCCCCCCAGGTCACACCACCGGGGAACTAGCCCCCTGCCACCCTAAACAAACCCGTACTCCCCCAGCCACAGCAATGACGGCCGTATTAAGGCCAGACCTGGGGGACTTGGTCAGGGGGGTAGTAGTGTCTGGAACAGGGGTAGGGGAGGGGATGGACCGAGGGAGGGGGAGGGAATGGACCGATGAGGAAATGAACCTGGAAGGGAATGGACCAGGAAGGGAATGAACCGGGTGGGTATGAACCAGGGAGGGAATGGACCGGGGATGGAATGAACCGGGGACGGAATGGATCATTTAGGGATTAGACCATTTAGGGAATGGACCGGGGAGAGTATAAATCACTTGGGAGGGGAAATACAGGGTTAAGGGGAGGTTTTTAGTTTGTTCCCTAGACCTCCATCATGCTTAAAATTACACCCACTAGACCCCCTTTCAAGATAAATGTATACATTTTTCAGTAGAAAAATGTTTCGGCCAAAGACCTATTCCTCTTAAAATACAGGCTCGCTATCACTCGCCAGGAAAAAGATCGACACCTAAATGGCACGAAAGGTCTTAAAATTTACAGAAATGGGGCGAAAATTCTTAAAATTGCCAAATTAATGGGATGAACGTCTTAAAATATCAAAAGCAATGGGGCTAAATATGAGGGAGAAAGGGGTCAAGAACAAATTCCATTAGGCTAAGTGGAAATTTTCACACACAGTTCTTATGTGTTTGGAAGTGATGGAATAACTACAAAAATGAAACAATTGCATACGAATTGTGATCATAACGTAATGCTTAGTGTGCGGAATTTCGGTGTGAGTATCCGAGGTTCGAGTCCTTGGAGTACCACATGTATTCATTACTTGCATTGATTGCATTAATTAGGTATATTTGTAAGTTAATTGGTGGGTTGGTGAAAAATAATATTAATTCATTCCAAGTTTAACCCCTTCAGTACTGGTGACACCCTTTGCATTATATTCACGCAACTATGACACGATTTTATTTAGCTATCATATATCCTCCCTAAGCTTCATAAAATCGTCTAAATATAGCTGAAATCCAGTAAAAAAGACGTCGCTGGTAAAGAAGGGTTAAGGGGGTCACTGTTTTTTTTTGTTTTATCTTTCTCTCCTTTTCTCTGGCTTGTATCCATACGGCCCCATTCAGCTAACTGTTTTAAGACGTTTATCCCCATCCACGTGTCGATTTCCTCCTGGCGAGCGATAGCGAGCCAGCATTGTATGGAGAAATCCGGCTTCGCCAGAGACATTTTTCTATCGAAAAATGTACAAATTTAGCTTGCTGTCAAAACAAAATAAATATGTATGCTGGCTCGCTACCGCTTGCCAGGAAAATATTGACACCTGGATGGGGGTAAACGTCTTAAAACAGTAGGCTGAATGGGGCCGAATGGATACAAGTCAAAGAGAGAGGGAGAGAAAGAGAAAAAAGCGAGGTGGGCTCCCTTAAACAAAATAAAAAAACAAATAAGAGATACAAAAACGGTCTTGGATTGACACCGTGTTTTTATGTCCAACTGGTCAGACGGGCTATGTATAGATTTTGAAAGTTGCCCCTCGCTAGGACCGAGTCGTGTGTTTCAGCAAGCCTTTCTGTGCCGGTGACCTATTTTTAACTTTATTCTGGCTAGTATTATTAAGCCGGTATCACTCAACATTTATGCTCTACACTGGTCTGGCAGCTTATGAGGTCAACATTTTAAGTATTTCAGCTACCTTAATTCATCCATTATCAGTCTAGTTTCCGATGCCAGTGCAAAATATTCCAGAAATGTTGCCAGACATGTTTTGATTATCGAATGTTGGCTAAAAAAGCTCTCGTGTGATACCGGCTTTAGACGATTATATTCAGTTTCAATATGGCTTCCAGCAATTAAGAGACTTCAAACTACCTCATTTAACCCTATTTACTACCACAGATCCTTCTTAGGCTGCACACAAGTCTCTAAATATAGCTAGAATAAAATTTAAATGACGTCCCCGGTACAGAAGGGGTTAACCTTTTCGGTACCGACGACGTCACTTTGTATTTGATATCAGCTACGTTTAGATGATTTTATGAAGCTTAGGAAGGGTGTAGGGTGGCTATAAGGATTAATTGAGAGAGTCTGGCCTTTCAATTGTTGTTAAATGTCCTTCCTAAACTGAATAAAAACGTCTAATAAAAACGTCTAATAAAAACGTCTAATAATAACGTCTAATAAAAACGTCTAATAATAACGTCTAATAAAAACGTCTAATAATAACGTCTAATAGTTGCCAGGATATAATGAAAAGGATGTTACCGGTAGTGAAAGGCTTTTAAGGGGAGATATCCACTTGAGGGATTATTTTCTTGGCCCCTTTCTCCCTCATGTTATGTTTAGCCCCATTGCTTTTGAGATTATAAGACGTTTGCCCCATTATTTTGGCGATTTTAAGAACTTTCGCCCCATTCCTGTCAATTTTAAGACCATTTGTGCCATTTAAGTATCGATTTTATCCTGGCGAGCGATAGCGAGCCCGTAATTTAAGAGGAACCGGCCTTCGGCCGGGAAATTTTTCTACCGAAAAATTTACAAATTTATCTTGAAAGGGACTCAAGGGGGTGGAATTTTAAGCTTGATGGAGGTCTAGGGAACAAACTAAATACCTCCCCTTAAGCAAGAACGTTAGCTATCTCATATGCCCGCTGAGTACCGGTACTCGGCCACGAATGTCCGACGGATACTGTGCAACGTTATGTTCACAGATTTACACAAGTAATATGTACCGTGTATAGCCAATAGCTAGTTACAAGGTGGAATGCACAGTTGCCCACATAAGTTCTGTTCCTCGTTGTGATCTTATGTTGAATTAGTGTAAATTAATTGCGAGTGTGGTTTCTATTAATGCATTGCGAGTGTGGTTTCTATTAATGCATTGCGAGTGTGGTTTCTATTAATGCATTGCGAGTGTGGTTTCTATTAATGAATTGCGAGTGTGGTTTCTATTAATGAATTGCGAGTGTGGTTTCTATTAATGAATTGCGAGTGTGGTTTCTATTAATTAATTGCGAGTGTGGTTTCTATTAATGCATTGCGAGTGTGGTTTCTATTAATGAATTGCGAGTGTGGTTTCTATTAATGAATTGCGAGTGTGGTTTCTATTAATGAATTGCGAGTGTGGTTTCTATTAATGCATTGCGAGTGTGGTTTCTATTAATGCATTGCGAGTGCGGTTTCTATTAATGCATTGCGAGTGTGGTTTCTATTAATTACCAGTTGACTTGTGAGATGGGTTAAGGAGAGATATCCACCTGGAGGATTTTTTTCTGAACCTCTTTCTCCCTCATGTTTAGCCCCATTGCTTTTCTAATTTTAAGACGTTCGCCCCATTATTTTGATGATTTTAAGAACCCTCGCCCCATTTCTGTCAATTTTAAGACCATTCGTGCCATTTAGGTGTCGATTTTTTCCTGGCGAGCGATAGCGAGCCTGTAATTTAAGGGGAACCGGCCTTCGGCCGGGAAATTTTTCTACCGAAAAATGTACAAATTTATCTTGAAAGGGGGTAAAGGGGGAGTAATTTTAAGCTTGATGGAAGTCTAGGGAATCAACTAAAACCCTCCCCTTAACCACTACATAAGAAACTACACTCGTACCGGTAATTCAATCATGACCGTTATACCGCTACTTATGTGGGCACCTGTACAGAGGGTGCAAAGACAGTGTCACTAAGATACATTATACAAGTATATAACACATGACATAATGACAAATTGACAAAGGCAGTGTCACTAAGATACATTATACAGGTATATAATTATAACACATGACATAATGACAAATTGACAACACATTTATCAAACATAATTTTAATATAGTTTGATTCTTATTTTCTGGTAGTATGGCATCAAAATAGGGTTAGTAGAGAGAGAGAGAGAGAGAGAGAGAGAGAGAGAGAGAGAGAGAGAGAGAGTACAAAGGAGTACAAAGGAAATCAAGCAACAACAGGTCTAGTGACCCTTCTAGGTTGCTTGTCCTCCAAAACACTGAGGATCAAGTGTCCAAACAGTGGTTTAGAGTGGGTAAGGGAACATTGGAAAGGGAACTACTGCCCTGCCACTAACGTGGCAGGACTAGGAAGTTAGTAGGGGACATATGGGTTAGTAACTGAGGGGAGGATAAAGTTATTCATTTACAAACGCAGTCAGTCGCGGGTTTGATGCGAGATATTTGTCTAGGCGGAATTTAAATGAATCAACGGTGCTGCAGTCTATAACGTCTCGGGGAAGCACATTCCACAAGTTGACAACTCGATTGAAGAAGAAATTCTTAGATTCGTGCGAGTTAAAAGATTTACCAATAATTTTGCAACCGTTTCCCCGCGTGTAATTAGATTGGTCGATAGTGAAGTACTTACTACAGTTCATATTGTCGATGCCTTTGATGATTTTGAACACTTGAATTAAGTCGCCTCTTAATCTGCGCTGGGTTAAAGGAAATAGATTTAATTCTCTAAGACGCTCTTCGTATGGTTTGTTCTTTAGGCTAGGTATCATTTTGGTAACTCTACGTTGAACTCGTTCTAGCTTGTTTATATCTTTTTGGTAATAAGGGCACCAGGATTGAACGCAGTATTCCAGAAGAGGGCGGACTAAGGAATTGTAAAGGGTTAGGATAACTTCTTTGGATTTATGAGAGAGAGAGAGAGAGAGAGAGAGAGAGAGAGAGAGAGAGAGAGAGAGAGAGAGAGAGAGAGAGAGAGAGAGAGAGAGAGAGAGATTATGTATGTGTGCGTCCGTGCGTGTGTTACGATGGTGTAAAAGGTTGTTAAATAATAAATAGTGAAAATATTAATAATATGCCACAGTGGTGTAAGAGTAAGCCCATTAAGTACCTTTTCATTTTAATGTGGCCACTATTAGACGATTTTATTCAGTTTAAAAAGGGGCTTCCAGCATTCAACAGGCTTCGAACTCTCTCACTTCACCATTTGTACTGCCACAGATCCTCTTTAAATGGCACAACATTGTCTAAATATAGCTAGGATGAAACTAAAAAGACGTCGCCGGTACAGAAGGGGTTAGGGAGAGGTTTTTAGTTTGTTCCTCAGACCTCCATCAAGCTTAAAATTACACCCCCTATTACACCCCCTAGACCCCCTATTACACCCCCTAGACCCCCTATTACACCCCCTAGACCCCCTATTACACCCCCTAGACCCCCTATTCAAGATATATTTGTAAATTTTTCGGTAGAAAATGTTCCGGCCGAAGACCGGTTCCTCTTAAATTACAGGCTTGCTATCACTGGCTGGGAAAAAAATCGACACTTAAATGGCACGAAAGGTCTTAAAATTGACAGAAATGGGGTGACATTTCTTAAAATCCCCAAATTAATGGGGCGAACGTCGTAAAATCTCAAAAACTGGGGGAGGCTCTCGATACAGGCAGTTCTTCCTTGTGTCTCCCTCACTCACACACACACACACACACACACACACACACACACACACACACACACACACACACACACACACACACACACACACACACACACACACAAACCATGAAGGAGAAAGGGGACCAGAAAAATCAACCAACTCCCCTTAAATAAGAGGATTATGGTGGTGGTGGTGGTGTGCCTGGTGAAAGTTCTTAGCCCCATTAGTTTTGAGATTGTAATCACTTTTGCCCTATTTCTGTCAATTTTCAGACCTTTCGTGTCATTTACGTGTCGAATATTTCCTGGCCAACGTTAGCGTGCCTGTAACTTAGGAGGAACCGGCATTTGAGCAGGAAACCTCTCTACCGAAAAATGTACAAATTTAACTCGATGTGAGATTTTTTTTGTGTAAAGCTTGATGGAGGTCTTGGGAGGAAACACCGGTACAGACGGGGTTAAAGTTTCCCAACATAATTGCTTCAGTTTGACACCTTAATTGAAACTGAACCAGGGTGTCACACGAAACCCGAATCCGAATCAGTCTTTATTATTGTATATGTGAAGATTCAATTATGATTTATAGTTCAATGTATGTCTTTGGGAGTGATAAAGTGGCCAAAAACAAGGCTATTCCATGTTAATTATATTGTATGTCTTGATGGTGTATTGGTTAGAGCGTGTAGGTTCTGTATGAGATATCCTAGGTTCGAATCATGGGAGAATCACATGCTTTCATCAATTTTATTTGGGGGTTATTGGTGTTAAGAACGATGTTAACACGTAAATTAATTCAAGCCTTCAAATAAAATCGCTTCAATCTGACGCCTTGATTGAAACTGAGACAAACGTTATAGAGTGATCATGGAGAGAAAGAGAAAGAGTAGAGTTTTTATGTTTTTAGTTTGTTCCCTAGACCTCCATCAAGCTTAAAAAACACACCCTAGACCCCTCTCAAGATAAATTTGTAAATTTTTCGGTAGACAAATTTACCGGCTAAAGGCCGGTTCCTCCTAAATTACAGGCTCGCTTTCGCTCGCCAGGAAAATATCGAAACCTCAATGACACTAAAAATCTTAATATTGACAAAGAAATGGGGTGAAAGGTCTTAAATTGCCAAACTAACGGGGTGAACGTCTTAAAATCTCAAAACTAATGGGGCTAAACATGATGGCAGTAGAGGGACCAGAAAAACGACCCTCTCTCCTTAATTGAAACTGAAATGATTGAAATTGAATGTAGAGCGTTTTATAGAGTGATTATGGAGAGAAAGAGAAAGAAGTAGAGTTGCCCTGAGTAAATGGAGTCACCACTGCTGTGTTACCCTGGTGGTGAAAGTGGGTTATGGTGTCTGAGCTTGGTGATACAGATGGAGTCACCACTGCTGTGTTACCCTGGTGGTGAAAGTGGGTTATGGTGTCTGAGCTTGGTGATACAGATGGAGTCACCACTGCTGTGTTACCCTGGTGGTGAAAGTGGGTTATGGTGTCTGAGCTTGGTGATACAGATGGAGTCACCACTGCTGTGTTACCCTGGTGGTGAAAGTGGGTTATGGTGTCTGAGCTTGGTGATACAGATGGAGTCACCACTGCTGTGTTACCCTGGTGGTGAAAGTGGGTTATGGTGTCTGAGCTTGGTGATACAGATGGAGTCACCACTGCTGTGTTACCCTGGTGGTGAAAGTGGGTTTATGGTGTCTGAGCTTGGTGATACAGATGGAGTCACCACTGCTGTGTTACCCTGGTGGTGAAAGTGGGTTATGGTGTCTGAGCTTGGTGATACAGATGTGGTGTGTTGATTGGTGATTTGTATAGTGTGATTACTTAGATATAGTATGATTGGTGATTTATTTAGTGTGGCAATGGTGATTTATATAGTTTGAGTAGTGAGAATATGGTGTGATTGGTGTTTCATATAGTGTAACTGGTGATTTGTATAGTGTGATAGTGGTGAGTCGCCCTGTGTAAATGGAGTCACCACTGCTGTGTTACCCTGGTGGTGAAAGTGGGTTATGGAGTCTGAGCTTGGTGATACAGATGTGGTGTGTTGATGGTGATATTATATATGGTGTGTGGCAGTGGTGATTTATATTTTGTGATTAGTGAGATATAGTGTGATTGGTGATTTATACAGTATAGTGTAAGTATTGGTATACAGTGATAGGTAATTTATATAGTGTATCCTGATGAGTTATATAGTATAAGTGACAGTGATAAGATGTATAATATGACCCTAGTTATTAAATGTGACAGTGATGATTTATAGTGTGAGTTATAGATAGTTTGATAGTGGTGAGTTTATATGAGTTATATAATTTGACACAGTAGTTAAGAGAGGAGTGTTTTTTTACCCTTCTATAAAGTACATGATAATATATATATATATATATATATATATATATATATAACTGGCTTCCTAAAGAGAAGTTAGCCACTCTCCCTCCCAACATGATCTCTAGCCACGGCGGGTGACGGGGTGGGAACAGGTGTGAACGATGGTGGTGGTGGTTACAGAGAAAGTGATGATGAGGTGGTCGGTTAATTGGTTAGCTCAGAACATTAGTTTAACCCTTACAAGATTATGACGGATTATGATAGTATATTCTGGGTATCCTAAGACGATTTTACACGGGTTAGGAAGGATCTGTGGGAATTCAAAGAGTATAGACAATCTCAATTTAGGCAGCATTACACGATTATATACTGTTTAGGGAGGATATGTGTGAATTAAAAGGTTCCAGACTGTCTCAATTAACCCTCTGACTTCCATAACCCCTTCCTGATCTGAATACAATCGTCTAATAATTGACAATCGTTACAGAGAAAGTGATGAGGTGGTCAATTAAAAGGTTAGTTCAGGACATTTGTTTAGCTTAACCTCTCTAGGATACTCTGACGCGTTCATCGATGGTTATTTTCAATGGTTATTTACTTCGTGTTTCATGATAGAATAAAGTTAATTTATTTTGTTTAGTACTGGAGTAATCGAGTTAATACTTCTACCATTTGGGAAGAGTCAGCCAGGGAAGAGGTGTGGAAAATCACAGGCCATTTTGCTTTAGCCCTTTTTTGAGTTACAGAGGTTAAGGGGAGATTTCCACCTGGAGGATTTTTTTCTGAACCTCTTTCTCCCTCATGTTTAGCCCCATTGCTTGTGAGATTTAAAGACGCTTGCCCCATTAGTTTGGCGATTTTAAGAACCCTCGCCCCATTTCTGTCAATTTTAAGACCATTCTTGCCATTTAGGTGTCGATTTTTTCCTGGCGAGCGATAGCGAGCCTGTAATTTAAGGGGAACCGGCCTTCGGCCGGGACATTTTTCTGCCGAAAAATGTACAAATTTATCTTGAAATTGGGTCAAGGGGGTGTAATTTCAAGCTTGATGGAAGTCTAGGAAACACACTAAAAACCTCCCCTTAACTATATAGGCTAACTATATACCTATACTATTTATTGAAAAGCAAGTTCTATCCAAAATTCAACCCAGATAGTTATATTGTAGCATCAAGAAACACATATGGGATCCACCAATTCTTACATATAACACATAAGGGATCCACCAATTCTTACATATAACACATAAGGGATCCACCAATTCTTACATATAACACATAAGGGATCCACCAATTCTTACATATAACACATAAGGGATCCACCAATTCTTACATATAACACATAAGGGATCCACCAATTCTTACATATAACACATAAGGGATCCACCAATTCTTACATATAACACATAAGGGATCCACCAATTCTTACATATAACACATAAGGGATCCACCAATTCTTACATATAACACATAAGGGATCCACCAATTCTTAGGTATGCTTCTACATTTGTTTCCCTTCGCAGCGCCTGACACCAAACGAATATTGTGGAGATGAGTGTTGTTTAGAGATATTAGACGGATTAGCACTGCCATTTCTGAAGCTAGCGTCATTATTCAAGATACTTCGTCCATTAACGGCGCTGCGCAGGGAACGAATTGTTTAAGGGGATAGTGCTTGGTTTTTGGTCTTTATGTTGATTTATTAATGTATTTTTTAGTTTCCTCGCTAGACCTCCATCAAGCCTAGAAAAACACCCCCTAGAACCCCTTTCAAGATAACTTTGTACATTTTTCGGTAGAGAAATGTTGCCGGTTCCTTCTAAAATTAGAGGCTCGCTTTCGCTCGCCACGAAAAGTCCATAAAGGACACGAAAAGGCGAAAGGTCTCAAAATCGTCAAACTAACGGAACGAACGTATTAAAACCTCAAAACTAATATGCTAAACATGAGGCAGAAAGGGGTCCAGAAAAAGCGAGCACTACCCCCTTAAGGGGAGGTATTTAGTGTGTTCCCTAGACCTCCATCAACCTTAAAATTACACCCCCTTGAGTCCCTTTCAAGATAAATTTGTACATTTTTCGGTAGAAAAATGTCCCGGCCGAAGGCCTGTTCCTCTTAAATTACAGGCTCGCTATCGCTCGCCAGGATAAAATCGACACCTAAATGGCACGAAAGGTCTTAACATGGGGTGAAAGTTCTTAAAATCGCTAAACTAATGGGGCAAACATTTTATAATATCAAAAGCAATGGGGCTAAACATGAGGGAGAAAGGGGTCAAGAAAACAATCTCTCAAGTGGAGATCTCCCCTTAAGAATGGCATTTGAGTGTATATGAAAATGTGGAGCGGGAAAGGAAGGAAGGGGGGTGGGGGGGGGGTTACGTAAGAGAGAGAGAGAGAGAGAGAGAGAGAGAGAGAGAGAGAGAGAGAGAGAGAGAGAGAGAGAGAGTAAATAATAGGAGGCAGTCACTATACCCTGTTCTAAATAAGTAGGCCAAAACGCTTGATCATTATTAACCTTTATACCTCACAAACGACGGGGGTATTCGAGCTAATAATTTAAACCATATAGGAAGAGTCAGCCAGGGAATAGGTGTGAACATTTTACAGCCCATTTGCTCTAGCCCATTTTGAGTTAATGAAGTTAGGGTTCAGGATTTCTGGCCTACCTATTTGGAACATGGTACAAAGGAGTACAAAGGAAATCAAGCAACAACAGATCTAGTGACCCTTCTAGGTTGCTTGTCCTCCAAAACACTGAGGATCAAGTGTCCAAACAGTGGTTTAGAGTGGGTAAGGGAACATTGGAAAGGGAACTACTGCCCTGGAACTAATGTCCGTGGCAGGATTAGGAAGTTAGTAGGGGACAGATGGGTTAGTAACTGAGGGGGGGGGGGGGGGGTATAGGATGTATTGGCTTGGCTATGTATACGCCAGGTATCTTGAACGGGTTAACCCTTTCAGCACCATGACGACTGTTTACCTTTGGTTCTGGCTAATATTAGGTGATTTTGTTCAGTTTAAGGGCAGGTCTCCACTTGAGGGATTTTTTTCTTGACCCCTTTCTCCCTCATGTTTAGCCCCATTGATTTTGATATTATAAAACGTTTGCCCCACTAGTTTAGCGATTTTAAGAACTTTCACCCCATATTAAGACCTTTCGTGCAATTCAGGTGTCGATTTTATCCTGGCGAGCGATAGGGAGCCTGTAATTTAAGAGGAACCGGCCTTCGGCCGGGAAATTTTTCTACCGAAAAATGTACAAATTTATCTTGAAAGGGACTCAAGGGGGTGTAATTTTAAGCTTGATGGAGGTCTAGGGAACAAACTAAATACCTCCCCTTAAGAAGGACCTATGTTACTAAGAGGGGTTATTTAGAACGTATTTACCCATTTGAGTCGTAGAGGTCGATTACAAACTAAAGAAAATCGTCTAATGGCAGCGAGCATATGATGAACATTGCGTAATGGTGGTGAAGGGTTTATGGAGTCAGGGAAATACATTATACACTGTCTCCCCTTATTCAACATCTGGCAGACATTATTACAGCACAGCCATGCCTTACTTGACCACCGTACTGAAGATAGGGAAGGGCTCAATAGAACACGAAGGAGGAATAGGGGAAGACTGGGATAAATTATGTGTATGGTGGCGCTGGGTAAGGTATGAATAGGAAGAGAGAGAGAGAGAGTGAAAGTGAGAGAGAATGAGTGTGAGTGAGCTAGTGAGAGAGTGAAAGTGTGTGTGTGTCTGTCTGTCTGAGAGAGAGAGAGAGAGTGAGAGTGAGTGAGTGAGTGAGTGAGAGAGTGAGAGTTGGGTTGGTTGATGGATGAAATATAATATATATTGTATAAATATATATATATATATATATATATATATATATATATATATATATATATATATATATATATATATATATATATATATATACTAGCTGCCCGGGAGGAAATTCCCCCCCCCCCCCCTCCCCCCCTCCCTCCCTCCCTCCCTCCCTCCCTATTCTGGCACCCCCTTAGGATGCATACCAAGTATGGGCTCTTCATCTTCAAAACTGAGGTAATTATTCGTGAACAAACATACAGAATTCTCACAGAAAGTGTATTTAAAGTTCCATGCGAACATAAATGCAAATGGTCGGTCTTTTATCATATAGCAAGTTCTCATAAACATGTGTGTGTATAATGCTCGTTATCAGTAGTCTATGTGAGCCTCTCTCTCTCTCTCTCTCTCTCTCTCTCTCTCTCTCTCTCTCTCTCTCTCTCTCTCTCTCTCTCTCTCTCTCTCTCTCTCTCTCTCTCTCTCTCTCTCTCTCTCTCTCTCTCTCTCTCTCTCTCTCTCTCTCTCTCTCTCTCTCTCTCTGTATATATATACATGTGTGTATGTTTGTGTATGTGTGTGCGTGTGTGTGTGTAGTGTCCCCATCTACCCCCACGTTGACTGTATAACAAGCAATCATCACTACGACTCATTAGACCTGCTGATGTCACTCCCAAGTCACCAGGATCTACACACACATACACACACACTCATGCACATACTAGTTCCACAGCATCAAACACACACACACAC
>CM064513.1:589853-614853 GCA_032716605.1 Paralithodes platypus | reverse complement strand
TCCTCCATAAATTGAGCTAGTGTTTACCCTTACAATTCCCACAGATCCTCCATAAATTGTATAGCATCATCTGACGATAACCAGAATAAACTGTCAAAATGCGTCATAATCTGCAAAGGGTAGACATGTGTATCACCACACCATCAAAGGGTAGACATGTGTATCACCACACCATCAAAGGGTAGACATGTGTATCACCACACCATCAAAGGGTAGACATGTGTATCACCACACCATCAAAGGGTAGACATGTGTATCACCACACCATCAAAGGGTAGACATGTGTATCACCACACCATCAAAGGGTAGACATGTGTATCACCACACCAAAGGGTAGACACGTGTATCACCACACCATCAAAGGGTAGACATGTATATCACCACACCATCAAAGGGTAGACATGTATATCACCACACCATCAAAGGGTAGACATGTGTATCACCACACCACCAAAGGGTAGACATGTGTATCACCACACCATCAAAGGGTAGACATGTGTATCACCACACCATCAAAGGGTAGACATGTATATCACCACACCATCAAAGGGTAGACACGTGTATCACCACACCATCAATATACCCAATGATATCATATGCCTTTTGTATGCTCTTTTTAAACCCTCTGATAATTTACGGCGCTTATCACAAGTTTACAATCGAAAGTACACTCTGAAATAGCCACAATCAGAACGTCCACAATAAGGCGGTGTCGCACGAACACTTTCTCAAGTTTTACGTACAATTTACTCTGGCATCTTCAAAAATAATATATATTTTTTTTCTCAGAAATCAGCCACCTAACATAATCTACCTTCAGTCTAGTTTCCGATTCCAATGCCTCAAGATATTACGAGAAAAAACTTGCCCATAGAAAATTGCCGGAAAAAGGGCTCGTGTGACACTGGCATAACCTAACCTTATTCAACATAGCCTGACTGAGGCTAATCTAAGCTAACCATCCCTAACGTAAGCTAACCTAATCTTGATAAATTTAGCCTTTAACTTAATCTGATCTAACTTAACCTAACACAGTAGAAAGAACAGACCTAGTCTAAGTCTAACATAATCTAAGCTAATATTTTATCTTACCTACCATTAGTTAAGGGGAGGTTTTTAGTTAGTTCCCTAGACCTCCATCAAGCTTAAAATTACACCCTCTAGGCCCCCTTTCAAGATAAATGTGTACATTTTTCGGTAGAAAAATGTCCCGGCCAAAGGCCGCTTCCTCTTAAATTACAGGCTTGCTATCGCTCGCCAGGAAAAAATCGACACCTGAATTGCATGAAAGGTCTTAAAATTGACAGAAATGGGTCGAAAGTTCTTAATTATTGGACGAACGTCTTAAAATATCAAAAGCAATGGGGCTAAACATGAGGGAGAAAGGGGTCCAGAAAAAATCCCTCAAGTGGAAATGTCCCCTTAATCAAACCTGGACCAGTTTAGATTGGAGCCTTATAGATTGTGGCTGTTTAGGAGTGTGGCCGATTTAACGACCCTCCCTATCACAATACCAATGACTCAAAGGTTAGCCTAGGAATCCCATTGTCGTATTCCTGTTTTAACCCCTTCTGCACCGGTGACATCCTTTTCGTTATATTCTGCTAACTATTAGATGATTTTATTCAGCTTAGGAAGGAACTCTATAAATTAAAAGGTTACAGACTATCTCATTTAATCCTTTAAGCCACTACCTATCCATACTATACTGAATAAACACGTCTAAATAAAAACAAAAAACAAAAACAGACGTCGCTGTTACAGAAGGGGATAACAGGTCGCCTAGGAATCCCATTGTTGTATATCTGTTTATCATGCTTACGGCTACGACCATCCCTTATATTATTGTTAACCCTTTTGTGGACCATGACGCGTTTGAACAGGTTATGCTGGCGATCATAAGACGATTATATACAGCTTAGGAATGATCTGAGGGAATTGAAAGGGTAAAGACTATATCAATCAACCCTCTGACTTCCATATACCCTTCCTAATCTGAATAAAATCCTCTACTACTAGCCAGAATATATTGTCAAAACGCGTCATAATCCTTAAGCGGCTATTGCTATTTTCATACGACTATTATCCCGAGGAGGTGGTTCCATTCGTCGCGGCCGTGACACAGTTTTAGGCTACAGTGAAGATGTGTCATTTAAGCCTATATTTAGACCATTTCCTCCTATTTTTAGACCATTTCCTCGTGTGTGTGTCTGTTTCTCCGTTTTATTCATGTACGGTCACGCATTCTGACACAGTTTGAGCCTTCGAACTAATCATACGAAGCTCCGAAATGCAAATATCAGATATAACAAGATAAAAGGGATTCAACTGAGCAGGATGTCAAACCGGAGCAATGTTGTTGGAAGACTTGAATGAATACGAGAAGGAATACAAGTACATTAATACAAGTACATTACTACAAGTACATTAATACAAGTACATTAATACAAGTACATTAATACAAGTACATTACTACAAGTACATTAATACAAGTACATTAATACAAGTACATTAATACAAGTACATTACTACAAGTACATTACTACAAGTACATTACTACAAGTACATTACTACAAGTACATTAATACAAGTACATTAATACAAGTACATTACTACAAGTACATTACTACAAGTACATTAATACAAGTACATTACTACAAGTACATTACTACAAGTACATTAATACAAGTACATTACTACAAGTACATTAATACAAGTACATTACTACAAGTACATTACTACAAGTACATTAATACTAGTACATTACTACAAGTACATTACTACAAGTACATTAATACAAGTACATTACTACAAGTACATTACTACAAGTACATTAATACAAGTACATTACTACAAGTACATTACTACAAGTACATTACTACAAGTACATTACTACAAGTACATTAATACAAGTACATTAATACAAGTACATTACTACAAGTACATTACTACAAGTACATTACTACAAGTACATTAATACAAGTACATTAATACAAGTACATTAATACAAGTACATTAATACAAGTACATTACTACAAGTACATTACTACAAGTACATTAATACAAGTACATTAATACAAGTACATTAATACAAGTACATTAATACAAGTACATTAATACAAGTACATTAATACAAGTACATTACTACAAGTACATTAATACAAGTACATTAATACAAGTACATTAATACAAGTACATTAATACTGTTTTGGTCATGTTATCAGTTCTTAAGGCATTGTTTGTACTATAAATCACAATTATATTTTTGTATAATAGACAATAATAATAGACTAAAACGAAAGTACGCCGCTTTCGATTGACACCCTGTTTAAACTGAGCTCAAGGTAGCTTCGAATAATGCTAAACAGGATTAATGATCGCGACTGTACATATTTATTGATATGACCGCGAATGGTTGTATTTGTTTGAGCAACTTTGTTCTTGCATAACTTAACCACAAAGTTGAGAACAAACACAATCAATGCAACTGTCCCATTTAGACGGTGTATGTGTGTATGTGTGTGTGAGACTCTCTCTCTCTCTCTCTGGTGGGCCGGCTGCTCTCGCCAATTTAACCCAAGTCCTTCAAATGCCGTTGTCTGGTAGCGGCCATGTGACGGGGACAACACACTTCTCGCCCTTATATATACGGACAATAAGGTCCATACTCCCATGGCCTGCCTTGTGACGGGGACAACACGCTTCTCACCCTTATGTACGGGGGAAATAAGGTCCATTCTCCCGTGGCCTCCCTCTTCTCCGACTCCCTCGGCCTATTTTTAGTTCATTTATTGTCGAGAGTAACTTTATTTTACTCTAGATGTGTTTAAAAGAATAGGGCTGCACTCTATTGTTTTGTCTGTCTTTATAATAAATATATATATATATACTGTATATATATATATATATATTATATGATAGTGATAAATGTATGAGAAAGTGGAGCAAAGGAGGAGGAAGAAGAGAAAGGAATATATGAAAACATGGGGTAATTGTAGAGTAGAGGAGTATGGAGAATAAAGTAAGATAGCAGTAAGATAGTAAGATAAGTAAGATAGTAAGGAGAGATAGCAGTAGTAGACAGGAGGGGAAAGACAGCGAGAATGAAACAGAAAAGGAAATAAGTACACCAGGTTGAAGAAAGAAGCTAAGAGGGATAATACATAGATAATAAAAAAGGAAAACAAAACAGGGTCAACAAGAGAAGAAGGAAACAGGAAAAGAAACAAAATAAAGAAGAAATAAAAGCCAAATTCTACAAAGGTTGTGAATAAATAAAGTTGAAAATCATCATGTAAATCAACTCTCAATCACCTAACCAATAATGGGGGGGGGGGGGCGTTGACAAGGTGATCTCCCCAAACAATCGCCAGACCAGACCAACTTGAGGAGGAGGAGGAGGAGGTGGATGGGTGGAGTAAGGTTAGGGTATAGGAGGGTATTAGGTGTTAGGGTTGGAGAGAGAGAGAGAGAGAGAGAGAGAGAGAGGAGGGATTAGATTGAATGGTTGAAGGCGATGGGAACATATAATATAATGGGGGCAGGACAGAGAAGAGGAAGAGGAGATGGAAGGGTGGAGTAGGGTTAGGGTATGGAGGGAGGAGGGGTAGGATGATATGAGGGGTTAGGGCTGGGGAGAGTTACAAGGAATTAGAAGGAATAATTTTGTATCTAAAAAAACTTGTGGTCCATTCCGGGGAGATACTCGAAGTGGAAATATATTATTTAGTGCATTACACTCATTACAGAGTGTGCAAAGTAATATCTACTCTCTTCTTGAACGGCTCTACTGAAGAACTGTTTACACTATCTGAGGGAAGTTTGTTCCAGGTAGAACTAATGTTATATGAAAAGGTTTCCACAAATACTATTGTTGAACCTTTTCAAATTCATCTATCAGTCATGGTTGCGTGCTGTATTCATATTGAATCTAATCGAGAGAGAGAGAGAGAGAGAGAGTGAGAGAGAGAGAGAAGAAGGGAGGGGAGGATAGGTTGTTAAAGACTGACAAACAGACAACCAGAGACAGTTTGATTGATTGATTGAGAGAGTGTGTGTATGTGTGTCTACGTTTTTATCCTATATGCATGAAGGATATAAAAGGCAAAGCTGCCTGTAACAAGAGTCTCCCAAGGTTGAAGGACTGATAGAAAATAAAAATCAAGGTACTTCAGAGGTAATTTAGGTGTATTGGAAAGATGTGTGGTGTGCTTGTTAAGTGTAGTGAAATTAATACGACTAGGTGTTTGTGAAAGTTGGCTGGATTACTCTCTGAGTAGGTGAGGCACAAATAGAAACAGTGGGGGAAGCCAAACAAATGAAACACGAGTTCCAGCAACTTCTTATCATATGCCTATGTAGCCTTCCCTGAGTACTGCCCTGCTCGATTGGTGCCTATAATTCTCCCCACTGTGTGTGTGTGAGAAAGGGAGAGAGTGTGTGTGTGTGTGTGTGTGTGTGCGCGCGCGCGCGCGCGTGCGGACCACCAAGGAACAACTCACCTTAGTCAACACCCAAGCAGTGCACCAGATAACTTCAGTAATTAATAGTCTCTCTCTCTCTCTCTACCTCTCTGTCTCTCTCTCTCTCTCTCTCTCTCTCTCTCTCTCTAAAGGATCCTGTTGATTAATAGTTTTCAATGTTCATATTGTTTTGTTCATGTATTTTTGGATCTTGGTAATTATGAGCCTCTAGTCTTTGTTGGGTTTGTTTCGGTTTCCATTTATTTATATATGGTATTATAATAATAATAATTATAATAATAGTAATAATAATAATAATAATCTATCTATCTATCTATCTATTTACTCAGGCCCAATCCCCACTTTTCCTATTTGTTTTTTAATAATAATACTCGTTTGTGGAACCTTGCAAGCCTTCGTTGAAATCTCTGCAACCCTCGATACTTACCATATCTTTAGTAGATGACTTCGTGGGTATCTGCAGTTAAGGTTATGTTTTCTGGACCCCCTTTTCCCTCGTGTATAGCCCATTATATTTGAGATTTTAAGACGTTGGCCTCATTAGTTTGGCGATTTTAAGACCTTTCGCCCCTTTTTTTGTTTGTGAAATGTAAGATCTTTGATGCCTTTAAGTGTTGATGTTATTTCCTAGCGAGCTATAGCAAGCGTGCCGTTTAGGAGGCCTATGTGTCTCCATGTCAACATGTTGCATGTTCTGTTAGCACTAGGTCATCCAACGTTTTTTGAGGATATCGTGGAGCTATGGGGAAGTTGGAGCTGTAAGAGTGTAGGCATCGATATTTAGCAGTTACCAGCTAAACTATGGTTGCAATATATACTGCAATATATATATATATATATATATATATATATATATATATATATATATATATATATATATACATACATTTTCAGCAAATGTTCCATGCAGCGCAGACCCCTTTTTTTTTTTTTTTTTTTTTTTCTCTGTCAATTATCGATGTTTACGGTTCCAACTTCCTTATAGGTCGCACATCGCAAGTGGAGAGTTATCTGGTGCGTGTCGCCAGTGAACTTACCTAGTACCCATCCTTCTCTGGCAGATAGGGTATTGATGTATGCTAATCCACCTGGACCGCCTATAAAGGGGTACGGTTTATTTATTAGTTTACTTATAATATAAATAATTATATATATATATATATATATATATATATATATATATATATTATATATATATAATTGTTTTAGTTTCCTCCCAAAAGCTCCATGAAACTTAAAACAAATACTACCCCCAACACCCCCCTTCGATTCAAATTTCGAAATTTTTCGGTACAAGGTACATAACTGATAAAGGCGTGGTCGGGTTGCCGCGGAGTTAATTGCTGTATACATGAATAACCCGTGTTGTGTTAGCACTGTGTACGTTTCTCTGTGTATGTATCTCTGTGTACGTCTCGCTGTGTATGTAAAAACGAGGGCAAACATCGTCGTCGCGGTGGTGGTGCACACATGTTCGCGGTCCGGGCATATACGGATGGTGGTGGTGGTGGTGGTGGTGGTATCTGACCCCGCCCTAAGTGTTCCCTACCTCCCCTCCTCCCTTGTTGCTTGTTGCCAGATCCCCTTCAACCTATAAGACGCCCCCCCTCCCCCCCTTTCAATATATAAGACGCCCTCCCCCCAGACCCCCTTTAACCTATAAGACGCCACCCCCCACGCCCTCCCCCCTCCCCGAGTTCGTTCAATCTTTAGAGCACCCCCTCCCCCACAAAACCCTTTTCAACCTATGAGACACGCTCCCCCCCCCTCCCCCTCAAATTAATTCATGCCTAACCAGACCCCCTTCAAGCTAAATTTGTAAACAATTTCGATAGAAGAATATCCTGATCAAAGGCCAACTCCTTCTATGCTATATGCATGTTATCGCTCGCCCAGTTTATAATCGACACTTGAATGGGATAAAGCGTCTTATTATCGCTAGAATAATGGGTTGAAACGTCTTAAGATCTCCAAACTAATGGAGCGAAACAGGGATGGTCCAAACAGACTCATCACGGACCAAATAGGGATAACCAACAAGAAGTACAACCTTAATATTGTGTTTATAGAATATATCCATCAGTCTTGTCTTCATATTAGCATAGATATATCAGCTACATCAATCTTCTTCAATGGCCTCCCCCCCCCCCCCTTTTTTCCTCTCTCTGTCTCACTCTCACTCGCTCTCTCTGCTTGCTTCCTTGTTGATATTGTTTGTTCTTTCCATCTCATAGTTTCCTTCATTAAAAATACCATTAATATAACCTTCCATCAACTTAATACTCCATTCTCTCTTCCAAATTCTTGCCTTGCCATTTCGATTTGCCTTCACAAAGCTAGAACATACCACCGATTTTCCTCCTTATATTCCAATTCCTAGATATTTTTATTCTCTCCTCATCCTCAACTGTCGATCAGCTCTGTCCGTTGACCACTTGCGAGTTTCAGGCTATAAGCAAGTTGGAGCCGTAAACATGTCAATAAAACAGACGTGCAATAATAATGTAGGATTCTGGTGGATAGAAAGTATGATTAATTAAGTTTTATGTACCGGTATTTATAAATGTACTTCAACCTTATTTGTGTTATTAATTCTGCTAACTATCGATGTCTATACCTCTAACTTCCTTATAGCCTGAGACTCGCCAGTGGTCATTTGCCATTCTCCGGAGCTATTTCAGTGCATTTCTCCAAAGCACCTTCATGCTTTCTGCCACCGACCGAGCCTGAGCGACCAATAGCTGGAGTAAAGATATAAGTAACTATTAAAAATATTTTTGGGAGGAGGTGGGGAGTAAGGGAGTTGAAGATATTTTGAGAGCTGGTTGCGTTTAACCTTTTCAAGATCCGATTACGCATTTCTTTTCTGTTTTCTGGCTATTGCTAGACGATATTATTCATATTAGGAAGTTCATGTGGAAGTCAGAGGGGTTAATTGAGATGGTCTGTACTCTTATTATTCGACCGATCGACCAACCAACCGACCGACCGACCGCTTCTTGCACCACATTCCCGGGAACACCTGTCATGGCATAGCACGGTCAACGAACATATACTTTTTTCCTTTTTATTTTTGTGTACTGTCTTCTTACTATCATTACTCGTTCCATCCCCTTTCTTGTTCGTGGTTATGCTTGATTCTCTCTGTATGCTGGGTTTTGGTCTCGTTCGTCTTGTCCTAATTCTTTTTTTCTCATAAGCTTCGTCTTCTTTTTATATCATTATCTTATTATTGTTATTGATGTTATAGATTATTAATATTTGTATCATTATTATTTTATTATTATTGTTGTTGTTGTTGTTGTTGTTATTCGTGTTCTTTGCTTTGCTCTTATATCTATTTCTCCTCGTCTCTTTCTTCTTCGTCTGCCTATTCATATTTTTCATCTTATCGTCATATTTGTTATTTATCAGCTTCTTTTCTTCCCCTTTCTAGTTCCTATGACCCTGCACTGTATTCTTCTCCTTTCCTCCCCCTCCCCCTCTCCCTCCTCCTCTTCCTCCCCCCTCCTCTTCCATATTCTCCTCCCCCCTCTTCTCCCTCCTCCCCCTTCTTGTTTCACATCTGAGGGTCATGCACGAAGACTCCTTGACTCCCGAGAATCCTATTATGGCCTTATACGACCCAAGGGTATACAGGGGTACTTGTTGGGTGCATTCTTTTTGTTCTGCTTCTTCTTTGTCTTCTTCGTCTTTTCTTATTTATTTCTTCTTCTTCTTCTTCTTCTTTCCTCTTGTTGCCAATCAGAGGATCATGCACGAAGACTCTCTGACTCCCGAGAATCATAGTATGGCCTTATACGCCCCAAGGGTATATAATAGAGGTACTTGTTGGGGCATTTTTCTTCTTCTTCTTCTTCTTCTTCGTCTTCTTCTTCGTCTTCGTCTTCGTCTTCTTCTTCTTATTCTTATTCTTATTCTTATTCTTTTTCTTCGCCTCCTCCTCCTCCAAATTTCCTCCTACTCCTCCCTCTTCCTTCTTCCTCTTGTTGCCAATCTGACGGTCATGCACGAACCCTCCCTAACTCGCAAGAATCATGACCTATCGTCCAATTAGCTTAACCTCAGTTGTATGTAAAATGCTAGAAACGGTCATACGAGACAGACTCGTAAATCACTTGGAGGAAAATAACATACTTAAAGATACTCAACACGGCTTTCGTAAAAAACGTTCCTGTTTAACAAACCTCTTAGACTTCTTCCACGATATCCTCAACCTCTACGATGAGAGTAAAGCTGTAGATATTATATACCTTGATTTTCAAAAGGCCTTTGACAAAGTTCCCCACAAACGTTTACTGCTAAAACTAAAAGCGCATGGAATACAAGACGGTGTGTTGAAATGGATAGCAAATTGGCTCAGCAACAGAAAGCAAAGGGTAGTCATAAACGGTAAGGCATCTAAATGGACCAATGTAAGTAGCGGGGTACCCCAGGGATCGGTACTAGGACCAATTCTCTTTCTAATTTACATCAACGACATAGATGAGGGGTCTCACCTGCACAATCTCAAAATTTGCTGACGATACAAAAATTGCAAATAGCGTACTCTCAAAAGAACAAGTTGACGATATGCAACACAATCTAGATAAATTGTCATGTTGGGCCCAAATTTGGCAAATGAGTTTCAATGCGGATAAATGTAAAGTACTACATGTCGGATACCTAAATGAGAAAGCAAACTATTCGATGAATGGCACTCAGCTTAAGAATGTAAACAGAGAAACTGATCTGGGAGTAACAATATCGAGTAACCTAAAACCGGAGTCAACAATGTTCAGAAGTTGTTAAGAAGGCAAACAAAATAATTGGCTTTATAGGCAGGTCATTTGAGCATAAATCCAAAGAAGTTATCCTAACCCTTTACAATTCCTTAGTCCGCCCGCCCTCTTCTGGAATACTGCGTTCAATCCTGGTGCCCTTATTACCAAAAAGATATAAACAAGCTAGAACGAGTTCAACGTAGAGTTACCAAAATGATACCTAGCCTAAAGAACAAACCATACGAAGAGCGTCTTAGAGAATTAAATCTATTTCCTTTAACCCAGCGCAGATTAAGAGGCGACTTAATTCAAGTGTTCAAAATCATCAAAGGCATCGACAATATGAACTGTAGTAAGTACTTCACTATCGACCAATCTAATTACACGCGGGGAAACGGTTGCAAAATTATTGGTAAATCTTTTAACTCGCACGAATCTAAGAATTTCTTCTTCAATCGAGTTGTCAACTTGTGGAATGGGCTTCCCCGAGACGTTATAGACTGCAGCACCGTTGATTCATTTAAATTCCGCCTAGACAAATATCTCGCATCAAACCCGCGGCGACTGACTGCGTTTGTAAATGAATAACTTTATCCTCCCCTCAGTTACTAACCCATATGTCCCCTACTAACTTCCTAGTCCTGCCACGTTAGTGGCAGGGCAGTAGTTCCCTTTCCAATGTTCCCTTACCCACTCTAAACCACTGTTTGGACACTTGATCCTCAGTGTTTTGGAGGACAAGCAACCTAGAAGGGTCACTAGATCTGTTGTTGCTTGATTTCCTTTGTACTCCTTTGTACCTCACGCCCCAAGGGTATACAGTACTTGTTGGGGCAGTCCTTCTTCTTATTCTTATTCTCCTTCTTCTTCGTCTTCGTCTTCGTCTTCGTCTTCGTCTTCGTCTTCGTCTTCTTCTTCTTCTTCTTCTTGTGGTCATGCACGAACCCTCCCTGCCTCCTGAGAATCCTGGCCTTGCGCCCCAAGGGTATATAAGTACTTGTTGGGGCATAATACTCGGGCTGACACATGCACCTACACATATACACACACACACGCAGGGCACTTACTTACACATACACACACACGCAGTCACTCACACACACACACACACACACGCAGGCACTCACTTACACATACATACACGCAGTCACTCACACACACACACACACACGCGCGCGCGCGCTGTCTTGCGGCTGACCGCACACTTCATCTCTTAACTTAATGCGCGATTTTATGCAAATTTCAGTATGCACATAATAGCTTATTAAGCTGTTATTCCAGTCTCCCTCGCTTATGGGCATTGTACTCGTATGTGTGTGTGTGAGAGAGATAGAGATAGAGAGAGAGAGAGTGTGTGTGTGGGGGGGGGGGGGGGGGGGGCAGTAATAACAGCACTGGGGTAATAGACAGGATGACAGCAGTAAAAGTGGTGTTCCCGGTTATTTTCCCAGAACAATCCTCTCCGGGAATTTGGGTTATCTTGACCATTCTCTCTCTCTCTCTCTCTCTCTCTCTCTCTCTCTCTCTCTCTCTCTCTCTCTATATATATATATATATATATATATATATATATATATATATATATATATATATATATATATATATATATACTGTATATATACTGTATATATCTATGTCAAGAACATTTTAACCAATGATGGTTAATAGATAAATCCTGACTAAAGGAGACATCCTACGCCCCTTTGTCATATATATATATATATATATATATATATATATATATATATATATATAATATATATATATATATATATATATAATAATAATAATAATATATAATAATAATAAATATAAACATAAACACTGCACTGGGTTGCAGGAGGGAGAAGCCAAACAAAAATATATATAATATATATAATATATATAATATATATAATATATATAATATAGTATAATATAATTAAGCATTGAATCGGGTTGCATTATGGAGAATTAAGCTTGATGGTGGTGGGTGGCCGCGGGCGCCTGGAACCAGTCATGTCTAGGTGGAAGGGCGCTGTGGTATGCTAACAGATGGGCGGCCCTCAACATATACACCTCTTAACATGGGCGGCCCAAAGCAGACCTGTTAATACTAGCTCGGGCGACGTCTTGGAGGTTATTATAATTTTGTTTTGTTTTTGTTTTTTTAATAATTGATCCAGCTATTTGTTGAGCTGCCCCCAAGACTTCATAAAACGCCTCTTCAACCTTTTAATACTAAAACACGCCTTATAGACATCATTCATGCTGAATATGTACTATTTTTGGTAGACAAATATGTCACGGCCCAAGGCCGGTTTCACCCACCCGTTAAGATGGGCGGCCCAGCACATCCATAGACATGTTAATACAAGCACCGCCCATGACAGACCCCGGGTATTAGGGAGTCAGGGAGAGATTGCCATTTTTCCTTTTGGGGTATTGGGGGCATTATTTATTTGTTTATTTATTTACTTTCTTATTTTAATTTTTGTTTGTATGTATGTATGTATGTATTTATGTACTTTATGTATGTATGTATATACTCAGTCACATACCCCACAGCTGGAGGTGTCCAACTAGAGACAGAACCTAAATAGGGACAATAAAACGCCCCCCCCCCCAAAAAAAAAAAAAAAAAAAAAAAAACACGCACTCATCTACATCTAGGTCGCTCAGGAGAAGACCCAGAGGCCCAGGTCCATTTTGGATAATACTAATAATATAAATACTACTACTACTACTACTATTACTACTACTACTACTACTACTATTACTACTACTACTACTACTACTACTACTACTACTATTACTACTACTACTACTACTACTACTACTACTAATAATAATAATAATGATCGTTAGCCGGTACCCCCAGATTCCGCCACAATGCATCACGGAACATAACCCAACGCCAAAATTTACTGCCGTCCATTCACCCGCACCGATAAATCCCAAACTCAATGACAAAAAGAACGTAAAGAATAAGAGTAAGAAGGTGGAGGAAGGGAGGGAGGGAGGGAGGGGAGGGTAGGTATGTTAATGTTAATAATAGTAATACTAATATTTATTATAATTATAATAAATATAGTGACAATAATGATAGTAATAGTGTAATTATGCCAATGATTATGATTATCAGAATGCTACTATTACTACTACTACCGCTACTACTACTACTATTACTACTACTACCGCTACTACTACTACTACTAATGATGATAATAATATGCAATACTAATAATAATAACGATTATCATAATTAAAACAATAACTACTACTACTACTACTACTACAACTACTATTAATGATTATAAAACTTATAATGTGAGGCTGTTAGAGAGAGAGAGAGAGAGAGAGAGAGAGAGAGAGAGAGAGAGAGAGAGAGAGAGAGACAGAGAGAGAGAGAGAGATACTGTAGAGAGACGGGAATAGGGAGGTGCCCCAGTGATTGATCAGATACTGTTAATGTTCACTGAGAGAGAGAGAGATTTACGTAGATTTATATAGATACACTGGCCACACAGATCTTACGATCCCTGCGAGGTGGCCAGGACTTAATCCTAATAGAGATAGCAACCCTAAGAGAAAGTGGAAGGAAAGGCTAGCAAAGATGAAGGCTCTCTCCCCACCCTCCGCTCCCTCAAGCAGTGCATGAAAATAGTTAGAAGTGAATAACCTTGCAGGGCTTGGAAATCGCCTGAAGGAATTTATAGTATAGTTAGAAATGGAAAGGAAAAGACATGCACACCTTCACTTTTTTGTGTTCTCTTCAACTGAAAACATGTTCATTTCTGCCAGGTTCTCTTGTCAGGGATCAGATTCTACTGCAGACCAGCTTCTCTGTGATATGTGTCTAACTTTGTTTTAAATGTGTATATTGAGTCACTGTCAATAACTTCAATAGGGAGCTTATTCCACTCACTAATAATACTGTGGGTGAAGAAATGTTTAGTTATGTCTAGGTTCGCTTTCCTGCCTGTTAGTTTTAACTTGTTTCCTCTTGCGGAACCTTCTTTGGCTATCTTAAATAAATTATTAGAATTTGCGTTACTAAATCCTTTTAGTATCTTAAGACACTCTATCAGCTGTCCCCTTATGCACCGTTTCTTAAGCGAAAACAGATCGAGTTCTCTTAATCTCTCATTGTATGGTTTATTTCTAAGGGAAGGGATCAACTTTGTTGCTGTACGCTGAACGGATTCGAGTTTCTCTATGTCTTTTATTAAGTAGGGTGACCAAAATTGCACAGCATACTCCAGATGTGGCCTCACAATACTTTTATATAGTGGTACAACTATGTCTTTACTATGACAATGACAATTTCTTTTAATGAAACCTAGTGCTCTATTTGCTTTGTTAGATGCTGCGGTGCATTGGCTTGTAGATTTTAGATTTTCATTGATAAGCACTCCTAGGTCTTTTATCTGTGATACGCTCTTTATCTTTTCTGCATTCATGTGGTATCGTATTTGTTGTTTTGGGAGCCTATTTGTAGTATCTGGCATTTGTTTACATTAAAGGGCAGAGAGAGAGAGAGAGAGAGAGAGAGAGAGAGAGAGAGAGAGAGAGAGAGAGAGAGAGACAGGATAGACAGTGAAAGCAAGAGGCAATTTTGAAAGGACACACGAGAGCCTCTGAGAGAAAACAAAATACGAATATAAATAATGACTTAATTATGAAGAGACAAATTAGACACACTGAAAGATTACAGATATTTAGAAGAGAGTTAGAGAATCTTGAAAATAAATTTACAAACGCTGAAAGATAGGGTTATACAGAAAGAAAGATAGGGTTATACAGAAAGAAAGGCGTAATTTGACATAGCGGCGACTTCTTTATCATTATAGTCTAGCCATATTTAGACTGTGTGCACTTTAAGGGGAGATATCCACTTGAGGGATTTTTTTCTTGACTCCTTTCTCCCTCATCTTTAGCCTCATTGCCTTTGAGATTTTAAGACGTTCGCCCCATTAGCTTGGCGATTTTAAGAACCCTTGCCCCATTTCTGTCAATTTTAAGACCATTCGTGCCATTTAGGTGTCGATTTTTTCCTGGCGAGCGATAGCGAGCCTGTAATTTAAGGGGAATCGGCCTTCGGCCGGGACATTTTTCTACCGAAAAATGTACACATTTATCTTGAAAGGGGGTCTAGGGTGAGTAATTTTAAGTTTGATGGAAGTCTAGGGAATCAACTAAAAACCTCCCCTTAAGAAAACTGTGTGGTAGCAAAATTGGTTAAGTGGGTTCGAAGCCTGTTCATTGCTGGAGGACCTTTATAAACTGCATACAATCGTCTAACAGCATCCAGCATAAAATTAAAAGGACGTCGCCGGTACTGAGAGGGTTAAAATAGAGTCGAAAGAATAACGGAACAGCTTATTTGGGGAGATACTCATAGATACGAGGATGATAGAGGGTGATGTGCTGATATGATATGGGGGATAGTGATTTATAGGGAGAGTAGTGATTTATAGATCAAGCGTAGTAGCAGAAGAATGAACCTAAAGAAAGCACAGGACGCGATATAGGGTCGATTGATGGACGATTTTATTTATATGGAATAGTGTACCCTAATTTATTATCATGATTTCTTTATTCTCTCCTTCGTTTTATATTTGTTCAGTGTTTGTTTATACCATACCCTCTCGTAATATATACACACATTCTCCTCTCTATCTCCATCTCTCCTCTTTCTATTGTCTTTCGTTCATTTTATCCTGTCTGTCTCAATTCTCTTATATAATTTTCCTTATCTTTCTGTTCCCATTCGTCCTACTATCTTACTCCATTCTCTCTTTTCCTTTCATTCCTTCTATCTCTTGTTCTCTTTCTTTCTGTCCTTCTTCAGAACACCCTCTCTCTCTCACACACACACACACACACACACACACACACACACACACACACACACACGCACGCACACACACACACACATCCACACTGCATAATCCAAGAGGCCTAATTGAACATACGCGGCAATCCTTCCCTTTAACTCCAAACTATCAAATAAACCCAAGTGCAGTGTTCAACAGTTCTAAGTCACCTCCTTCAACCCTGAGCAGTAAGCACCCCTCAAGACTCCGTTATATCTACCGGTTGTAAGCGGGTGTGTGTAGTTTTTGTGTGTGTGTGTGTGTGTGTGTGTGTGTGTGTGTGTGTGTGTGTGTGTGTGTGTGTGTGTGTGTGTGTGTGTGTGTGTGTGTGTGTTTGTGTGTGTTTGTGTTTTTGTGAGGATGCCGCCGAATATGTCAGCCACTCGGGATGAAGGCTCTGGGAGTGGTAGTAATAATCAACTGAACTGGGAGTGGTAGTAATAATCAACTGAACGCCTCACACTTTTTGTTCGGCAGGTTAGGTCGATTACCGCTGTAGGACCTGTTTGGATGAGTGTGTATGTGTGATGGTTAGTGCAGGTTGGATAGGTCTGTACTTATCGTCCAGTCGAGCACGCGTGCACACACATACACACACACACACACACACACACACACACACACACACAAACACACAGGTTAGTTGAGAGGTCTAAGGCGCTGTACTCGGACCGCGAGGTCGAGGGTTGGAGTCCCCCAGAATCCTAAAGTTGTTTTTGGCTATCTCGATGGAGAGTAGGGTATCGTGGTCCCTCCCTAGCCAAGCTGCTCAATTATCAGCCTGTGTTAGCCTACACATAATTCTCACTAGTGCATCTGCGTATGTATTATGATGGGAACTCGGCACCTCATGGTCGCCAATGGTCATGTCGTATTTAAGGAAGAATAAGGATTGTACTGTACCTCGGTTAAGAAAAACTCATTATAAACCTTGTCATGTGCAAAGTTGCAACACTTCTGCAAAAAGATAGGGAAATACCACATCAATATAAGCTCCTCCCAATAACTAGTAACTGTATGAGCACTGGCACCCCTCCTCCCACCCAGGCCGCCTCAGGTCAGGTTAGGTTAAGGTATTGAGGGATAAGCCTTTAAAACGGCACCTTGTATCTACTTTCCAAGGAGTGTTGTGACGGGAGAAATGGTGTTGGAGAGAAAGGAAGCTGTTGGAGAGGTAATTTGTGTATGCCTGGGAGAGAGAAAGAGTGTGGGGGGGGGGGGGGGGGGTCGGTCGTGTGCCAGAGAAAGAGTGTGTGTGTGTGTGTGTTGTTGGTGGTGGGGGGGGGGGGGGAGGGGGGGGATGTCGTGTGCCAGTCAGAAATGTGAAACTGTGGTTCTGGTTCCTGGGGATGGTGGTGGCGGTGGCGGTGGTATTAAATATATACCATGTTACTGAAAGGGTTAACTGGCTAGGTACAAAAAGGAACTGCTGCTGATGGTGGTGGAAGAGGTAGGGTGGGTGTTTATATATATATATATATATATATATATATATATATATATATATATATATATATACCATACTACATAAAGGGTTAACTGACTAGGCACAAAAGGGAACTGCCGCTGCTGCTGGCATTGTTGGTGGTGGTAAGGGAGGAGGTGGGGTGGTGTCCGCTATTACAATGACTCAGCTTCGTCGTGTCCTGCCGAGGTAAAGATAGATCTAAAAAAAAAAATTGTAGGTCAGTGTGTGTGTGTGTGTGTGTGTGTGTGTGTGTGTGTGTGTGTGTGTGTGTGTGTGTGTGTGTGTGTGTGTGTGTGTGTGTGTGTTACCGTCCTTCTCTGAATCCATCTTTCTATACCTCTTTAGTTAGTGTTGGTAGGTAATTGTTCCTTGCCTGTCTTCCTCTCTCTCTCTCTCTCTCTCTCTCTCTCTCTCTCTCTCTCTCTCTCTCTCTCTCTCTCTCTCTCTCTCTCTCTCTCTCTCTCTCTCTCTCTCTCTCCAGGTGAGGGAGCTACAATATCTCTTTAGTTATTAGTGATTGTTCCCTTTCGTCCTCCTCCCAACTCACTCTCACTCTCTCTCTCTCTCCAGGTGAGGGAGCTACTATATCTCTTTAGTTATTAGTGATTGTTCCCTTTCGTCCTCCTCCCAACTCTCTCTCTCTCTCTCTCTCTCTCTCTCTCTCTCTCTCTCTCTCTGACAACGTCGCTGGAGTCGCAAGATCTGTGTGGTCATTGTACCCACGTAAATCCATGTAACTCTCTTATGGATCAATAATTTAAGAAGGCCCATTATTCCAGGCACACCTTGTTTAATATTATTGATTATTGATTATTCATTATAATTATTTATGTATCATTATTTATTATTGTAATTTATTATTTATTTATTATAATGTATTTATTATTTAGTATTGTAATTTATTATTTAGTATTGTAATTTATTATTTATTATTGTAATTTATTATTTATTATTGTAATTTATTATTTATTATTGTAATGTATTTATTATTTATTATTATGTATTATTGCCAGCTCAAGTATTTTTGGTTGTAACATACATTATGCCCACATCTCAAAAATGGATCATAAAGTCTTGGGAGATACTAACTCTTCATTTTAACTCTCTCTCCCTACCCCCTCCCTCCCCCCTCCTCTCCCCCTACCTCCGATGGCTCGCTTTCCTTTCAGCCTAATTAGGGATGGAAAATTTCTCAGGTTGGTTAGGAGGCGCTTGTTGTGGGGGGGAGGGGGCATGGAGGGGGAAGGGGGGCATAGAGGGTGGAGAGACGGGGGGGGGGGGGGGGGGGGTGTACCTGTTGTGTGATTGGAATGCTGTTGTTTGGTATGTGGTGTGTTGTGTGGTATGTTGTATGTGGCGTCTGGTTTTTGTGTGGTTGTTGTATGTGTTGTTCGGTTCTTGTGTGGTGCCTGGTTGCTATGTGTGGTATGTGTTGACTAGTTGCTGTGTGTGGTTCTTGTGTTGTACAGTATGTGGTGTCTGGTTGCTGTATGTGGTATGTGTTGTTCGGTTCTTGTGTGGTGCCTGGTTGCTATGTGTGGTATGTGTTGACTAGTTGCCTGTGTGTGGTTCTTGTGTTGTGCAGTATGTGGTGTCTGGTTGTTGTTGTTGTTCCCCAAGCTGCCTGGCCGAACAGCCCCAAGACCCAGAGCAAGGCCATAACCGAGCGCCCCACCAGAACCCTCCCTGCCGACCACAATAAAGCCTGGGTGACCGAAGCCACTCCATGGCGGGGAGCTGAGGAGGGTGCAGAAACGCCCGGGAAACCAAAGCCCCACCCAGGGCCCTGTGCCCCTCAGCAATTATGAAGAGAAAGTTGAGGGGCAAGGGAAAAATGTGACGCTTTGGCTTCCAATCTTGGTAGATTGGGAGGTCAATCCACGGAAGAGACGCCGTCACTTGAGATCTAGAAAATATATAAGGAAAAGGAACAGTCAGAGTAAGCTATGGGTATGGCAGAGATCGCTCAGTTCTCACTCTGATAGTCCAGCCCATCACCAGGGTTCTCACTCTGATAGACCAGCCCATGGTGTCTGGTTGCTGTATGTGGTATGTGTTGTTCGGTTCTTGTGTGGTGCCTGGTTGCTATGTGTGGTATGTGTTGACTAGTTGCTGTGTGTGGTTCTGTGTTGTACAGTATGTGGTGTCTGGTTGCTGTATGTGGTATGTGTTGTTCGGTTCTTGTGTGGTGCCTGGTTGCTATGTGTGGTATGTGTTGACTAGTTGCTGTGTGTGGTTCTGTGTTATACAGTATGTGGTGTCTGGTTGCTATGTGTGGTATGTGTTGACTAGTTGCTGTGTGTGGTTCTTGTGTTGTACAGTATGTGGTGTCTGGTTGCTATGTGTGCTATGTGTTGACTAGTTGCTGTGTGTGGTTCTTGTGTTGTACAGTATGTGGTGTCTGGTTGCTATGTGTGGTATGTGTTGACTAGTTGCTGTTTGTGGTTCTTGTGTTGTACAGTATGTGGTGCCTGGTTGCTATGTGTGGTATGTGTTGACTAGTTACTGTGTGTGGTTCTGTGTTGTACAGTATGTGGTGTCTGGTTGCTGTATGTGGTATGTGTTGTTCGGTTCTTGTGTGGTGCCTGGTTGCTATGTGTGGTATGTGTTGACTAGTTGCTGTGTGTGGTTCTTGTGTTGTACAGTATGTGGTGTCTGGTTGCTATGTGTGGTATGTGTTGACTAGTTGCTGTGTGTGGTTCTTGTGTTGTACAGTATGTGGTGCCTGGTTGCTATGTGTGGTATGTGTTGACTAGTTACTGTGTGTGGTTCTGTGTTGTACAGTATGTGGTGTCTGGTTGCTGTATGTGGTATGTGTTGTTCGGTTCTTGTGTGTGGCTGTTGCTATGTGTGGTATGTGTTGACTAGTTACTGTGTGTGGTTCTTGTGTTGTGCAGTATGTGGTGTCTGGTTGCTGTATGTGGTATGTGTTGTTCGGTTCTTGTGTGGTGCCTGGTTGCTATGTGTGGTATGTGTTGACTAGTTGCTGTGTGTGGTTCTGTGTTGTACAGTATGTGGTGTCTGGTTGCTGTATGTGGTATGTGTTGTTCGGTTCTTGTGTGGTGCCTGGTTGCTATGTGTGGTATGTGTTGACTAGTTGCTGTGTGTGGTTCTGTGTTATACAGTATGTGGTGTCTGGTTGCTATGTGTGGTATGTGTTGACTAGTTGCTGTGTGTGGTTCTTGTGTTGTACAGTATGTGGTGTCTGGTTGCTATGTGTGCTATGTGTTGACTAGTTGCTGTGTGTGGTTCTTGTGTTGTACAGTATGTGGTGTCTGGTTGCTATGTGTGGTATGTGTTGACTAGTTGCTGTTTGTGGTTCTTGTGTTGTACAGTATGTGGTGCCTGGTTGCTATGTGTGGTATGTGTTGACTAGTTACTGTGTGTGGTTCTGTGTTGTACAGTATGTGGTGTCTGGTTGCTGTATGTGGTATGTGTTGTTCGGTTCTTGTGTGGTGCCTGGTTGCTATGTGTGGTATGTGTTGACTAGTTGCTGTGTGTGGTTCTTGTGTTGTACAGTATGTGGTGTCTGGTTGCTATGTGTGGTATGTGTTGACTAGTTGCTGTGTGTGGTTCTTGTGTTGTACAGTATGGGGTGCCTGGTTGCTATGTGTGGTATGTGTTGACTAGTTACTGTGTGAGGTTCTGTGTTGTACAGTATGTGGTGTCTGGTTGCTGTATGTGGTATGTGTTGTTCGGTTCTGTGGGCATGGTTGCTATGTGTGGTATGTGTTGACTAGTTACTTGTGTGTGGTTCTTTGTGTTTTGCCGTATGTGGTGTCTGGTTGCTGTATGTGGTATGTGTTGTTCGGTTCTTGTGTGGTGCCTGGTTGCTATGTGTGGTATGTGTTGACTAGTTGCTGTGTGTGGTTCTGTGTTGTACAGTATGTGGTGTCTGGTTGCTGTATGTGGTATGTGTTGTTCGGTTCTTGTGTGGTGCCTGGTTGCTATGTGTGGTATGTGTTGACTAGTTGCTGTGTGTGGTTCTGTGTTGTACAGTATGTGGTGTCTGGTTGCTGTATGTGGTATGTGTTGTTCGGTTCTTGTGTGGTGCCTGGTTGCTATGTGTGGTATGTGTTGACTAGTTGCTGTGTGTTGTATGTGGTGTGTGTGGTATGTTGTATGCGGTGTCTGGTTCTTGTGTGGTCTGTTTTTGTATGGTTGTTGTATGCGGTGGTATGTGTTGTTAGGTTCTTGTATGGTGTGGTTGGTGTGTGTTGTATGTGCTGTGTGAGTCCCGTCTGTTTAGTCTGGGTGGTTGCTATGTGGTATGTGCTATAATGCTGTCAGGTTTGTGTATGTGGTGTATGTGTTGTGTAGTATGATTGTGTAGTATACTCTGTGTGTAGCGTACCATGTGATGAGGTACAGGTATGTAGTGGCTATAATGAGACCAGTTGGGTTGTTGTTACTATGGGACGAGCCAGGTGTTTATGAAGTGGGTGAGAAGTGTGGCAGGTGTGTGTGTGTGTGTGTGTGTGTGTGTGTGGTATAGAGGTAGAGATAGTTTAGTATTGTGGGGGAGGATAGCGGCCCCTTGTGGTATATATATTGGTAGATTAACTCCCACACCACCACCGTCGCCGCCGCGCCGAGCTAGGTCACCAGCGATCCGGTGTGGTGTGGTGTTTAGTGCACACATATATATACAGTATATATATATATATATATATATAGATATATATATATATATATAATATATATATATATTATATATATATATATATATATTCGCACAAGTAACTAGCACACACACACGAACACACACGTACACACACGTACACTCACTCAAACACTTGCATGTCTTTATGAGCAGATAAACCTGAGACTAACTCACAGGCGGGCTTTTACATTATTATTCAACACTGCCATAGATAGTTAACCTATGTATATTTGATGGCATTATCTTTTCCTGCGGTAGTTCCTGCGATGTGCGATTTGATTCACTTTAGGATGGATTTGAGGGAGTCAGAGGGATGATTGGGATAGTTGTTACCCCTTTGAGTGGTAGAGGACCTTCCGAAACTGAATAATAGCGCTTAATGATAGCCAGAATACCCTTGAGGAATATGGTGCGTTTTAACATTATGTTCTAGCTGTCATTGTGCGATTGTATTCATTTCGGGAAGGATTTGTGGGAGTGAGAGGGATAATTGAGATAACTTTTACCCCTTGGACTGGTAGAGGGCCTTCCGAAACTGAATACAATCGCCTAATGATAACCTTTGGTGAGCTGCCAATGTTTGAGCTCTTCTGGTTGGTGTTATTTCACACTTTAAATAACAAGATAAACCAAAGTTGATTTATATTTCTTTAAGACTGAGGTTTTTAAGAACTATAGCGAGCCTAGCAAAACTATTCCTAGCATAACAATACCATCTGAATTTCGGAAGGGTGAGTGATTATATTAGATTGTTACATGTATTTATTGTCCAATATATACTGTGTTTATATATACAGTATATATACTGTATATATATATATACATATATATATATATCTTCATATAATAGATATATCTATATAAATAATATATATATTATATATATACAGGTATATATATATATATATATGAGAGAGAGAGCGAGAGCGCAACAACAACAACAACAACAACAACAACAACAACAACAACAACAACAAAAATGCCCCCCAAGCTAATATAGTAAAAGCGTCCCTGTGCGGCGGAAGGTCAGTTGGACTAAGAAGGATTGAAGGAAATGAAATGCAAACCAAATATAAGTTCCAAAACAGGAACCGCACACTATGAGGACAGAAAAACTGATCACAATCACTATGTGGAAATAACGCATTGAAGATTTACCAAAACAATATTAGGGAAAACAAAATACACCGAAAGACTTGTCGAATGATGTTGGGTATTGTTCAGATTAAAGAAGATTGGCAAAGAGGATTAGTATAAGAATGGTGAGAGAGAGTGATGAGAGTATAGTTTGGGTGGTTTAGTGAGGGAGTGGTGAACAAATGGTGAGTGTGGTGGTGAGAGGAATGGGAAATGAGTGATGAGAGAGTACTTTGGATGGAGAGTGGTGACAATCAGTGATGATGGATTGGTAAAAGAGTTGAGAAAGAGTGATGCCTAATACAGTATACAGTATAGAGGTTTGGGCAAGTCGTGAGTATGTGGGTGAGTGAGTGAGTGTGTAAGTGAGTGTATGAGTGCTGGAGCCGGCCACTGGTCACTTTAAGCATGTGGGGGGGGGGGGGAGGGGGGATATAAAGGGACAAATATAGGGGAGATGGGGGGCGCTACTCCCTGCCCTACCCCCGTCCCACACTTACGCTTATTTTCCTCCTTTAGATATACGGGACTCTTATGGAGATTCCCTTCCCCAGTTAGTGTCACCACCATACACACACACACACATACACACACACACGGAGGCAGGCTGGGGGGTGGGGGGGGGGAGGGGGTTAAATGAAATAGTTGTGTGTGGGTGGATGGGGGTTAGTTTCTATGTGTGTGTGTGTGGGGAGGAAGGGTGGGGGTAGATGGGTATCTACTGTACAGTATACATTATATATATATATATATCCTCGGTAACAAGGAAAATGAGCCTCAATATACCGAATGCGACCGCGTGTTCGATTTCATTACTCTGATTCGAATTTCCATTTGTGTCACGTGATCGTATTTATGGCCATTCTTGCTGCTGCTTGCTATCATTAATGAAGGATGTACAGCTGCCCACATAATGAAGGATGTACAGCTGCCCACATAAGTTCTGTTTCTCATAGTGAATATTATGTATGAAAGCAAATTTAGTGTGAATGAATCGCGAGTGTGGTTTCTTTTAATTATCAGTGGACTAATCAGATGAGTTACCCACTGCATACGAGACTACACTCATAATTCAATCATATATATATATACCGGTATATATATATATATATATTCTCTCTCTCTCTCTCTCTCTCTCTCTCTCTCTCTCTCTCTCTGACAACCTCGCTGGAGCCGTAAGAGCTGTGTGGTAATTGTAACCATATAAGATCACAGATATGAACCTATTTTTATGTGGGTAACTACATTAATTTGCTTGCTATAATGAGGTTTGGATAATTAATCCTTACACTGCGGGGGATTCGTCTGGTGGCGTTAATGCTTCCTTAAGTAATAGCGCGGGTTTTTGAGTGATATTAGGCACCCCTTACATGTACTGTACTTATTAGGATTTGTAGATAGATAGATAGCTAGATAGATGAATGAGAGAGAGAGAGAGAGAGAGAGAGAGAGAGAGAGAGAGAGAGAGAGGGGCATGCACATATAATCAAGCTTTAAAATGATTGAAGGGACAAAATTGTATTTTCAGCTCGTCCAGCAAAGACAACCAATAACCCCCCCCAAGTATGGGAGTTCGAAAATTTAAAAATAGGACAGAGAGAGAGAGAGAGAGAGAGAGAGACGGGCGG
>CM064513.1:584853-587353 GCA_032716605.1 Paralithodes platypus | reverse complement strand
ATTCAATGTTGACCTAAGCTGCCAGACCAGTGTTGAGGATAAATATTGAGGGGAAAATCGCTCGTGTGATACCGGCTTATGTTCAACGTCTTATTTTTTATCATTAGGAGTTAAAGTAATCCTGACCACGGCTGTACAGTCGCGCTAATAAGTAATGTCTCGGCACCAAGTATGTTTTGATCAATAATTGGTATCAGCAATATCTAAGCTTCATTTCTTCATATTGAGTGAAATAACCAAACCTGTTCCTAAACTTACCCACACCTTATTCAACATCCTGACCGACATTACAGACATCACCGGGGAAGATCAGCAAACCGTACTGGACAGCTGGGCATGACTCATTAGCGCGACCGTACAGTTGTCCACATAAGGTCTGTTCTTCTCCGTGATCTTATACATGGACATATACTGCGCTTGCTTAAATTACGAGTGTAGTTTCTTGCGCAGGGGTTAAGGGGAGGTTTTTAGTTTGTTCCCTAGACCTCCATCAAGCTTAAGATTACACCCCCTTGAACCCCTTTCAAGATAAATTTGTAAATTTTTCGGTAGAAAAATGTCCCGGCTGAAAGCCGGTTCCTCTTAAATTACAGGCCTCGCTACTTCGCTCAGCCCCCCAGGATAAAATCGACACCTAAATTGCACGAAAGGTCTTAAAATTGACGGAAATGGGGCGAAAGTTCTTAAAATCGCCAAACTAATGGGGCGACTGTCTTAAAATCTCAAAAGCAATGGGGCTAAACATGAGGGAGAAAGGGGTCCAGAAAAAAATCCCTCAAGTCGATATCTCCCCTTAATTAACTCATCTGGTCAACTGATAATAATTAATCGAAACTAGCCTCGCAATTCGTGCATACTATTTTACTTTCACACATAAGATCACGCTGAGGACCAGAACTTATGTGGGCAACTGTACATTCATTTTGACCCACTACGTCCCTTGCATTTGGCTCTCGGTGGCACTCTTTCGACACTGGGGGCGACACTCGTTACAGCCAACCTGCCTTTTGTTTCTCCTTTATAAACATAGAAAAAAAAATTATACAAACAATAAATATATATAAATACATACATGAATTAGACGCAGGCAGGCAAACGAACAGCGAAAACACCAATACCCTTTTAAGCCGAACATCATTAAATATGTATCGAGCCCAGAACCGGCTTAGTTGGCCAGATACGATCGGGGCGGGTATCTCATATAAATAGCGGCGGGGAGGACTGAAGGGGAGATTGCCACTCGAGGGATTTTTTTTCTTCTGGATCCCTTGCTCCCTCATGTTTAGCCCCATTGCTTTTGAAGATTTTAAGACGTTAGCCCCATTAGTTTGGTGATTTTAAGAACTTTTGACCCAGTTTTGTCAATTTTAAGACCTTTCGTGCCATTTAGGTGTCGATTCCTGGCGAGCGATAGCGACCCTGTAATTTAAGAGGAACTGGCCTTCGGCCATGATATTTTTCTACCGAAAAATTCCAAATTTATCTTGAAAGGGTGTCTAGGGGGTGTAAATTTAATCTTGATGGAGGTCTAGGGAACAAACTAGAAACCTACTCTTAAGATAGCGGGCGGATCTTAAATAGGCGATGGTAAATTCACTACATAATGAGCATCAGCGAGCCATAGCAAAGTCAGTAGAGCGTCGGCTGCTGATCAAAGGGTCGGCGGATCGAGCCCGCACTGTAAAAAATGTATTGGTAGATATCAAACCCGGGCAACTTGACCTAGCGATTCGTGACAAATACCCAATGTTCATGGCCACCCCCTTCTCGGGAATTACGGCGTTTTGGAAAAAAAAAAAAAAAAAAAAAAAAAAAAAATATATATATACCGGTATATATATATATATATATATATATATATATATATATATATATATATATATATAATAATAATAAACATAATGAGCAGCATATGGCTGTTGCAAGTAGTTAGGCCAGAAATCATGAATCCTAACTTCTGGTATAAGTTTTGTATGCGGAATAATGAAGTGTACAGATAATGGTATGCTATGGGGTAAAGCGTGAGGTAGACACATTTTAATAAGCTTCACCTTATTAGTTTGGCGATAAAAAGACGTTCCACCCCAGTCAGGTGTTGATCATATTCCTGACGAGCGGTAGCAAGCCTGTAAATTAGAAGAAATTAACTATTGGTCGGGACATATTTATATCGAAGAATGTACAATTTAGGTTGAATGGGGTCTGGGTGTGCATTTATTTATATATTTAAATATATATTTGTTTTAAGACTATCTCACTGCATTATAAATGATCTCCCTCATACATTCACACTCCGGTTATATGATAGATTCAATGGGTAATTATATTCCAAACTATACTCACTTGTTTTCCATCTTGGCGAAGGGTTGGAAGGGTTTTATATAACAGACCGTCTCGCTACATTATAGATTCTCTCTCACTCATACATTCCCACTCGGGCCGAACGGTAAAAGGACAGAGAGATTATACAAGATGATGATAATGAAAGAGAGACGGGTTA
>CM064513.1:576123-584753 GCA_032716605.1 Paralithodes platypus | reverse complement strand
TCTCTTTCTTCTTTCCCATTCCGTTCCGCCAACTCTATTTCTTAACCAATCCAATCCTCTCTCACATTCCCATCACACTCTCCTTTTTATTATCTCTCTCTCTCTCTCCCATCTTAACCCTTGTATGTTTTTTCTTTATTTCCCTCCCCCCCCCCCCCCCTCTTTCCTCCCATGGTTTAATTTCCCTAGCTCTCACTCTCTCGCGCTCTCTCACACACACACTCTCTCTCTCTCTCGCCCATCTTACGCAACTCACTCCCATCTTAACCCTAATCAATTCCCCTCAACTAATTTTTCTCGTCTTCTCCATCCACCATTCATCTCTCCAGCTCATTCCTCTTCTCTCCCTTGCTTGGTGGTGGGTGGGGAGAGAGCCTTATTTTGTGCTATCCTCTCCTTCCACTATTCTTGATTGGGGTTCTGATATATCTTATTAGGGATAGGATAGTATACCATTGAGCAACCATATATAAAATTAAACAGCATGATGTAATTGCAAAAGTCCTACCACTCCTTTCACTAAATATCATAAACTAAATTCCAATCTAATGTATTCATTTTCGAATGAAAAAAAAATAGCAAATAATAAATAATAAATAATATATATACCTGTATATATGTACATTGATTATATATTGTAAACAAAATTATAATTATTTTAATGTTTTATCATGGACCTAAACAAAATTATAATTATTTTAATGTTTTATCATGGACCTAAACAAAATCTAGATTATTCATTCTCAATCACGCTTCACATTCTGGCCTCATTCTAAACTCACGTTCTAATTCTACTGTGTCTAGTCTCTCTTTAAAGCTTAATTAATTCATTCACACCTCCCTGGTTTTCTCCTTAGAATTCATGCTAATCTCTCTCTCTCGCTCTCGCTCTGTCTCTCTTACGATATATTATGTTTAAGATGATTTTAATATATGATCAGCCATTGTATATTTAATGGAAATAAAATAATCTGAATTTAAATCTCTCTCTCTCTCTCTCTCTCTCCGTCTGAGACAAATCTCCAAGGTAGTTCCACCCGGCAGGTCACTTGTTTTCTCCAGCACCTTCTCCACCTTCTCCATCACCATAACTATTACCATCTCCACCTCCATCACCATCGCTATCACAATCCACATCAATATCTTCAACATCATCATCGTCTTCAACATCGTCATCATCATCATCATCACCACCACAACTACCACCATCACTATATTTACAAGTGTTGCATCATATCCACTAAAACTACCTCCTCCCACCACCATCACCACCACAACTACCATCACCAACACCATCACAACCGCAACTACAATCACCACCACCACAACTACCACCACTACCACGACTAAACATATTACATCAA
Organism: Paralithodes platypus; assembly: GCA_032716605.1. NCBI lineage: Eukaryota > Metazoa > Arthropoda > Malacostraca > Decapoda > Lithodidae > Paralithodes > Paralithodes platypus. Next base: position 583,389 of record CM064513.1, on the reverse strand, counting down.
TATCACTATAACCACCAATACTACCACCACACCACGACTGAAATATTACATCAGATATTAACTTAACAATTTGCTTTGGTTTAAACCATTGTATTTGTTTTATAATTTTCAAAATAGTATTTTAGTTAAACTAATATGGTACCTTCGTAATTCGTATATGTACTTGTATGTGTATTTTTAATGTAAATATTTCTTAAATCATTTTTATATCGTAAGTATTATAATTATGATATATATATTCTTCTTAGTATGCTAAAGTGATATATTATTTTATTATTAGAGATTGTTTTTAAATTTAGGAGTAAGCATAATTTACTGCACAGTACATACGATTATTGTACAGCTGTATAATACTAATGATCTTTTTTATTGATTATGTATATTTTACTTTCGACTAAATTTATTGATTATGTATATTTTTATTGATTATGTATATTTTTATTGATTATGTATATTTTTATTGATTATGTATATTTTTATTGATTATGTATATTTTACTTTCAACTAAATTTATTGATTATGTATAAATGTATTGATTATGTATATTTTTATTGATTATGTATATTTTTATTGATTATGTATATTTTTATTGATTATGTATATTTTACTTTCGACTAAATTTATTGATTATGTATAAATGTATTGATTATGTATATTTTTATTGATTATGTATATTTTTATTGATTATGTATATTTTACTTTCGACTAAATTTATTGATTATGTATAAATTTATTGATTATGTATAAATGTATTGATTATGTTTATTTTTATTGATTATGTATATTTTTATTGATTATGTATATTTTACTTTCGACTAAATTTAAGGTACTGTAAAAAAGCGTCAATGCTTATTGAGGTTACGATTAGTCCAAATCAATTTATTGAGAAGTACCAGAATTGAATTAAGCAATTATTTTAAATTTGCAAATTCTATATTATGAAGAGATGAATTATTATTGGATGTATCACATCACACTTTTTAAAACTTATCTACTTCAAATGTATATGTAATGTATATAATCTTATGTATATTACGAAACAAAGTTATTGAATTGAACTACCACAATAAACTACAACTACTACAATCACAACTACAACCATATCTCCGACAACAACCACAACAACCACAACAACCAAAACAACCACAACTACCACATTTTAACCACAACTTAGGGAGGGAGGGAGGGGATGGGGGTATTTGAGCCCTGCAGTATGCGTCAGCTTTTGGCATGAGCGTTTTTAGGAGAGATTGTGTGCGTATATAGGGGTAGCTGTGTGCGTATGTCGGGTCGGTTGTGTGCGTATATCTGTGGTCGCCTGTGTGCGTATGTAGGGGCGGTTGTGTGCGTATATCTGTGTCCGTATGTAGGTTCGGTTGTGTGCGTGTATCTGTGGTCGCCTGTGTGCGTATGTAGGGGCGGTTGTGTGCGTATATATGTGAGCGTACGTAGGGTCGGTTGTGTGCGTATATCTGTGGTCGCCTGTGTGCGTGTATAGGGGCGGTTGTGTGCGTATGTAGGGGCATATGTGTACGTATGTAAGGGTGGTTGTGTGCGTATATCTGTGGCCGCCTGTGTGTGTATGTAGGGGAAGTTGTGTGCGTATATATGTGGCCGCCTGTGTGTTATGTGGGGGCGGTTGTGTACGTATATATGTGGCCGCTTGTGTGCGTATGTAAGGGCGGTTGTGTGCGTACATTTGTGGCCGCGTGTGTGTGTATGTAGGGGCGATTGTGTAAGGGTTATAAAATGCTTTGAGAGAAAGAAAGAGAGAGAGAGAGAGAGATAAAGGTTGTATAGATTCAAAGATGACGTAATAGCGTCTAATAAATTATATTGTTAATAATAATAACAAGTTAAATGCTGGGTGCGAAGAGAAATTAACCCTCTCGAAAATCCCTGGGCCTGGCGCGGTTTCGAACCCTGGTCAATAGGCATGCCAGACTAGCGCGCTACCGACTGTACTACCTTGGACGTACAATAGGATAGCAACCTTAGTTCTCCTTGAAAGAACCAGGTGATAGTCTCGTAGTGATTAACGTGGTGGGTTTATTAGACTTCGCCATCAACGACTATTTTACGCTATCCCAGACGTCAACTCGGGTAGTTTTGTGGTTGCGGGTACAGGGCATTACAATACTACTACTACTACTACTACTACTACTACTACTACTACTACTACTACTACTACTACTACTACTAATAATAATAATAATAATAATAAATCCTCAACCATACATATACACATTGAAACTACTACTCTTATAAAATGCAATCTCTATATAACAAAATAACGATTTCAAGATAGCCTACCCTTTCAGTACCGGTAACGTCTTATAAATTTGATTTCAGCTACATCTTTAAAAATGTGATCTCCCACTGATCCTTCCTAAGTTGCCTAAAATCGTCTAATGATAGCCAGAATAAATTGTCAAAACGCGTCATAATCCTCAAGGTGTTAAATAGATTAGTTTACCGTCAATTCTCACCCCTTACATTTTCTATACCCTGTTCCAAAAATAGGTAATCCAGGAATTGTGAACCCTAACCTCTGTAACTCAAAAAGGGCTAGAGCAAATAGGTTGTAAATTTCCACACCTATTCCCTGGCTGACCCTTCCCAAATGGTAGAAATAATAGCTGGATTACTCTAGTCGTTCGTGAGTTATAGAGGTTAATGTTTTGGCCTACTCATTTGGAACAGGGTATAAGACGTTTCTAGGTAACATCAGGAGGTTACGCCATCTTTCTACAGGGCATAGCAATAATATTATATAGATAATAATTGGGCACTCATTTCCCCAGAGTAACGTTTCACCAACCCTAAATAATGATAATGTATATGTTACACACAAATTATAGCTAGATATAGATAGATAAGTAGACAGTCATACAGATAGATATATATATATATATATATATATATATATATATAATATATATATATATATATATATATATATATATATATATATATATATATATATATATATATATATATATCTAATATAATATATTATATATACCGGTATATAGTATATATATCTATATATATATAATATATATATATATATATATAATATATGTGAGATTGCGTGTGTGTATGTTTATTTGTGTGTGTGTGTGTGTTTGAAGGTTACTTAGGATTGTGTAACTTGTGCATCTGTGCATGTGTAAAAATGCATGTGTGCACATGTGTGTAGGGTTGCGTAGGTGCGCATGTGTGTCCATACATGTGTAGGGGCCAAAAGAAGAATGGAGCGATCAATGAAGACTTGGCTGTGTGTGTGTGTGTGTGTGTGTGTGTGTGTGTGTGTGTGTGTGTACAAAGGAGTACAAAGGAAATCAAGCAACAACAGATCTAGTGACCCTTCTAGGTTGCTTGTCCTCCAAAACACTGAGGATCAAGTGTCCAAACAGTGGTTTAGAGTGGGTAAGGGAACATTGGAAAGGGAATTACTGCCCTGGAACTAATGTCCGTGGCAGGAATAGGAAGTTAGTAGGGGACAGATGGGTTAGTAACTGAGGGGGGGATAAAATAAAGTTATTCATTTACAAACGCAGTTAGTTGCGGGTTTGAAGCGAGATATTTGTCTAGGCGGAGTTTAAATGAATCAACGGTGATGCAGTCTATAACGTTTCGGGGAAGCCCATTCCACAAGTTGACAACTCGATTGAAGAAGAAATTCTTAGATTCGTGTGAGTTAAAAGATTTACCAATAATTTTGCAACCGTTTCCCCGCGTGTAATTAGATTGGTCGATAGTGAAGTACTTACTACAGTTCATATTGTCGATGCCTTTGATGATTTTGAACACTTGAATTAAGTCACCTCTTAATCTGCGCTGGGTTAAAGGAAATATATTTAATTCTCTAAGACGTTCTTCGTATGGTTTGTTCTTTAGGCTAGGTATCATTTGGTAACTCTACGTTGAACTCGTTCTAGCTTGTTTATATCTTTTTGGTAATAAGGGCACCAGGATTGAACGCAGTATTCCAGAAGAGGGCGGACTAAGGATTGTAAAGGGTTAGGATAACTTCTTTGGATTTATGCTCAAATGACCTGCCTATAAAGCCAATTATTTTGTTTGCCTTCTTAACAATTTCTGAACATTGTTGACTCGGTTTTAGGTTACTCGATATTGTTACTCCCAGATCGGTTTCTCTGTTTACATTCTTAAGCTGAGTGCCATTCATCGAATAGTTTGCTTTCTCATTTAGGTATCCGATATGTAGTACTTTACATTTATCCGCATTGAAACTCATTTGCCAAATTTGGGCCCAACATGACAATTTATCTAGATTGTGTTGCATATCGTCACTTGTTCTTTTGAGAGTACGCTATTTGCAATTTTTGTATCGTCAGCAAATTTTGAGATTGTACAGGTGAGGCCCTCATCTATGTCGTTGATGTAAATTAGAAAGATAATTGGTCCTAGTACCGATCCCTGGGGTACCCCGCTACTTACATTGGTCCATTTAGATGCCTTACCGTTTATGACTACTCTTTGCTTTCTGTCGCTGAGCCAATTTTCTATCCATTTCAACACACCGTCTTGTATAATATTCCATGCGCTTTTAGTTTTAGCAGTAAACGTTTGTGGGGAACTTTGTCAAAGGCCTTTTGAAAATCAAGGTATATAATATCTACAGCTTTACTCTCATCGTAGAGGTTGAGGATATCGTGGAAGAAGTCTAAGAGGTTTGTTAAACAGGAACGTTTTTTTTACGAAAGCCGTGTTGAGTATCTTTAAGTATGTTATTTTCCTCTAAGTGATTTACGAGTCTGTCTCGTATGACCGTTTCTAGCATTTTACATACAATTGAGGTTAAGCTAATTGGACGATAGTTACTGGGTAGGGATTTGCAGCCTTTTTTTAATATCGGTGTTACGTTGGCTAGCTTCCACTGATCAGGCATAGTTCCAGACTGCAAGGATTTATTGAAAAGTAATGTCAGTGGTTTGGAGAGCTCATCCTTAGCTTCCTTCAGAACTCTAGGCGAGATTGTATCAGGTCCAGGCGTTTTATTTACCTTGAGTTTATCTAAACAATTCAATACTTCTCTCTCTGTAACGGTGATATTGCTTAGAACATCTGAATTATCAATCTGAATCGGCGATGGTGTAGGGATATCACTGAGGTCTTCTGTTGTAAAAACTGATGCAAAGAAGGTATTGAGGGCATTACTCATTTGTACTTCGTCTTTGGTGTATTCCTCCATTTTCATCGACTAACGGTCCAACAGTTGAAGTAACTACTTTTTTCTTTCTGATATAACTATAGAATTCTTTCGGGTTTGTTTTACTTTGATTCGCAATATGTAACTCTAAGGTCTTTTTACTTTGCTTAATTAACTTTTTGGCTTTGCGGTCGTAGCTCTACAAATTTCACCCGTTCTTCGTCATTTTGTGAGGATTTTAATCTATCATTAGCAAATTTTTTAGCAAGCAGGCAGTTTGAAATATCTTTATTCCACCATTTGGGCTTATTATTATGGCCTGGACGCCGTATTTTCGATGGTATGCAGTCTTGCACTGCTTTTAGGTAAGTGGTTTCGAATAACTTCCAAGAATATTTATGTCATTATTGTTAATTAAAAGCTCCAGTCAGTTTCTTTAAACATAGCTCTAAGTTTATGGAAGTTTGCTTTCTTGAAATTAGGGACTTTTTCGATGCTACTATTTGGTTCGTTACTAGTAAACTTTAAAGTGAAAGTTATCGTACGATGGTCGCTGTTACTGAATTCATCACCAACATTCAAATTCTCTATTAATTCTTCTTTTGTTGCAAGTACAATGTCAAGAACGTTATTACCACGGGTCGGCGTTCGAACAAATTGATAAAGCGAACTCTCTTGCAAGTTCGTATACAAGTCATGTCCGGAGTGTGAAGTAAGAGTATCGCCCCACTTGGTCACAGGTAAATTAAAGTCACCAAAAATTACGGTATCTTGTGAGTTACTTACATCTGCAATTTGTTCATAAATTTCTCGGTCAGTTTGCACTGATTGAGCTGGAGGTCTGTATATTAATGCAAGTATTATTTGTGTACCTTTATTATTCTTTATTAGCACAAAAGATGCGTCGACGTTCACAATTTGAGGTTTTGACAAGAGGGTAGGGTTAAGACTTTCTTTGATATAAAGTAAAACGCCACCTCCATTTCGATTTATTCGGCTTTTCTCAAACATTACATAACCGGGAAGTGAATACTCTGCTAAAAAGTCTCTATCTTCTGTATTGAGCCAAGATTCTGTTATGCCAATCACATCATAATTTTCTGTAAATACTAGCTCCTCTAAATCTGAAAATTTATTGCGTATGCTACGAGCGTTTGCATAGAAAACCTTTAAATTTGTTATTTTAGAACTCACGGAACGGAACGCTCTTTAATAATATTTTTGGTTCTTGTCGGATCTACATTTATGTTCATGGCTGTCCTCGGTACTCGCTGTCTTCGGTCCTTATCGCTGGTGGTCCTGTGTGTGTGTGTGTGTGTGTGTGTGTGTGTGTGTGTGTGTGTGTGTGTGTGTGTGTGTGTGTGTGTAAGCATGTGTGCGTGGGAGTGTTACGAGCATGTTTGTATGCAAGTCCATATTATAATCAGAGAGAGAGAGAGAGAGAGAGAGAGAGAGAGAAGGGGGGGGGGGGGGTCATACAAACAGGTTAAGAAGTATCTGCCTTGTTAGATCAAATTAACGTAATAATAATAATAATAATAATAATAATAATAATAATACATAATGATTTTTAATATTAATAATAATAATAATATTATTAATAATAATAATGACGAATAAAACATAATACGAATATCAATAATTACAAATACAAAAACAATAATAAAACGCAAATTTAACAGATATTTTGGATGTTTCAATATTCACCATAGAACACTATCTGATCCGACGTGTTGTGGGTTATGATATTTTGTTTGGGTATTATTGAGGATTTTGTTTACTTTTGACATTTTCGAGCAATGTATTTTAGTTTGTTCCCATGGCTAAGAAAAAACGCCTTCCCAGACTTCCTGCTAACTAAATGAATGCCCACCAAGACCCCTTTTAAGCTAAATTTGTACATTTTTCGATACAAAATGTTCCTGGCAAAAGCAGATCTCTAATTAGTTACAGGCTCGCTGCTGCAATTCTAAAAATATAAACATCTCGAGATTGCTTTTTATAGATAAAAATATATAATAAATACAAACAGAGAGAACAAAACTATATATGAAACAAATCGACACCTGATTGAGGCGAAACGTCTT
>CM064513.1:546123-571123 GCA_032716605.1 Paralithodes platypus | reverse complement strand
AGGTATCGATTTTTTCCTGGCGAGCGATAGCGAGCCTGTTATTTAAGAGGAATCGCCCTTCAGCCGGGACATTTTCTACCGAAAAATGTACACAGTTAACTTGAAAAGGTGTCTAGGGTGAGTAATTTTTAGCTTGATGGAAGTCTAGGGAACCGACTAAATACCTCCCTTTTACGTCTATAACTCACAAACGACTAGAGTAATCCAGCTAACATGTCGACCATTTGGGAAGGATCAGCCAGGGAATAGGTGTGGAAAGTTACAGCCCATTTGTTCTAGCCCTTTTTGAGTTATAGAGGCCAGGGGGTGTCAGGATTTCCTGGGTAGTTGGGTATAGTTGCTGTACAGAATTCCACGATCAGAGATGGGGTTGGACTAGCCCCTTCACCACCACCCATTACGAAATTGTCATCACAGTCTGGTTACCAATAAACGATTGTCAATACATTCTGGTTACCAATAAACGATTGTCAATACATTCTGGTTACCAATAAACGATTGTCAATACATTCTGGTTACCAATAAACGATTGTCAATACATTCTGGTTACCAATAAACGATTGTCAATACATTCTGGTTACCAATAAACGATTGTCAATACATTCTGGTTACCAATAAACGATTGTCAATACATTCTGGTTACCAATAAACGATTTTCAATACATTCTGGTTACCAATAAACGATTGTCAATACATTCTGGTTACCAATAAACGATTGTCAATACATTCTGGTTACCAATAAACGATTGTCAATACATTCTGGTTACCAATACACGATTTTCAATACATTCTGGTTACCAATAAACGATTGTCAATACATTCTGGTTACCAATAAACGATTGTCAATACATTCTGGTTACCAATAAACGATTGTCAATACATTCTGGTTACCAATAAACGATTGTCAATACATTCTGGTTACCAATAAACGATTTTCAATACATTCTGGTTACCAATAAACGATTGTCAATACATTCTGGTTACCAATAAACGATTGTCAATACATTCTGGTTACCAATAAACGATCTTCAATACATTCTGGTTACCAATAAACGATCTTCAATACATTCTGGTTACCAATAAACGATTTTCAATACATTCTGGTTACCAATAAACGATTGTCAATACATTCTGGTTACCAATAAACGATTGTCAATACATTCTGGTTACCAATAAACGATATTACCTAGTTTATAATCTACCTCTAGGACTCAAATGGGTAAATACGATCTCCATAAACCCTCTGACTAACACAGGTCCTTCTTAAGGGGAGATCTCCACTAGAGGGATTTTTTTCTTGACCCCTTTCTCCCTCATGTTTAGCCCCATTGCTTTTGATATTATAAAACGTTCGCCCCGTTAATTTGGCGATTTTAAGAACTTTCGCCCCATTTTAAGACCTTTCGTGCCATTCAGGTGTCGATTTTATCCTGGCGAGCGATAGCGAGCCTGTAACTTAAGAGGAAACGGCCTTCGGCCGGGACATTTTTCTACCGAAAAATGTACAAATTAATCTTGAAAGGGACTCAAGGGGGTGTAATTTTAAGCTTGCTGGAGGTCTAGGGAACAAACTAAATACCTTCCCTTAAACTATATAACATCTACCTCTATGACTCAAATGGGTAAATGGCAACTCAATTAACCCTCTTACTAACATAGGTCCTTCCTAAACTGTATTAACTCTCTCTCTATGACTAGAATGGGTAAATGCGATCTCAAATAAACCCCCTTAACCCTTTTAGACTCATATGACGCAGAGGTTACCAGATTAGCAATAAGAAATAGAGTTCTCTCACTCATATAATTACCTCTCCAAAATTAGTTTTCTGCCCACAGCTAACTCAAAGACAACTGCAGAGGTTGAAGTAACTAAACTAAAGGTTTCTAAATACCCCTGATGGTAACAAAGGTTTTAAAGTATCCCTAACAAACATTTTATGAATGGAGGATGCCACATGGACCTTTTTGTTTTATCTGTGTTTTTCCTTCCTCCGTTCATTGTCTCTTTAAAAAAAATAAATAAAAAAAAAATAAAAAAATCGCGTCATATGTCGGAGAGGGTTAATAACACATGTCCTTCATAAACTGCATAAAATCGTCTAATGTTAGCCAGAAACAAAGGGTGTCATACTGTTAAAGGGGCTGGGACTACGAGTCAGAGAACACAACATATACTCGGTTTCTTTTCAACTGACGGTAAATTGCAAAGTTCCCATCAAGGTTTTTCAGTTATTTTGAAGATTTTGTAGTGGAATATGGTGCTAATTATATTAACTTGGTCACACTATGATGAAGAGACATCGTAGTTTCATAATTAGTCCATTAAGTATCGACAAATCAGTAGCTAAGATATTCAATTTGCCCTCAGTTGAAATGAAACCGACTATAGGAATCAAAATGGCGCACTCCCGGAGCCTCCAGGTCGCTACTCTGTTTATCTAGGTGCTCAACTCTAAAGATCCTGTTATAAGAGAGATCGGCCATCTTTTTCCTTTGCCTGTAATTCAAGAAGAATCGGCCTTCGGCTGGGACATCGTTCTATCGAAAAATGAACAAATATATCTTGAAGGAGGGTCTGGGGGGGGGGGGGGGGAGGTTTGTAAGTTGGATGGAGATCTAGAGAGGAAACTAAAAAAAATAACTAAAAAATGGTAATTGAAAAACAAAGAAGTGCCATGTTATTTTTGTTCGTGTGTAGTTTAGATCCAAAGACCAAACTACAAAAAATAACAAAACATGGTAATTGAAAAACAAAGAAGTGCCATGTTATTTTTGTTCGTGTGTAGTTTAGATCCAAAGACCAAACTACAACAATCCTGTCCCAGTAATTCCGAATGTTTATTATGGGTACGAACAGTTGGCCACGTAAGTTCTGTTCCTTGTTATGTGATCTTCTGTATGGAAGTCAAATAGCATGAGTGATTGGCGAGTATGGTTCTTTTAATTATCAGTCGACTAATCAGGTAAGTTAACCACTGATAAGAAACTACACTCGTACTTCAATCATGTGCATTTAATTTCCATGCATACGATCACAGAGAGGGGCAGCACTTGTGAGGCCAACTGTACGTATTTGAGTGTAAAAAATGGATACGCAGCTTCACTACTTTCTATAAGGAGAATTTAAGTCAATATTGTACAGTAGTCGTCACTTTGTAAACATTTACTTGTTGACCAGAGGGCCCATCTAAAAATGTTGTTTCATAAAAATAGAACATGTATAAAGGGATATATACACAGATAAAAAGATATATATAGAGAGACACTGAGATACATGAACAGATAGACATATAAATAGGTAGATAGACGAGAGAGAGAGAGAGAGATATATGGGTTTTATTTTGGAGAAGAACAAAAATGTGTTAATGAAATTCGAACCTCTGAAATGTAAATATTAGGTAAACAAATTCATGAGAAGATTCAATTCTGTTCGGGATAGCTTCGAAAACTTAAGCTGGTATCACACGAACGATTTTTCCCCTAACTTTTATCCTCAACACTGGTCTGGCAGCTGATGAGATCAACATTTACAATATTTCGGTTACCTAAATTCATCTATCATCAGTCTAGTTTTCGATACCAGTGAAAAAATACCCCAGAAATGTTGCCAGAAATGTTTTGATAATCGAGTGTTGACTATATAAGGTCTCGTGTGATACCGGCTTTGAGGCCCTAACTTATGTCGTTAAGTGGACCTCGAATTTTTGCCGACTCTTAATTTTTCACGGTAAAAAAACTCGCTACACGCAACCATAACTTTATTTTTTTTCCTTTTTGTTTAACCCTTTGAAGATTATGCCGCATTTTGACAGTATATTCTGGCTATCCTTAGACGATTGTATACAGCTCTCTCCCTCAATCAATCTTTCTTTCATCCTATGACTTAAGACTACCTTTAAATTTCGAGTATCCAGCCAATTTGACTACAACGTCCCTTGAATTTGGCTCTGTCACTCTTTTTGTTTTTGGGGAGACACTTGTTACAGGCAACCTGCCTTTCGTCTCCTTCATACTGCCCTGTGTGGGCCAATCGGCTTTCTGAAGACTCCCATTGTCTTATGTTCTTAGGGATGATCTGTGGGAATTACAAGGGTAAAGACTTTCCCAAGTAACCCTCTGACTTCCAGATAGCCTACCCTTCCTAATCTAAATATAATCGTCTAATAATAGCCTACAACCAGAACAGTAAGGGTGAAACAAAGTGTCCCGCGATGTTACCGGCGGGATAAAGTCGCCCAATAAAAAAGTAACCGGAAATAGCGCTGGTGGATAAATCTGTCTTAGGAGTGAGAAGTTAGACAGGGCGAGGACAGCAGTGTGGGGGAGGACGTGAGGCAGACAGGACAGGCGGGATTTGGACACTCAAAGTGGGATTTAGACAGTCAAGGGAAAAAATGCTAAACAAATAAATAATAGATACAATAAATAAATAGATACAATAAAATAATATTAGAAGGCGCCACCACTCTCCCATTCTTAAGGGAGCCCACCTCGCTTTTTTATCTTTCTCTCCCCCTCTCGTTGGCTTGTATCCATTCGGCCCCATTAAGGCTAGTGTTTTAAGACGTTTACCCCCCATCCAGGTGTCAACATTTTCCTGGCGAGCGGTAGCGACCCAGCATACATATATTTTTATTTTGACAGCAAGCTAAATTTGTAAGCCGGATTTCTTCATGCAATGCTGGCTCGTTATCGCTCGCCAGGAAGTAATCGACACCTGGATGGGGATAAACGTCTTAAAACAGTTGGCTGAATGGGGCCGAATGGATACACGCCAGGGAAAGAGAGAAAAGGAGAGAAAGATAAACACAAAGCCGGTGACCCCCTTAAAAGGTAGTAATTCAATTTATATTTACAGAGGAGCGACCATTACTTGGAGTACTAGAGGGCCACAAATATTACTTGGAGTACTAGAGGGCCACAAATATTACTTGGAGTACTAGAGGGCCACAAATATTACTTGGAGTACTAGAGGGCCACAAATATTACTTGGAGTACTAGAGGGCCACAAATATTTCAATAATGTAAGTGTGGTGGGAGGGCTTGTGGCTTTGGCTCCGCTGCATGTCTGCCTGCTGAGATCGGCACCTCTCCGGGTGGTCGGGGGCTGGGGGAGTGCTGGAGCGACCTTGGTGACCCTGGTCTCTGGGTCTTCTCCTGGGTGACCTAGATGTGTGTGAATTTGTGTTTTATATCTGTGTTTATTCGTTGTTTTATGTTATTTTTGTGTTTTCCCTGTTCTTGCTCTGTCTTGAGTCGGCTACCCCAAAAATGGGGATTGGGCCTGAGCATATAGATAGATATAGATAGAAGCAGGTTTCCTTGAACAGAAATAAAAACATAGATGGAGAGAGAGAGAGAGAGAGAGAGAGAGAGAGAGAGAGAGAGAGAGAGAGAGAGAGAGAGAGAGAGAGAGAGAGAGAGAGAGAGAGAGAGAGAGAGAGAGAGAAATTCAGATTATTTTATTTGCATTAAATATACAAGGGCTGTTCGTACAATAAAATAATCTTAAACATAATACATCAGAGAGAGAGAGAGAGAGAGAGAGAGAGAGAGAGAGAGAGAGAGAGAGAGAGAGAGAGAGAGAGAGAGATAAGATGAGATAAAAGATAGGAAAGAGAGTATCGTGAGAACAGCTTGCGGAGGAGAAAGAAAGGAGGTATGAGGCGTGGAGGTCTAGAGTCAGGCGGCGATGAAAGAGAGGACCCCCGATTCTTCAGACCGACCGTAGACACACACACACACACACACACACACACACACACACACACACACACACACACACACACACACACACACACACACACACACACACACACACACACACACACACACACACACACACACACACACACACACACACACACACACACACACACACACATGGAAATGTAAATGTGAGCGTGTAGGTCATTGTCGTGAGCCTGTGTCTGCCGTGAGAGACCTTGGCCACATTAACCCTCTCAAGCTCCAAGACGCGTTTCTGTTCTGTTTCTGGCTACTATTAGGCGATGTTATTCAGATTAGTAACGGTATATGGAAGTCAAAGGGTTGGTTGAGATAGTATTTACCCTTTTAATACCCACAGACACTTCCTAAGCTGCATACAATCGTCTAATGATAGCCAATATAAACTGCTAAAACGCGTCAGAGCTTCAAAGGGTTAAAGGCTTAGACGAGTTATAGGGCAGGTACAGAGGGTGAGGTGAGGTTTTATATATATTATTATTATTATATATTTGTTTCTTCTTAGAACTCCATTGAGCCTAAAACAAATGCTCCAAGATAAATTTGTAAATTTTTCGGTAGAAAAATGTCCCGGCCGAAGGCCGGTTCCTCTTAAATTACAGGCTCGCTATCGCTCGCCAGGATAACATTGACACCTGAATTGCACGAAAGGTCTTAATATGGGGTGAAAGTTCTTAAAATCGCTAAACTAATGGGGCAAACGTTTTATAATATCAAAAGCAATGGGGCTAAACATGAGGGAGAAAGGGGTCAAGAAAAAAATCCTTCAAGTGGAGATCTGCCCTTAAGCTCGCCAAGCTAATGAGGCGATGAAAGAGAGGACCCGACCGACCGTAGACCCCCCCCCCAGTACAAATGTAAATGAGAGCGTCTTGGCCATTGTTGTGAGTCTGTGTCTGCCGTGAGTCGGGACCTTGGTACGGATGCCCAATATATTTCCGGACCTTGGCCCACACGAGGGGATAATAAACACTTAGATTTTACATAGATACACTGACCACACAGACCTTACAATCCCAGCGAGGTGGTCAGGACTTAATTCTATTAAAGATAGCCAACTCGAAAGTAAGGGACAGTGGAAGGAAAGGATAGCAAAGAAGAACACTCTCAAGGGGCTAGATACAGCAGGGGAGTTAACAGGGTCTTTGGGTATTTTATTTGGGCCTTCTGTACCGGCGAGGTATTTTTTAAATATATTCTAGCTATATTTAGACGATTTTGTGCAGTTTGGGGAAGGATCTGTGGTAGTAAAAGGGGTTAAGTGAGATAGTTCGAAGCTTATTAAACACACACACACACACACACGGTCACGGTGGCCGAACGCGCTTAGTACTCTGTATTGGGAGCGCTAGCTTTGGTGTCGTGGGTTCCATCCCACGCGCCGGCAGGGGAAGTTCTCTCAAATACTTTCCCTGGCCGTGAAGGCAAGATCTGGGCGGATCGTCTCGGGGGACCCACAAAGTCTCCTGGCCCACGTCCTACTCCCTTGGGAGTATGTAGGCGCTCTCGTTAGCTGCCAGGATCAGTCTGTTGATCCATTAGGATAAGATCTAGGTTAAGTCTGTGTATTTTCAGCCCCATTGGCTGCCGGCTTGAAATAAACCGATTATTATTATTATTATATATAAACCGATTATTATTATTATTATTATTACACACACAATAATTGTGTTGTTGAGTGTGATATAATAAAACACCATTTCATAATAGCATACCTACCTTATATAATATTATACAATTAAAGTATTCATTAAATCAATATAAACGCAAACATTAACAAATCTATGTGTATTCGGAGATATAGAAGACATAACAACGATTAACTCTTCGAAAATACAATGGCGCATTTCTTTTCTGTTTTCTGGCCATTATTAGACGATGTTATGCAGATTGGGAAGGGTATATATATGTTGTTCTATGTGAGTGAGGGAGACATAAGGCAGAACTGCCTGTAGCGAGTGCCTCCCCCAGAGTTGAAAGGGTGACAGGGCCAAAATCAAGGGACGTTCGAGCCAAAATGCCTGGACACACGGAGTTTGAAGCTTGTTAAGTCATAGGAATGCCCTGGCTCACGGGCGGTTCCTCCTAAATTGCAGGTTTTCTACCACTCGCCCGGAGTACATCGACACCGAAATGGCACGACAAAAGGTCTTAAAATCGCCAAACTGATGGGGCGATGAAAGAGCCCCGACCGCCCCCCCCCCCCCCAGTATAAATGTAAATGTGAACGTGTAGGCCATTGTCTGGGGGGGAGGGGGGGGGGGGGTCTGCCGTGAGAGACCTTGGCCGCCACGGGGGGGGGGGGGGGGGGAATAATGTATGCTGAATATTATAAAGACACCATCTGAGGAGGAACACTTTATGGACACCATTTCGCAGATAGCTTCCTTAGGTCACTTAACGTTGTCAATAAAGTGCTCCTCCACATATGGTTTTTATATGAATTCTGTCAAGTTTTCAAAGTTATATCAGCATAATATAGGCTGCTTAGATAACACTCTCAGTGGGCTAGACTAAGAGTTATAAATCAGGTGGTGAGGTGTACAAGTAGGGGAGGTGTACAGGTGGTGAGGTGTACAGGTAAGTGGTGAGGTGTATAGATAGTGAGGTGTAAAGGTGGTGAGGTGTACAGGTAGGTGGTGAGGTGTACAGGTAGGTGGTGAGGTGTACAGGTAGGTGGTGAGGTGTACAGGTAGGTGGTGAGGTGTAAAGGTGGTGAGGTGTACAGGTAGGTGGTGAGGTGTACAGGTGGTGAGGTGTACAGGTAGGTGGTGAGGTGTACAGGTAGGGGAGGTTAAGATTCCTCAACTCCTTCTGTACCGGTGCCGTCCTTTTAACTCTATGTTGGTTACAATTATACCATTTTATTCAGTTTATAAAGGGCCTTCAGCAAGTAAGAAAGTAAACACATGATGACACTTTGAGGGTAAACAGAGAGAGAGAGAGAGATATAGTTACAAGGAGTTACAAAGCATAGTTAGTATCTCAGATACTTTGCGGTTCATTCCGAGGAGATACTCGAAGTGGAAGGAGAGAGACTGTTTAGTGCACTACACTCTTTACAGAGTGTGCAAAATACTGTCTACTCTCTTCTTGAACTGCTCTACTGAAGAACTATTTACAACTTCGGAGGGAAGTTTGTTCCAGGTAGAACAGATCTTATATGTGAAAAAGTTTCCACAGATACTAGTGCTGAACTTTTTCAATTCGAGAGAGAGAGAGAGAGAGAGAGAGAAGGGGGGGGGGGGTCAAAGGCCATGAACTCCTCCCTTGCACTTCGTAGAACGGGTCGAATTCTGGGCGTCCAAGTGGGGATGTAACTCTCTCTCTCTCTCTCCTTCTTCTTTGCTGTTCTATTTTTTTATAAGCTGTCCCTGCCTTTAGTAGTATTAAGGCTGGATCACCTAGTAGGGACCACAAGGTCTGTGTGGTCTGAGTATCTGTGCAACTCTGTGTATCTCTCTCTCTCTCTCTCTCTGTTTACCCTCAAATGCTCAAAATGTCTCCATGTATTTACTTTCTTACACACAAAACCTCACACTTACACACACATTCTCTCTCTCACACACACACACACACAAACACACACACACACACACACTCAAGTATGTTCTCACTCGATTTAGCAAGAGTCCACCAAATCGAATAATCCCCAGTGTCTCAATTCCTGATATAGGTGATGGCTGTGGGGGGGGGGGGTCTGGGAGTGTGTGTGTGGGGGGGGGAGGGGAGGGAAGGGGGCTGGGAGTGGGAGGGAGGGCAGGGGGCTGGAAGTCGGGGGGGAGGAGGGGGCTGGAAGGGGATAAGGGAGGGATAGCCTAAGGATTGGAAGGGAGGAAAGGAGAGGGAGGGTAGGTCATGGATAGAGAGAGAGGGGGAAGGGAAGGCAGAGGGAGGGGGAGGAAAGGGAGAGAGGGATAGGGGTTGGAAGGGGGGAGCTGAGAGTGGGGAATGAAGGAGGGGTAGAGATTGTAAGGGAGGAGCTGGGAATTGTAGGGGGAGGGAGGATGCTGGGAGTGGGAGTGAGGGAGGAGGCTGGGAGTGAGATGGTGTAAAGGGGGCCGGAGGGGGTCTGGAGTAAACATACGAGTCACCACAGTTGGTTAATTGGTTCAAGGGTGGAAGAGGAGGAGGAGGAGTAGGAAAAGGAGAAGAAAGAAGAATAAGTGGAAAGGAGGAAGAGGTAGGAAGTGGAGGAGTAGCAAGTGAAGGAAGAAGATGAGAGTGAGGAGGAAGTGGAGGAGGAAATGAAAAGAAGAGGAGGGAGGAAGTGGAAAAGAGGAGGAGGAAGAACAAGAACAGGAATACAAAGGACTTACTTGGTCTTTACGGGGCAGTATGGATATCTACACTGCTAAGCATCTAACTACTCGGTAGAGAAGAGGAGAGAGAGAGAGAGAGAGAGAGAGAGAGAGAGAGAGAGAGAGAGAGAGAGAGAGAGAGAGAAAGATCGAGAGCGAGGCAGCAATGAAGAAGTCAGGAAATTACTCCTACACGAACCACCACCACCACCATCATAATTTTCTCTTGTTTAATGGATACTATAAAGTGTCGGCAATATTGGGAGAGGGAAGGAAGGTGAAGGGAATTGTTTTGGTCCATGTAGCTTATCGGATCACAAACACCCTTATTATAACCATCTTCTCAGTGTTAATGTGTGTTATCGGAGGCAGAATGAGAGGGGGAGGAAACTAGATTGGAAAGTGATTTGGTTCGATCTTTAACACGGGTCTTAAGTGTTGTAGTGGTGTAATAGCGGTTGGAGGTATAATCTAACGGCGCTAACACATGTTGAGTATTGATCTCACAGTGAGGGGGATTATTATACCTACAGCTTGATAACAATCATTATACAATTAAATAACTCGTTTTTATATACAGTAGATCTACGAAGAGTGAAAATCATCTCTCTCATATATATATATATATATATATACGGTATATATATATATATATATATATATATTTTTTTTTTTACCGTAATATAAAAGTAAACAAAGTACTACTCTATCATAATGTTACGGGTCGTACATTGGTGGCAACCCTCTCCAATTAGTACACAGTAAACACACACACACACAGAGTTCCTCATAGTAGACTTAGATGGAAGTTGAAGAAGTTTGGAGGGGTTCAGGGTAATTTGTTGAAGTGGATGGAGGACTATCTCTCGGGAAGACAGATGAGAACCATGATAAGAGACAGCTTATCAACATGGAGGGATGTTACAAGCGGAGTTCCACAGGGATCAGTGTTGGCCCCAATTATGTTTCTGATCTATATAAATGACATGCCAGAGGAAATAAATGCATACATGAATATGTTTGCTGACGATGCAAAAATTATGAAACATATAGTGGACGAAAACAGTTGTAGAGAGCTACAGAGTGATCTGGATAATATAGACCGATGGAGCAAGATATGGAAATTAGATTTTAACAAAGATAAATGTCATGTGATGGAAGGGGGTGTGAGTAAAAGAAGACCTCATTGGGAATATAAACTAGGAGAATGCACGATTAACCCCTCAGAGAAAGAAAAGGACTTGGGCATTATAATACAGGGAGATCTTTCACCCGAGAGCCATATTAAAAAAATTGTGGGAGAAGCTTATGGCCTGTTGAATAAAGTAAAAATAGCATTCAACTATTTGAATGAAGAGATGCTAGTAAATATAATAAACTCAATGGTGAGACCTAAATTGGAATATGCGGCAGTGGTGTGGTCACCCCATCTTAAAAAACACATAATTAAGTTGGAGAAAGTACAGAGAGCTGCAACGAAGATGATTCCAGAACTAAGAGAACTGACATATGAAGAGAGATTAGAGAGATTGAATTTGCCAACTCTAAGTGAGAGAAGAGAAAGAGGGGATATGATTATGATGTATAAATGTGTTAGGGGATTGGAAAGGATAGACAAGGAGGACTTTATCGAGGGAGATAAAGGGAGGACTAGAGGACATAGTTGCAAGTTAAAGAAAGGCAGATGTAAAGGAGATTGTGAGGAAATTCAGCTTTCCATATAGAAGTATTAATATGTGGAATCAGTTGGATGATGAAGTGGTGGGTGCGGGGAATATCCAAATTTTTAAAGCCAAATTAGATAACAGAATCTTTGGAGGCGGGACAATACGAGCCTAAAAACTCAAATCCTGTATACTACAATTAGGTGAGTACAATTAGGTGAGTAACACACACACAGACACACACACATACAATACGAGCCGTACACAATATATCGACCATAAACATTAGGCTATATGGTAACACACTCACTATATAAGTAATATGGCCAAACTCCCCACACAGATGAAAGGCTTTAAGACTAGAGACACTAGACCATAGACTAGACCATAGACTAGAGACACTAGACCATAGATCATTGAGTCGTTTGAGTTCCATTTTATTTTATTTTATTTTTTTCACAATTTTCCACAATTTTATACTATTGATATAATAATGATCGCGTTTATCGGAACGAATATTTCCCTGTAATTTAAAACGACAATGGCGACAAAACTTATCTATTTAATTATCTAGCAGACATAATTACAATGATTGACAATAAATATATTAGTGCAGCTTATACACCTCAGACCAACACAACAAGACTTACTTTCCTTACTCCCAAACCATATTCGACATCTGGCAGACATAACAACACCATATTCAACATCTGGCAAACATAAGAACACAGATGAACATGTGGCATTTATAATATTTTTCTATCATCTTATTCGACATCTGGCAGACAACAACACCTTCTTTGACATCTGGCAGACATATCAACACCTTATTCGACATCTAGCATACATACCAACACCTTCTTCGACATCTGACAGACATAACACCTTATTCGACATCTGGCAGACATACCGACACCTTATTCGACATCTGGTAGACATAACACCTTCTTCGACATCTAGCATACATACCAACACCTTATTCGACATCTGGTAGACATAACACCTTCTTCGACATCTAGCATACATACCAACACCTTATTCGACATCTGGCAGACATACCGACACCCTATTCGACATCTGGTAGACATAACACCTTATTCGACATCTGGCAGACATACCAACACCTTATTCCACATCTGGCAGACATAACAACACCTAATTCGACATCTAGCAGGCATAATTACACCTAATTCAACACTTGACAGACATACCAACACCTTATTTGACATCTAGCAGACATAACTACACCTTCTTCGACATCTGGCAGACCTACCAACAACACAACACATGACTTATCCCGGCCTAACAGTACAAGTTAGGATATTTACGAGGGCTGGAAGTGGCCCGTAAAGGAATACGTCTACGGGGGAAAACTGCTAAGATCAACTAGAGACCTTAGAGGGAACAAAGATTGGCCAACCTCCGACATATTAGTGCCATTATTGTTTTTCTATGTGCGTGAAGGAGACAAAAGATAAAACTGCCTGTAACAAGTGTCCCCCCCCCCCCCTCCCCCCAAAAAAAGGTTGTGAAGAGTGATAGAGAGCCAAAATCAAGGAATATTAGAGGTAATTTAGGTGTGTTGGAAAGAAGTGTGGACAGTAACTGTGTGATGTGCTTGTTAAAGCCGGTATCACACGAGAGCTTTTATAGTCAACATTCGATGATCAACATTTGTCTGGCAACTTTTCTGGAATATTTTACACGGGTATCGGAAACTTGACTGATGGTAGATGAATTTAGGTGACACAAATATATTAAATGTTGACCTCGTAAGCTGCCAGACCAGTGTTGAGGATAAATGTTGAGGGAAATAGTGCTCGTGTGATACCGGCTTAAGTGTAGTGAAATGAATAAGAGGAGGTGTTTGCGAGAGTTGGCTGAATTATTCTCTGTGTAGGTGAGGCACAGATTGAAACAACGGGGGAAGCCAAGCA
Organism: Paralithodes platypus; assembly: GCA_032716605.1. NCBI lineage: Eukaryota > Metazoa > Arthropoda > Malacostraca > Decapoda > Lithodidae > Paralithodes > Paralithodes platypus. The sequence continues at coordinate 557,473 of CM064513.1, read as the reverse complement.
AATGAAACAGGAGTTCCAGCAACTCCTTATCATATGCCTATGTGCCGTCCTTTTAACTTAATTCTGACTTCTCTTAGACGATTATATTTAGTTTAAAAAGAGCCTCCACCAATGAACAGGCTTCGAACTATCTCACTTAACCCTTTTCACTACTCTAGACCCTTCTTAAACTAGACAAAATCGTCCCTTGCAGCTCTCCTCCAGTCTTGGCCCCTCACAAAGTTCCGGTCGAGCGGAGACAATTACTGATGGGCTGGCAGTAGGCTAAGAGGAGGGGAGAGAGAGGGGACCGTCACATGGGGGCACTACTCCTTTCTGGCAAGTATTTTTAGCATTTTTCGTCGGATGTTTGTGTACTTGCTCTTACTCCCTTTTACTCCCCCCTCTCTCCCCCCCCCCTCTCTCTATATATATATATATATATATTTTCTATTCATTTATCTTTATCTCTCTCTCTCTCTCTCTCTCTCTTACAATTATGCCCTGCTAAACTAAGACTGCCAGCAGAATAGGTAAAGTTTATCTATTACATATACATACGTTTATCATCATTCAATTGTATTCATAATACTTAACTTTATACTATTGCCAACAGAGTTATAGATTAGAACATACAGCTAACTGTTTATTTATTGATCTATATATGTTTTTATATATTTTGTTTTATTTTATTTTATTATTTTTTAACTTTTTGTTTTCCAGAAATCTAAACCTCGGGCTGGACGCAAGCGCAAACATCATGACTACTGTATAGGAATATGAAAGTACGCAATTGTATGCACTGCAAAACGGAAATTGAAGAAACAAAACATAAACATTTAGAGAGCAAATAGAAATAAATACAGAAAGAAAGAAGGAGAAAATAAGAAGTAAAAGAAATAGAACAGGAAACATTTTATGAAGAGTAAATAAAGAAGAAGAAGAAGAAGGAAGGGTGTGAGAGGGCACTTCATTTGGAGGAGGGGTGATGGGGGTGCAGAGGAGGGTGACGGGGGTGGGTGGTGAGGGAGGGGTCGGGAGGGGTGATCTGGATAAGGCAATGTGTGAAGATGGGCGGGGGTGTGCAGGGAGGGGGAGGGGGGGCGGGGTGGTTGGGAAGGTAGGGGGGGGGGGAGGGGCGGCGGGGTGTTTAGGGAGGGTGAGGGTGGGCGGGGTGTTTATGGATGGTGACGGTGGGTGTGGGTGGGGTGGTTGGGAAGGGGGGAGGGGGGGGGGGGAGGGCGTAAGGTGGGCGGGGTGTTTATTGAGGGTGAGGGTGTAAGTAGGTGGGAAGAGTAGGGTAGGGTGGCAATTATTTGACGATTATATTTAGATTAGGAAGGATATATGGAAAACAAGAGGGTTAGTGGAGATAGTCTGGACCCTAATCATGCCCACAAGAGGGTTAGTGGAGATAGTCTGGACCCTAATCATGCCCACAAGAGGGTTAGTGGAGATAGTCTGGACCCTAATCATGCCCACAAGAGGGTTAGTGGAGATAGTCTGGACGCTAATCATGCCCACAAGAGGGTTAGTGGAGATAGTCTTGACCCTAATCATGCCCACAAGAGGGTTAGTGGAGATAATCTGGACGCTAATCATGCCCACAAGAGGGTTAGTGGAGATAGTCTTGACCCTAATCATGCCCACAAGAGGGTTAGTGGAGATAGTCTTGACCCTAATCATGCCCACAAGAGGGTTAGTGGAGATAGTCTGGACCCTAATCATGCCCACAAGAGGGTTAGTGGAGATAGTCTGGACGCTAATCATGCCCACAAGAGGGTTAGTGGAGATAGTCTTGACCCTAATCATGCCCACAAGAGGGTTAGTGGAGATAGTCTGGACGCTAATCATGCCCACAAGAGGGTTAGTGTAGATAGCCTTGACCCTAATCATGCCCACAAGAGGGTTAGTGGAGATAGTCTTGTCATCAGATAGTCTTGACCCTAATCATGCCCACAAGAGGGTTAGTGGAGATAGTCTGACCCTAATCATGCCCACAAGAGGGTTAGTGGAGATAGTCGACCCTAATCATGCCCACAAGAGGGTTAGTGGAGATAGTCTGGACCCTAATCATGCCCACAAGAGGGTTAGTGGAGATAGTCTTGACCCTAATCATGCCCACAAGAGGGTTAGTGGAGATAGTCTGGACCCTAATCATGCCCACAAGAGGGTTAGTGGAGATAGTCTGGACCCTAATCATGCCCACAAGAGGGTTAGTGGAGATAGTCTGACCCTAATCATGCCCACAAGAGGGTTAGTGGAGATAGTCTGGACGCTAATCATGCCCACAAGAGGGTTAGTGGAGATAGTCTTGACCCATATGCCCACAAGAGGGTTAGTGGAGATAGTCTGGACCCTAATCATGCCCACAAGGGTTAGTGGAGATAGTCTTGACCCTAATCATGCCCACAAGAGGGTTAGTGGAGATAGTCTGGACGCTAATCATGCCCACAAGAGGGTTAGTGGATAGTCTGACCTAATCATGCCCACAAGAGGGTTAGTGGAGATAGTCTGGACGCTAATCATGCCCACAAGAGGGTTAGTGGAGATAGTCTGGACCCTAATCATGCCCACAAGAGGGTTAGTGGAGATAGTCTTGACCCTAATCATGCCCACAAGAGGGTTAGTGGAGATAGTCTTGACCCTAATCATGCCCACAAGAGGGTTAGTGGAGATAGTCTTGACCCTAATCATGCCCACAAGAGGGTTAGTGGAGATAGTCTTGACCCTAATCATGCCCACAAGAGGGTTAGTGGAGATAGTCTTGACCCTAATCATGCCCACAAGAGGGTTAGTGGAGATAGTCTTGACCCTAATCATGCCCACAAGAGGGTTAGTGGAGATAGTCTTGACCCTAATCATGCCCACAAGAGGGTTAGTGGAGATAGTTGACCCTAATCATGCCCATAAGAGGGTTAGTGCAGATAGTCTGGACCCTAATCATGTCCACAAGAGGGTTAGTGGAGATAGTCTTGGACCCTAATCATGCCCACAAGAGGGTTAGTGGAGATAGTCTGGACCCTAATCATGCCCACAAGAGGGTTAGTGGAGATAGTCTTGACCCTAATCATGCCCACAAGAGGGTTAGTGGAGATAGTCTTGACCCTAATCATGCCCACAAGAGGGTTAGTGGAGATAGTCTTGACCCTAATCATGCCCACAAGAGGGTTAGTGGAGATAGTCTGGACCCTAATCATGCCCACAAGAGGGTTAGTGGAGATAGTCTTGACCCTAATCATGCCCACAAGAGGGTTAGTGGAGATAGTCTTGACCCTAATCATGCCCACAAGAGGGTTAGTGGAGATAGTCTGGACCCTAATCATGCCCACAAGAGGGTTAGTGGAGATAGTCTGGACCCTAATCATGCCCACAAGAGGGTTAGTGGAGATAGTCTTGACCCTAATCATGCCCACAAGAGGGTTAGTGGAGATAGTCTTGACCCTAATCATGCCCACAAGAGGGTTAGTGGAGATAGTCTTGACCCTAATCATGCCCACAAGAGGGTTAGTGGAGATAGTCTTGACCCTAATCATGCCCACAAGAGGGTTAGTGGAGATAGTCTGGACCCTAATCATGCCCACAAGAGGGTTAGTGGAGATAGTCTGGACCCTAATCATGCCCACAAGAGGGTTAGTGGAGATAGTCTGGACCCTAATCATGCCCACAAGAGGGTTAGTGGAGATAGTCTGGACCCTAATCATGCCCACAAGAGGGTTAGTGGAGATAGTCTGGACCCTAATCATGCCCACAAGAGGGTTAGTGGAGATAGTCTTGACCCTAATCATGCCCACAAGAGGGTTAGTGGAGATAGTCTGGACCCTAATCATGCCCACAAGAGGGTTAGTGGAGATAGTCTGGACCCTAATCATGCCCACAAGAGGGTTAGTGGAGATAGTCTGGACCCTAATCATGCCCACAAGAGGGTTAGTGGAGATAGTCTGGACCCTAATCATGCCCACAAGAGGGTTAGTGGAGATAGTCTGGACCCTAATCATGCCCACAAGAGGGTTAGTGGAGATAGTCTGGACCCTAATCATGCCCACAAGAGGGTTAGTGGAGATAGTCTGGACCCTAATCATGCCCACAAGAGGGTTAGTGGAGATAGTCTGGACCCTAATCATGCCCACAAGAGAAGTGGAGATAGTCTGGACCCTAATCATGCCCACAAGAGGGTTAGTGGAGATAGTCTGGACCCTAATCATGCCCACAAGAGGGTTAGTGGAGATAGTCTGGACCCTAATCATGCCCACAAGAGGGTTAGTGGAGATAGTCTTGACCCTAATCATGCCCACAAGAGGGTTAGTGGAGATAGTCTGGACCCTAATCATGCCCACATATCCTCCTGAGCTGTACAAAATCGTCTACCGATAGCCAGAATAAACAGTCAAAATGCGTCATAATCTTCAAAAGGTTAGGACTAAGAATTTGAGAACAGAAAGTGAATAATAATAATAATAATAATAATAATAATAATAATAATAAAAAGATCGCCGCCTTGTGCCTCAATAATATCCCCCCATCTGAGAATATCCAGTAAAGTTGAGTCTGTTATGACCTAATGTAGAGCAGGGAGATGAGAGAGAGAGAGAGAGAGAGAGAGAGAGAGAGAGAGAGAGAGAGAGAGAGAGAGAGAGAGTGTGTGGGGGATGGGGCCAGTCGGGGGGGGGGGGATATTGCTTCTATTCCGTTTTCTGGCTATTACTAGACGATGTTATTCAGATTAAGCAGGGTATATGGAAGTCAGAGGGTTACTAATTGAGATAGTCTTGACCCTTTCAATTCCCACAGATCCTTCCTAAGCTGTATACAATCATCTAATGATAGCCAGAATAAACTGCTAAAACCCGTCATATCCTCAAGGGGTTAGAGGGCTGGATGCATATATTTCCCGCCCAGATCAGGAGGCTTGTACAGTTACTTATAGAATACATGGGCCTATCATCTTTTTCTTTATGCAAGTATTTATAGGTAAGCTGATTAATGGTAGAAATTGTGTGCATGTTAATAATAAAACAATGTCTATGGCTTAAAGTAAGGTAAAGTTCATGTATACATTCAAAAAGAAGACTGTAATTGCATAAAAACGTAAGAGGTCCACTTAATTTTTACAAGTACTCTTACATAATTATGAGGACACCGTTTTGTATATCATCGGTTTCTTTAGCCGCACAGTTAGGCGAGTGGATTTTGTCTCTCGAAAGTATCTATTAAACATGTATGGAATACCAATGCGTAAATGTCATGTCGTTAATTTTGTAAGCAACACATTTCATTTTATAGTAATCAATATTTTCCTTATATGGATTTGAGCTTCCCGATCTTATATTCAAGGTTTTCAAGAATATTCACTAAGCTTTGGGTTAGATTATATTGTTATTTGGTTGGCTGTTGTTCTTTTTTCTATGTGTATGAAGGAAACAAAAAATTCAAAGCTACCTGTAACAAGTGTCTACCCCAAAGTGATGTCGCTGTTGGTGTTGCCATGTGTACAGATTGTCCAAACTTGGTGGGGGTGGAGAGAGGAAATACGGGAGTGGGGCGTGAGGGGAGAGGGGGCGAAGGGGGTGGATGGAGGGATTGGGGAGAAAGGATACAGGGAGGAGGGGAAGGAGTGGGGAGGGAGGGAAGGGGGAGAGAGAGGAGGTGTATAAGTGAGGAAAGGGTACGGGGTTGGGGTAAAAGTGTGGGGAGGGAGGGAAGGGGGAGAATGGAAGAGTATAAGAGCGAAGGGGGGTAGAGAGGAGGGAAGGAAGGGGGAGAAAGGAGGAACATAGGGGGGACAATGGTACAGGGAGGTGGGAAAGGAGTGGGGAGAGAGAGGGAAGTCGAGGGATAGATGAGAGGGAGGGTAGGTCAGGGATAGAGAGAGGAAGGAAGGGAAGGGAGAGAGAGGGGGGGGGGCGAGAGTGGAGGGAGAAAGATAGTGGGACAGGGAGGATAGAGATAGGCTAGGGATAGGAGGATAGGAAGGGAAGAGAAGTAAGGGAGGACAGGTGGAGGGAGAGGGAGAGGGTAGGGAAGGGAGGCAGAGGGATAGAGGGGGGAGGATAGGTAGCGTAACAGAGGAAGGGTGAAGGTAGGATGGAGAGATTGTAGGATGGATGGAAGGCATAAAGAAAGGGTAGGGAGGAGGGAGAGAGGAGAGAAGCAAAGGAGGAGGAGGGGAGGGGTAGTTAGGTAAGGTGGGGAGGAGAGAAGAGGAGAGAAGCAAAGAAGGTAAAAGGGGGAGAGGAGAGAAGCAATGGAGGGAGAGAGGAGATAAGCAAAGGAGGGAGGGAGGAGTGTGGAGGAAGGGAGGGGAGAAGAGAGAATCAAAGGAGGTAAGGGGGAGGGGGGAGGAGAGAAGGAGGAGGAGGGGAGATAGTGAGGTAAGATCGGTATAGAACAGTGTACACAGGATCGTTCATTTGCCCTGATGAAGAGTTACCTGCCCGTCCATCACTCAGACCTATACCCTGTCCCGCCCTACCCTTCCTACCCTCTGTCTATCCCCTCCTCTCCCTCCCCCTGTCCCGCCCTACCCTCTGTCTATCCCTCCCCCTCCCTCTTCCTCTGTCTATCCCTTACACTCCCTCTCCCTGTCCCACCCTCCCTACCCTCTGTCTATCCCTCCCTCTCCCTGTCCCCCCCCCTACCCTCTACCCTCTGTCTATCCCTTACCCTCTCTCTCCCCCCCCCCGGTCTGCATACACCCTCCCCCTGTCCCGTCCTACCCTCTTTTCCTCCCCCTCCCTGTCCTTCCTCTGCATACTCCCTCCCCCTGTCCTGCCTACCCTCTGTCTATCCTCTACCCTCCCTCTCCCTGTCCTCCCTTCCCTCTCTCTGTCTACATACTCCCTCCCCCTGTCCTGCCTACCCTCTGTCTATCCCTCTCTACCCTCCCTACCTTCTGTCTATCCCTCCCCCTGTCCTCCTCCCTCCTTCCTTCTTTCCTTCTCTCCCCCCACTTGTCTCACTACCCCTCCCTCCTTCTCTCTCTTCCCTTCCCTGTTCTTCTTTCTATCTCCCATACTTCACTATACTAACCACGGCCTTCTATATACATGTATATAGAAGGCCGTGTACTAACCCCCCCCCCCCCTTCTCACTCCTTTGATTCTAATTCCTCTCTCTCTCACACACACACACACACATGCCAACAACAACAGCAGTAGCACCGACACACTCTACCCATTACCGGTACTTTCAAATATTGCCCCGTTGATGACCACACTATACCTTCCTATTACAGGAGCTTTTACACACACACACACACACACACACACACACACACACACACACATAGACACACACACACACAGAGACACACACACACACACACACACTCTACCCATTACCGGTACTTCCCAATAAATATATCCCCGTTGATAACCACACTACCTTCCTATTACGGGTACTTTTACACACACACACACACACACACACACACACACACACACACACACACACACACACACACTATAACAACAACAGTAGCTACCTTCCTTACTGATATTTTTGTCTATGTGTATGAAGGAGACAAAAGGCAGTCTACCTGTAACGGGTGTATCCCCCAAAGCCAAAAGAGTGACAGAGAACCAAATTCAAGGGACGTTAGGGTTAAAATGCCTGGACACACGAAGTATAAAGCAGCCTAAGTCATAGGATGGAGGAAAGATTGATTGAGGGAGAGAGTTCCAGAGTTCACTTGTTGAGTAGAAGAAAGACTGAGAAAAGTTGCTAATTCTTCGGTTGGAGACCTGGACAGAATAGGAGTGGGACTGTGTTGAAAGGTGGGTGCCTCGCATTAGTTGCAAAGCAGGGGGAATGCACTGGAGAGCTCTGACGAACACTGATGTAATAGCGATAGAAGAGTGAAAGATATTATAGAAATTATAGAGAACTTAACTAGTAAGAGGAGGTGAGTTGATGAGGCGAAAAACTTTTGACTCAACTGTTTCGAGAAGTGCAGTATGGGAGGAACCTCCCCGCACATGCGAACAATTACTCGATACATGGGCGTACGGTGCCCCTATACAGAGAAAGAAGCTGTGGGGGGTGACTAACCCACGCAGACGGTTGAGCACATAAATTGGATAAATTGGAGTACATAACACACCTAACTTCTGGGAAGCTGGACACACACACACACACACACACACCATAACAACAAAAACCCACCAAACACTCTGAACCCCCCCCCCCCCCAAATATACCGCCATGCTTTATCACACTACCTTAGTTACGGGGATCGAACTGGTGCTATTGTTCCACGCCGCTAAACGCTTCTCCCGGCAAATATATCGGGGGCCTGTAATTAGCTCAGGTGGGGAAGCTGCGAGGAGGGTTTTTTCTTTCTCTTGGGATCAGGTAGGGAAAACAGGAGGAACGTAAGACAGGCAGAAGCGAGTGTATAGTAAATTAGATACATGGAGATAATAGGCGATGAATGTTTGTACCTGAGAGAGAGAGAGAGAGAGAGAGAGAGAGAGAGAGAGAGAGAGAGAGAGAGAGAGAGAGAGAAAGAGAGAAAGAGAGAGAGAGAGAGAGAGAGAGAGAGAGAGAGAGAACCGTAACGTAAAACATTGGTAACTGACCACAAATCACTTTCACTTTTCAACTAAATAATACTATTTTTGTCCTTCAAAGATTCTGAGGAAAAGTCGATTCCTTCCAATAACATAAATAGCATAACTTAATCCAAGTACTCTACTGCGAAAGGAAACCCACTCTAAAATAAATACCAAGAGTTCGTCAGAATAACAATAACAACATTAATATTTATAACAGTACCAATAATTACAAAACAACGTCAACATTAAATATAATAGACAATAAAAATACTGAGTACTTGCGATGTACAGAGTAGAGCTGACTGAAGAACTTACTGATATCTTGTAAATACGAGGGGCCGATGACCGGGTCTTACCTGGCAAGAGAAAGGAACAGGTTAATGGACCACAGTTAAAGAGATTGTATATATATATATATATATATATATATATATATATATATATATATATATATATATATATATTAGTACGATATGAATGAATTGTACAGTAATAATATAAGCATCCAGACCAGTATTAAATGTGCTAATTTATAAATGGAACAATATTAAATAATTATAATAAACATTTGTATAAGGTATGTCATGGATGGAACACAATGCATTGATTGATCATAAACACACCATTAGTAAAATATTACGATGTGACGCAAATTCGTGACGAACATATAAACATTTGTAAAACAACATCTTAAATACGGCACACTATAATAAACACGTGTGTAACTAAATCATAGAGGGGCAACAATGTAACAGACAGTGACCATAAATGTCATCAAATATATCAAGTACGGGACACGGTATAACTGTCATTATATATAATTTGTAATATCGCCAACCCACAAATTAACTTACAAATAAACCTAACTAATGAAATCAATTATATTAATGAACACGTGTTGCACTCCTAGGACTCGAACCTAGGATACTCACACAGAAATCCAGCGCACTAACCATATAATTAAGAGAAGTTAAGTCACCAGAGATACCAATGGATTTCAACCTATCAAAATCAACTATCCTAAATTTCGAAAACTATATCAAAGTGTCACCTGCAGTAGGAGCATATATAATACTAAGGCAAACGACATAATACTACACAAAAGCATGAGCGAGAATGATGCAATGATGAAAACAAACAAAACAAAAACAGTATCAGTCTATTTCCATGTGAGGGTTGGATCGCTACCGGCCAGCGTTGAAATCTCTTTAAGGGGAAGATAGGTCGTTTTTCTGGTCCCCCTTCTTCCTCATGTTTAGCCCCATTCGTTTTCAGATTTCAAGATGTTCGGCCCTTTAGTTTGGCGATTTTAAGACCTTTCGCCCCATTTCTTTGTCAGACGGGTAAACGAAGTCAAGTTGTATAAGCAAGTAAACGGACTGGGTATAAAATTCAGGATTAATATGAATGTCGAGATATACAGTATATCTGAAAATATATTTCATGTACTGTATATATATATATATATATATATTTTAATATATATATATATACTATATATATATATATATATATATATATATAGATAGATATATATATATATAGCTAGATAGATAGAGAGAGAGAGAGAGAGAGAGAGAGAGAGAGAGAGAGAGAGAGAGAGAGAGAGAGAGAGAGAGAGAAGGAGGTGTATGTGTATATGAGAGAGACAAGGTGTGTGTGTGTGTGTGTGTGTGTGTGTGAGAGAGGTAGAGGTAGATATCACTAATTAGAACAGCTACCACCCGCTCTCTCTCTCTCTCTCTCTCTCTCTCTCTCTCTCTCTACAGCCACTCGTTAGTACCTAGACCCGGTAGTAAAGAGATACCAGACATCGTTCGGCCCATTAGTTTGGCGATTTTAAGACCTTTTGTCCAATTTCTTTGTCAATATTAACTTTTCGTGTCATTTAGGTGTTGATTTTTTCCTGATGGGCCATAGCGAGCCTGCAATTTGAGAGGAAGCGGCGCCGCCTTTGGCAGGAACATTTTTCTATCGAAAAATGTAAAAATGAATATTCAAGGAGGGCCTGTGGGGAGGGGGGGGGGGGGGGGGTAAGATTGATGCAGGTCCAGGGAGGAATCTAAAACAATGATAACCAGACATATAAATGAGGAAATAAATACGCCCATCCCCCTTTAACTAGCCTGGGGATCACCAACCACCTCCCTCTGGCGCATGCTAATTGCCCACTGGGAAGTTTTAGGCTATAAGGAAGTTGGATTTTTTATATCGATATTTAGCTGAATTACGAGCTAAAATATGGTTCTATTGCATATATAAATACATAAAAACAAATTTATTATTCTTTTTATCCATCAGAAACTTTAATTTGTATAGCATTTTTTGTTTAATATCGATCTTTATGGCTCCAACTTCCTTATAGCCTGAAACTCGCAAGTGGTCAAATCAACTCCAGTTAACCCTTAGAAGATCCGATGACGCATTTCTTTTCTGTGTTCTGGCTATTTTTAGACGATTTTACTTAGATTAGGAAGGATATATGGAAGTCAGCGGGTTGATGGAGATAGTCTTCACCCTTCTAATTCCCACAGCTCGTTCCTAACCTTTATAAGATCGTCTAATGATAGCCAGAATGAACTGTCAAAATGCGTCATAATCTTCAAAGAGTGAATGAGCAAATATACGTGTAAAGAAACACACACACACACACGCAGAACTACAAATAAATACAAAAAACACACACAAACACACATACTTAACATCTTCTCCTAGGCCTATAGCAAAGAATTCGTAAAGGAAAATAAATGTGTCAATAAATGGGTGGATATTAGCATAAACAAAAAACACGTACGTAACTGGATTTACATTCTAAT
>CM064513.1:508623-541123 GCA_032716605.1 Paralithodes platypus | reverse complement strand
ATATAATAAATAAATACAATAAAATAAATACAATAAAATAAATACAATAAAAATAAAATATATTTATAAGGAAATTAATAAATGAAATAAATAAAATATGTACAATATAACACATAATATATAAACACAACAGATAGAAGGAAAATGCTTACGTCTTGATGGTGTAATGGTTAATAAAAATCTGTGTGCGGTAACCCTGGTTCGAATCCCGGTAGAGCACATATATTTGTGGACATACAGTAATGCAAGTAATGGTTACTTCTCTGTAAATCTAAAATGGTTGGCTTAACCCCTTCACCACCATTACGTAATTTTCCTCATATGCTGGTTACCATTAGACGAGTTTCTTTAGATAATAATCTACCTATTCGACTCAAATGGGAGAATACGATCTCAATAAACCCTCTTAATAACACAGGTCTTTCTTAAACAGTACAACATAATCTATTTGTAGCCAGAATCAAAGTTAAAAAGCGTCATGGTGCTGAAGGGGTTAAGAATGGGTAAACTTTTTGTTTATATTGCTGTAAGTACCGACCTTTAGCGGAATTGCCAGTTACAATAGTGCGATTGTAGTGCATATATATTGACATAATTACAATACAACACACTCTCCATCCATCAAATGCTCGCGTGAGTTTAGTAATTCCTGCATAATATCATAATAATGTCTACAGCTCCAACTTCCTTAAAGCCTGAAACTCTTAAGTGGTCAATTCAAGCTCAGAGGTATGACATGTGTTGGGAAGACGACAGAAGCTACACGGAAATGAAATATAAAAGCGTGAAATATAAAACAAACATTAGGAATACAGTATATACAAGGAAATACAGTATATACAAGGAAATACAGTATATACAAGGAAATACAGTATATACAAGGAAATACAGTATATACAAGGAAATACAGTATATACAAGGAAATACAGTATATACAAGGAAATACAGTATATACAAGGAAATACAGTATATACAAGGAAATACAGTATATACAAGGAAATACAGTACATACAAGGAAATACAGTATATACAAGGAAATACAGTATATACAAGGAAATACAGTATATACAAGGAAATACAGTATATACAAGGAAATACAGTATATACAAGGAAATACAGTATATACAAGGAAATACAGTACATACAAGGAAATACAGTATATACAAGGAAATACAGTATATACAAGGAAATACAGTATACAAGGAAATACAGTATATACAAGGAAATACAGTATATACAAGGAAATACAGTATATACAAGGAAATACAGTATATACAAGGAAATACAGTATATACAAGGAAATACAGTATATACAAGGAAATACAGTATATACAAGGAAATACAGTATATACAAGGAAATACAGTACATACAAGGAAATACAGTATATACAAGGAAATACAGTATATACAAGGAAATACAGTATATACAAGGAAATACAGTATATACAAGGAAATACAGTATATACAAGGAAATACAGTATATACAAGGAAATACAGTATATACAAGGAAATACAGTATATACAAGGAAATACAGTATATACAAGGAAATACAGTACATACAAGGAAATACAGTATATACAAGGAAATACAGTATATACAAGGAAATACAGTATATACAAGGAAATACAGTATATACAAGGAAATACAGTATATACAAGGAAATACAGTATATACAAGGAAATACAGTACATACAAGGAAATACAGTATATACAAGGAAATACAGTATATACAAGGAAATACAGTATATACAAGGAAATACAGTATACAAGGAAATACAGTACATACAAGGAAATACAGTATATACAAGGAAATACAGTATATACAAGGAAATACAGTATATACAAGGAAATACAGTATATACAAGGAAATACAGTATATACAAGGAAATACAGTATATACAAGGAAATACAGTACATACAAGGAAATACAGTATATACAAGGAAATACAGTATATACAAGGAAATACAGTACATACAAGGAAATACAGTATATACAAGGAAATACAGTACATACAAGGAAATACAGTATATACAAGGAAATACAGTATATACAAGGAAATACAGTATATACAAGGAAATACAGTACATACAAGGAAATACAGTATATACAAGGACATAGATAAGAAATTCGAATGGCAATAAATACGGAAATTAAATATAATAAAAGTGAGAAATATAAAAACAATAACATTAGGAATATAAACAAGGAATTAGGTAGGACATTTGATAAGAGGAGGGATAGAGGGAGGAAGGGAGGAGAGGGCACGAAGGGAGGAGGAAGGAGAGGGGGGGGGGAGGGAGCTGAAGGAATGGACACAAGGGGAGGAAGGAGAAGGAATAGAAGGAGGGGAAAGGGAGAAGGAAGAGGATGGTGGAGGAAAAAGAGGGAGAGGAGAGAGAAGGAGAAAAGGGCACGAGGAGCTAGAGAGAGAGGAAAGGAGGAAAGCGAAGGAAAGGAACGAGAGGAGAGAGGGAACGAGGAGAGAGAGATAGAGAGGGAGGGGGGGGGGAGTTTGAACCCCAAGATGGTCAGACAAAGAGGCAAACAGACACACCAAATACAGAAGAAGGGGAGGAGGTGTACGCCTTTACCTTAGTGGGGGGACTTCGGGGGGGAGGGGGGGGGGGAGAGAGAAGGTCAAAGAGAAAGGGGGAGAGACGTAGAAAGGGAGAGAGAAACAAACCCGGGAGAGAGAGAGAGGGAGATAAATTAAATGGAATAGAGAAAGAGAGACACAAGGAAGAGAGATGGTTAAACAGAAAGAGAGAGGCGTAGCAAGGGAGATAGAAACAAGTGGAAAGAGAAAGAGGGAGGTAAAGTAAATGAAAGAGAGAAGAAGAGAAGAAAGATGGTCAGAGGGAAAGGGAGATAAACAAAACCGGAGAGAGAGAGAGAATAGGAGAGAAACAACGTAATAGAAGAGAATAGGGAGAGAGGTAAGAAGAGAATAAAGGAAGAAGGAGGTGTCAAAGAGAAAGAGAGGCGTATAAATGAAGACACAAACTGGAGAGAGAAAGGGAGAGAAACAACGTAATAGAAGAGCGGGGTAAAGAGATAAGAAGACAATATAAGAAGAGGGAAGGTTAAAGAGAAAGGGAGACGTAGGAAATGGAGAAAGAGGGTCACACAAGACGTAGAAAGTAAACAAAAACAAAGATAAAAGATATAATTAAAGGAAAGACTATACACAAATAAAAAGAGGGTCACACAAGACGAACAAAGATTAAAAGACCAAAACGAAAGAAAAACGTAAAGAGACAAAGAAAATGGAGAAAGAGGGTCAACTTAAGTAAAGACGTAGAGAGGGACATACACGACAACAGGAGAGGGAAGCGACTATATTATTATTATTATTATTATATGAGATGCCGAAATCTCCAACCAGGGTGCAAAAACACCATCAAGATCAATCCACACAAAACACCCGGAGGCACTGGAAAGAGACTACGGCAACTTAGGAAAAAATAAAAACATATACTGTATACTGTACTGTACATATACATATATTAAACACAGATAACATATTATGCAGTGGAGGATGTCAAGTATAAATATAATACAATAAAATACAATAAAATAAGTTTAAAAATTAGAATTAATGCTGCAAAAAAGCATTAACTCTAGACTTATAAATGGAGATATTAGCTGAATTGACTAGGTCATTTGGCAACTTATTCCACAAGTCAACCATGGCCGGCACAAAACACCGTGAAAACTGTGTAGTAAAAAAATTAACACGGCTCATGGCAAGATCATTAAGATTGCTTGTGAATCTAGTTGCACGAGCCCGGACATAGGGCCCAGGCAGAACCCCATGTAAGGGATGCTGAGGGTTGTTAAAAACTTTAAATAAAAGACTAAGGGCACCAACTTTACGTCGATGACACAGATCAAGAGACAAATGAGGTAGAATATAACTGATGGAATTTAGTGACCTGTCAAGCAACTTGAGATGGCAGTCAGCTGCTGACAACCAGACAGGTGAGCAGTACTCGAAATGTGGCAAAATAAAAGTATAAAAAGACTTGATAACTGTGGCGTCACAAGCAAATGTTTTATAAACCTTGCGAAGCAGACCAATTTTTTGGGAAATGGAAGAGGAGAAAAGGCCCAAGGACGCTGCCTTGTGGAACGCCAGAAACAACAGTAACAGAAGGGGAATGACACCCATCAATGACCACAGACTAAGATATTTTCGTCAACAAATCTTTAAAGATCCTTTAAAAATTGCCACCAATACCGATGAGCTGTAACTTATACAGAAGTGCTTTATGGTTGACTAAGTCAAAAGCAGAACTAAAGTCAATAGCTACGACACGAGACTCATGTCCCTGGTCCAATGAAGATTGCAAGTCATGGGTGAGTGTCAGAAGCGCATCACATGTATCCAGTCCCTTACGAAAACCAAACTGCGAGTTTGGTATCAAATTATGACTATTACAATAAGAGGAAAGGCGTCTGGACAAAAGAGATAGGGAGGGTCTGGGGACTAAGAGCATTGCCCTGGAGTTTCTGGGATCAATGGTTCAAATCCGGGAAAGGTGTGTGTAAAAAAATATTAATGGGGGTGACGGGCTTTTTTCTCCCCTTTTCTCTCTTTCTCAGGCTTGTATTCATTCGGCCCCATTCAACGTACTGTTTTAAGAAGTTTACCCCCATCCAGGTGTTGATTTTCTCCTGGCGAGCGGTAGCCAGCCAGCATATTAAAAACATGTTTTTGACAGCAGGCTAAATTTCTACATTTTTCGATAGAAAAATGTCTCCAGCGAATCCGGACTTCTCTATACAATGCTGGCACGCTATCGCTCTCCAGAAAGAAATCTCTCTTCCCTTTCTCCCTCATGTTTAGCCCCATCACCACACCACACCTCATCACACCACAACCCAAGAACCACACTAAGCATCTTCGACCACCCTAGCTGCCTCTCTGCCGGGGGGACCAAACACACACACCTCACACTCTCTCTTCCCCTTCTTCCTCATGTTTAGTCCCATCACCACACCACACCTCATCACACCACAACACAAAAACCACACTAAGCATCTTCGACCACCCTAGCTGCCTCTCTGCTGGGGGGACCAAACACACACACCTCACACTCTCTCTTCCCCTTCTTCCTCATGTTTAGCCCCATCACCACACCACACCTCATCACACCACAACACAAGAACCACACTAAGCATCTTCGACCACCCTAGCTGCCTCTCTGCCGGGGGGACCAAACACACACACCTCACACTCTCTCTTCCTCTTCTCCCTCATGTTTAGTCCCATCACCACACCACACCTCATCACACCACAACACAAGAACCACACTAAGCATCTTCGACCACCCTAGCTGCCTCTCTGCCGGGGGACCAAACACATAACACCTCACACTCTCTCTTCCCCTTCTCCCTCATGTTTAGCCCCATCACCACACCACACCTCATCACACCACAACACAAGAACCACACTAAGCATCTTCGACCACCCTAGCTGCCTCTCTGCCGGGGGGACCACATACACCTCACAATGGAAACTAAACACTCGCTAACACCTTTAGTACCAGTGCCGTCCTTTTAACTGGCTAATATTAGACGATTATATGCAGTTTAAAAAGGGCCTCCAGCAATGAACAGGCTTCGAACTATTTCATTTAACCCATTTTACTACCACAGATCCTTCTTAAACAGAAGGGGTTAAACATATTTAAACCAAAAATAAGACCACATACATATAAAAAAAACGTATTCACATATGCAAATAATATATAATTATAAACACCGTGTGAGGAGGAGCACTTTATTGACAACATTTCGCATATAGCTTCATCAGACCAATGGCACACACCAGTTTATGTCACTGCTCTGATGAAGCTATATGCGAAACGTTGTCAATAAAGTGTTCCTCCTCATATGGTGTTTATATTCATTCAGTTTACTTTTGTGAGTATATTTTTATCAAATATTATATAGTCCTCTTTGTCATGTAATATATAATCATTGCTTAATATACAACGTATAGACGGTATATTGTGATATTAAATAATTGGATTGAATAAACTATGTAGCATCAACTCGTATATATAAAATAATACTAGCAGCATCATATTATTCAATTAAGAATCGATAAATCAGATGCTAAGGAATTCAATTTAACATCAGCTGAAAACGAATACACTATACTGTATGTGTATGTGTAAAACGAATACAGTATACTGTATGTGTATGTGTAAAACGAATACACTATACTGTATGTGTATGTGTAAAACGAATACACTATACTGTATGTGTATGTGTAAAACGAATACACTATACTGTATGTGTATGTGTAAAACGAATACACTATACTGTATGTGTATGTGTAAAACGAATACAGTATACTGTATGTGTATGTGTAAAACGAATACAGTATACTGTATGTGTATGTGTAAAACGAATACACTATACTGTATGTGTATGTGTAAAACGAATACAGTATACTGTATGTGTATGTGTAAAACGAATACACTATACTGTATGTGTATGTGTAAAACGAATACACTATACTGTATGTGTATGTGTAAAACGAATACACTATACTGTATGTGTATGTGTAAAACGAATACACTATACTGTATGTGTATGTGTAAAACGAATACACTATACTGTATGTGTAAAACGAATACACTATACTGTATGTGTAAAACGAATACACTATACTGTATGTGTATGTGTAAAACGAATACACTATACTGTATGTGTATGTGTAAAATTAACCTACTAAACGAGACTGAGTAAGGAGCTACAGTAGGGAACGTGGAAGTAGTCCTGGACTCTAAGAATTAGAACTTTGAATATTGTTTCTGTTCGGGTTCTGTATCGAGTCGGCCACCCCCCGCTATGGGATATGTGCCTGGGTACATACATACATACATACATACATACATACATACATACATACATACATACAGTACATCATCACGCCGTGGTGTAGTGGATTAAACGCTTGGACACTCGTTCTGAATGTCGGAGGTTCGATCCCGGCTGTAAGTTTTTAAACACGTACATCTATATTATGTGGTCAGCCTCAGTATACAACACGAATATATCAGGAACTAGATTGCAAGCAGAGTAGGATTGCACTGCGCCCTGCCTGCCGGGGTGTATATATATATATAAGGGTGGACAGTCGATAGAGGGACACAACACGCTGAGCAACACTATCAATACATCACTAGGGGATGCAGTCGTGTGAGGTTACCAGGATACAACACAATATAATGCAACACAACACAACACAATACAATACAACACAGCAACATAAAACACAGCAACATAAAACACACAAACATTCACAACAATACACAGAGCAACATAATATATACATCACTTGGGGCTGATTGTGTGAGGTTACTAGACACAATCCCATAGAACACACACACACACAGCAACACACACACACATCAACAACACACACCACGCAGAACAATAATTACATCACTAGGGGCTGGTCTTGTGAGGTTACCAGAAGAACACCAACACACAACCCACATAGCAACACCATACATCCATCACTAGGGGCTGGTTGTGTGTGGTACCGTACAGCAACACACTTTTTTCTGAGTATACCGTACATCAACACACTTATTCTGAGTGAACCGTACATCAACACACTTATTATGAGTGTAACGTACAACAACACACATTTCCCGAGTGTACCGTACAACAACACACATTTTTTGAGTGTACCGTACAGCAACACACTTTTTCTGAGTGTACCGTACAGCAACACACATTTCCTGAGTGGTAGCGTACAGCAAAACACATTTCCTGAGTGGTACCGTACAGCAAAACACATTTCCTGAGTGGTAGCGTACAGCAACACACATTTCCCGAGTGTACCGTACAACAACACACTTTTTCTGAGTGTACCGTACAGCACCCATTTCCTCCACGCAGACATTCCGAACAGGGGCGGGGCTGGTTGCATGTAATCAACTTTATAAACTTACACTTCAAGTCTTTGGAAACAATACTTTTTTTACCCCAACTTTATACATTTACACTTCAATACTCTGGAACCTACACTCTTTATTGTTCTTCCCCCAACTTTATACATTTACACTTGGAGTCTCTGGAAACTATACTCTTTGTCTTTTCCCAACTTTAAAATGTACACTTGAAGTATCTGGACACTGCACTCTTCTCTTTTTTCCAACTTTAGAAATGTACACTTGGAGTCTCTGGAAACTACACTCTTCGTATTTGTTTCTTCCCAACTTTATATATTTACACTTGGAGTCTCGGGAATTATACTCTTTTTAATAATAATAATAATAATAATAATAATAATAATGACAAGGAGCAACACATAACTAAAGTTGGTCTATGATGGAGGGACGGGAGCGCATTCAAGACTCAAAAGGTAAAAATTATGGAAGTGGATGCAACCAGTTCGAAGGGTGGAGTTGGTGGGAGGGGGGGGTAGAGTGGAGGAGGGGGAGGTGGTAGTTGAGGAGGGGAGGGAGGGGTGAGAACGGTAGATGGGGTGGGGAGGTGAAGTGGGGGAGAAATTGGAAGGAAGGGAAGAGATATAGTTGAGGAGTGGAGGGAAGGGGTGAGAGCGGGAGATGGGGTGGAGGTGAAGTGGGGGAGATTTTGGAAGGAGGGGGAGATATATAGTTGAGGAGTGGAGGGAGGTGAGGGAGAGAGCGGGAGATGGGGTAGGGAGGTGGAGTGGGGAAGAGGAGATGGGGCATGGATGTGAAATAGGGTAGTGAGGGGGTGGAGGGGGAGATTGTTAAGGCTAGTTGATGGGGAGGAGTGGATAAGAGAGGAGAGTAAGAGAGTAGGAGATGATAATAGAGGGTAGAAATTAAAGGGAGAATGGATTAGGGAGGGGGGGGGGGGGGGCGGCAGATGAGAACATGGCAATTTACCGTCAGCTGATAATAAACAGACTATGAATACAGCACAAATTCCAACCCAACAATATCTTCTCATCGTGATTTGAACCCAGGACCTTAAGACTACGAGCTCAGTACGCAGACCACTCCAGTCCACCTACCCATCATGTACACCTCGAGACTTGATTGAACAATACCTAAGTGGAAAGATGCGTGTGGGACGGGGGGTAACAGATATTATAATTTAAATTGCACCATCTTTCATGCTAGCTGGGACGGAAAAAATCAATTGAATGTTGTGCAATGCTATTCGAGTAAAGAGAAGAAAGTTGCTTAGATGAATAGACTGTACAAAATTAAAGACGGTTTCAAAATTAAAGACGGTTTCAAAATTACTCCATCAAAATCGCAGGGCGTTTTATACATGGAACAAGAAATAAAAACATCCAAACAGCCCATTTCCTATTATGTACCAATAATGAGATAGAGACATTTTAAACATTGAAATAAGTCCAAGTCCAACCATGGTCGACAATAGGCGGTAATTGTCCAAACACATACATACACACATACACACATACATACACACATACACACACCAACAAACACATACATACACACATACACACACCAACAAATAAACAGGTAGTTATATGCCCTACCCCCGAACGGATAGATAATCTTACAAGGAGTTGCAAGGAGGTACTCTATGATGATTTCTATATGTTGTGGGCTTAAGAAGTGGGGAATGAAGGTCCATCAAGTTTTTATAGTGACGCAATATTATATTTTCATTATGTAATTCATTAAATGTTACAATTGTATCCCTATGCTCTCCATACACCTCTGTTTCTGCTACATAACTATTTATGTATGTATCTCATCAATGGAACATAATAGGACATTGGATATTTAGAAGATTTTACTTTTTGCTCCCTGTATATTACGCCCTGTAAATTTGATGGTGACATTTTGAAACTCCCTGTATATGAAAATAGATACCTTTTTCTTACAGAAATCGGACAGTTTCCCGCCATATTGATGCTACTGGTGTTTTTAGAATGTGTTTACCCTTAAGGGGAGATTTCCACTGGAGGGATTTTTTTCTGGACCCCTTTCTCCCTCATGTTTAGCCCCATTGCTTTTGAGATTTTAAGACGTTCGCCCTATTAGTTTGGACATTTTAAGACATGTTGCCCCATTTCTGTCAATTTTAAGACCTTTCGTGCAATTAAGGTGTCAATTTTTTCCTGGCGAGCGATAGCGAGCCTGTAATTTAAGAGCAACCGGCCTGCGGCCGGGACATTTTTCTACCGAAAAATGTACAAATTTATCTTGAAAGGGGGTCTAGGGGGTGTAAATTTAAGCTTGATAAAAACGTAGGAAACAAACTAAATACCTCCCCTTAAGTACACTACACTATCCCACCTCCCCTTCCCTACCACTCCCCTATACCTCCCCTTCCCCTACATCCCCCCTTCTCTTCCCTTATACTATTCACGTACGCCTTCCCCTTCCCCTACACTACCACAACACCCCAACCCCACCCCTCCCTGCATTCCCCCACCCCTCCTCCTTCCCAAACACCCCTCCTCCTTCCCAAACACTGCTCCCCATTCCCTTATCCTACCCCCCTCCCCTCCCCCACCACCAACAACCCCCCCCTCCCTCACCCATACACTGCCCCTCTCCCTTCCCTCCCTCCACCCTACAATACTCCTACCCCCCCCCCCCCCCCCCTCTCCCCCCTCCCTTTAAGTCATATATGGAGACTTCCTTCGTTATATCGAGTGACGCGTGATAATTGTTGAAGATGAGAGAGAGAGAGAGAGAGAGTCAGAGAGTTAATATGTGTGCGAGTGTGTATGTGTGTATATGTGTTTTGTTGTGTGTTTAGAGAGAGAGAGAGAGAAAGAGAGATGTGATCCCAAGTGTACAAACTAGGGCCTATCACATTTGCTCGAGATTGATAATATATAAACACTATATATTTTGTGTGTCTCCTCTAGCATTTATATAGCCCGTACCTGTTTAGCTGGAAGTGACTTATGTGCGTGTTTGTGTGTGTGAAAGTTTGTGTTTATGTGCGTGGGAATTGACGTATGTGCGTGTTTGTGTGCGTGGGGAGTGACGTATGTGAGTGTTTGTGTGCGTGGGGAGTGACGTGTGTGCGTGGGGAGTGACGTATGTGCGTGTTTGTGTGCATGGGGAGTGACGTATGTGCGTGTTTGTGTGCATGGGGAGTGACGTATGTGAGTGTGTGCTTGGAGAGTGACGCATGTGCGTGTTTGTGTGCGTGGGGAGTGACGTATGTGCGTGTTTGTGTGCGTGGGGAGTGACGTATGTGAGTGTTTGTGTGCGTGGGGAGTGACGTATGTGCGTGTTTGTGTGTGTGGGGAGTGACGTATGTGCGTGTTTGTGTGAGTGGGGAGTGACGTATGTGCGTGTTTGTATGAGTGGGGAGTGACGTATGTGCGTGTTTGTGTGAGTGGGGAGTGATGTATGTGAGTGTTTGTGTGAGTGGGAAGTGACGTATGTACGTTGTGCGTGTTTGTATGAGTGGGGAGTGACGTATGTGAGTGTTTGTGTGAGTGGGGAGTGACATATGCGAGTGTTTGTGTGAGTGGGAAGTGACGTATGTGCGTGTTTGTGTGAGTGGGGAGTGACGTATGTGCGTGTTTGTGTGCGTGGGAAGTGACGTGTGTGCGTGGGGAGTGACGTATGTGCGTGTTTGTGTGAGTGGGGAGTGACGTATGTGCGTGTTTGTGTGAGTGGGGAGTGACGTATGTGCGTGTTTGTGTGCGTGGGGAGTGACGTATGTGCGTGTTTGTGTGCGTGGGGAGTGACGTATATGCGTGTTTGTGTGAGTGGGGAGTGACGTATGTGCGTGTTTGTGTGCGTGGGGAGTGACGTATGTGCGTGTTTGTGTGTGTGTGAACGTTGGTGTGTATGTGCGTGGGGAGTGACGTATGTGCGTGTTTGTGTATGTGAACGCCGGTGTGTATGTGCGTGTGTGTGTGTGGACGCCAGTGTGTATGTGCGTGCGCTGATGTATGCAAATGAAGGTGTATAGCTGTGTGTTACCATGAAGGTGTGTGAGAGGCATATATGAATAACATTCGGAGGTAGATGTGCTGGAAAGTGTGAAAAGGAACAACTTGAGATGGTTCGGCCATATGGAACGTATGGAAAGCGAGAGAATGACTAAGAGGGTGTACGAGAGCGAGGTGGAGGGACAGAGAGGGAGAGGTAGACCGAATGAGAGGTGGAAGGATGGAGTGAGGAAGTACATGAACGAAGGCGGTGCTGGTTGGGGGGAGGGGCGTCGACTGACTGGGGACAGAGGTGCATGGGGGCGGTTCGTTCGTGGCCACCCCTTCGGGGATCGCGGCGTCAGGCGATAGATAGCATTTTTTTTGGGGGGGGGGGGGGGGGGGGGATTTTCGGTTCAGCCATTAAATTTTTTATAAGATACAATAAATAGATAAATAAAAAGTATACTGATTTGCATTTTTTTTTTTTTTTTTTTAAGTAACTATAATGCGCATGATTGAATTATGAGGGTAGTTTTTATACATAGAACTATACTGCGCATGATTGAATTATGAGGGTAATTTTTATACATAGAACTATACTGCGCATGATTGAATTATGAGGGTAATTTTTATACATAGAACTATAATGCGCATGATTGAATTATGAGGGTAGTTTTTATACATATAACTATACTGCGCATGATTGAATTATGAGGGTAATTTTTATACATAGAACTATACTGCGCATGATTGAATTATGAGGGTAATTTTTATACATAGAACTATAATGCGCATGATTGAATTATGAGGGTAGTTTTTTAAGCAGTGGTTAATTTACCCAATTAGTCAACTGATAATTAAAGTAAACTACACTGGCAATTTATTCATACCAATTTTACTGTGGGCAACTGTACTGTGAACATGTATCTAGACTAACCTTTTTATCCGTAACTCCTTCAGCGCAATGACGTTATTATCGCCTTATTTTGGATACCATTGGACGATTTTCTCTAGCTTATATTCTACCTCTAGGACTTAAGGGTTACAAATGATGTCAATAAGCCCTCTGAATAGCATAGGTCTCTTCTTAACCTGCATAAAACACATTTAATTATAGCCCGAATCAAAGGTATAAAGGCATCACCGTCCTAGCACAAAGGGGTTAAATGTGTAGCACTAATGAATATACGGTGATGTGTTTTTAATGTTAGTGTGGCTATAAAAACCTGCCTTACCAGAAATGCTGTAACATATTACAAAAAAACAAAACAAAACTCGCTCGAGTAACTTTAAAATCGTCTTGAGGTAGATAGAACATATCAAAGTAATCAATTGGTCGAAAGGGTATTATAACTTGTTAAACAATATCTTTCGACATGGGATTTTATGTAAAGTAATTTGATTTTGACAATAAAGTAATTTGATTTTGACAAGAATATAATATTGTTTCTTTGATTGAAAAACGGTGCCAATGTTAATGTAATTGTTTATATTTTATAGGGGAAAAAAAAAAAAAAAAAAAAAAGTACTTCAAATATATAATATCCACTATTGTCTCACGAAAATTAATTAGTGTTTTTGTTGTTATGTTGTATTAAAAGAATCCTAAAAAATATTATTATTAAGTGTTTAAGGTATGGGAGAGAGAGAGAGAGAGCAAGAGAGAGAGAGAGAGAGAGAGAGAGAGAATGTTGCGCAGATGTGAGGATGGGTGGGGCGCAGAATTGGGCGGTGCGCCCTATAGCCCTCTAACTCACTCACTCACCCCTACTCTAACTCACTCTCTCTCTCTCCTCCACTATCTTACTCATCCCTTTATTACTCACTCACTCACTCTCTCTCTCCTCCACTCTCTTACACACTCATCCTTTCGACCTCTCACCCCTACTCTCACTCACTCACTCTCCCTCTCTCCTCCATTCTCTTACTCATCCCTTTATCATTCACTCACTCACCCTTACTCTCACTCACTCATTCTCTCTACCACTCTCTCACTCATTTATTCCCCATTTTCTATCTCATTCTCGCTCTCACTCCCTCACCCATCCATTATCACACTCACTAATTCTCTCTTCCTAGAAAACTCCCAAAATTAACTGGAGATATACGAAATAACTTCCACTAACCACATTCAATATAATCTAAGCTGAACTAGCCCAAGATATCCTTCACAAGCGTAATTTAACCTAACCTAGTCTGTAAACAAATGTAAATAATTGAATAAATATATAGGCTATATAAAAAAACAAAAACAATACACAAATATATAAATAGCAATAATATATAATAAGTGAATTCACTTAACGTAATTACCTATTTTAGAATATTTAATTGCTTCAAACTCAGTGTCCAGAAATTTTGACTCATACGTACCTTGAAATAGGCTTTGTCACTCATTCAATTTGGTGGGGACACTCGTTACAGGCAGCTTTGCCTTTTGTCTTCTCCTTACACATAGTGAAAAATCACTACTTAGTCCAAATTATGGCTTATCACCGCCACCCTTAACACACACACACACACACACACACACACACACACACACACACTTAAATCTGTACAAGCCTATACTCTTAACCCATTCAGTACGGGGCATATTCTATTAACTTTAGTTTAGCTACTATAAGACGATTTTATTCCGTTAAAAAATGGCCTTCAGCAATTAACAGGCTTCGAACTTTCGAACTTAACCCTTTTTACTACCACAGATCCTTCTTAAACTTCACAATATCGTCTAAATGTAGCTATAACAAAATGAAAAAGACGTCGCCGGTACAGAGGCGTTAACTGATTACGACAAATCAAACATCTTCATAGTAACTCTTTTTAACCAATAATGTCCAACCAGTACATCATTGTTATCTACATATATCACTATTATCACGTAGCCTATCAAAATTTTAGGAATTTTTTTCTGGACCCCTTTCTCCCTCATGGTTAGCCCCATTAGTTTTGATTTTTTTAAGACGTTCGCCCCATTAGTTTGGCGATTTCAAGACCTTTCGCCTCATTTTGTTGTCAATATTAAGACCTTTCGTGCCCTTCAGGTGTCGATGTTTTTCTGGCGAGCGATAACAAGCATGTAAGTTAAGAGGAACTGGCCTTTGGCCGGGATCAAATTTATCTTGAAAAGGGGTCGAGGGGGTGTTTTTCTAAGGTTGATGGAGGTCTAGCGAGGAAACTCAAAAATATATAAATTAATAATAATATAGACCAAAAACCAAGCACTAGGAGCCTCTTAAAACACACCTTACTGATCTATCAAGCCTCACTGCTATATTAGGGGCTATCTCTCCTCTATATAAGACAGGTATAATATCAGTGTTGTAAACAAACATTTGGGCTGCATTACCTCATTAATAATCGATTTATTTACGTATTGTCCATTAATCAAGTGTTGTAGTACTTTACAAAACTCTATTTTGAAGTTTTCTTTTTTTTATCTTATCATCATCTATTCCTTGAACACGTGACTTTACATATTTCGTTGTTGTCTGAAATATCCATATATAATCCTTATATACTTATATTGGCGAACGTATAAATAAAACCAAAAGACAAATTTAATATATAAGGCATTTCGTGTCTGATATTTCGCGTAGATTAATGAATATTCTAATTTATCAATTTCACTCCCAACACCAAACACCTTTCAATGAAATAAATGAAAGGATGTGATCCTACCAGGATTCGAACCTGGGTTACCGCATACATATCATAAACACTCTAACCATTACACCATCAAGATTATAAGGTTAGGTGAACAGTCGCAGAACGGATCGCCTTTTCAATATACGAATAAAAAAGTAAACCAGAATTATGAGACATTAATAGCTCCTGCAGTGAACCATATAAGGATGATGATGATAACTATAGTCTGTTTCAAGCTGATGGTAAATAGAACTTCTTAGCTACTGATTTATGGATACTTAACCCTTTCTCTACCGGCGACGTCTTTTTAATTTGACTGTAGCTATCTTTAGAATATTTTGTGCAGTTTAAGAAGGATCTGTGGTAGTAAAAGGGGTTAAGTGAGATAGTTTGATGCCTGTTAACCCTCTCCGACATATGACGCGATTTTGAGCCTATTGGGGATACTTTAAAGCCTTAATTACCATCAGGGGTATTTAGAAACCTTTAGTTTAGTTACTTCAACCTCTGCTGTTGTCTTTGAGTTAGCTGGGGGACAGAAAACTAATTTTGGAGAGGTAATTATAAGAGTGAGAGAACTCTATTTCTTTTTGCTAATTTGGCAACCTCTGCGTCATATGTGCGTGAAAGGGTTAATTGCTGGAGGCCCTTTTTAAACTGAATACAATCGTCTAATAGTAGCCAGGTTAAAGTTACAAGGACGGCATCGGTACAGAAGGGGTTATGCAGAAATGTGAAACTGCAATATCTCTCCGTCCTAATATTGCCAACTTTTCATCATTAACAACATATTTCGCTACAAAATGTTGGTGATAGCTGAGTAATCAAGATGGGAACCTGTCACTTGATCATCAGCTGGTCTACTGTCGGTCTGTCTTTTGTTTGTATTATTATTATTTTTCTTCATTAAATGGTCTACTGGTTGAAATGGCCTACTGGTTGAGAGCTTCTGGTTGAAATGGCCTACTGGTTGAGAGCTTCTGGTTGAAATGGCCTACTGGTTGAGAGCTTATGGTTGAAATGGTCTACTGGTTGAGAGCTACTGGTATATAAATGCTCTACTGTTCGAGAGCTACTGGTTGAAATGGTCTGCTGGTTGAGAGCTACTGGTTAAGAGCTACTGGTTGAAATGGTCTACTGGTTGATTCGTCCAATCACCCAGCCAGACATAATGCCTACAAACAGTTACGTATGTCAGGGCAAGTATTTAACCCCTTCAGCACCGATGATGTTCTTGTTATTCTATTCCGGCAATTAGTAGATGCTTGTAACAGCTTAGGACGGACGTGTAGCAATTAAGAGGCTACAAACTATCTAAATTAACCCTTCTCACTACCACATATCTTTCTTATGCTGCCTAAAATCGTCTCTAATTATATCTGAAATAAAACAACAGACATCCCCGGTAGTGCAAGGGTTAAGAGTACCGTGTCAGGTACAGTTGGTCACATAAGTACTGTTCCTCTCCGTGATCTTATACATGGAAATATAAATGCGCATGATTGAATTACGAGTGTAGTTTCTTATGCATTGGTTAACTCATCCGATTAGCCAACTGAAAGAAACCACACTCGCAATTCATCCATACTATTTTACACAGGGAATGGGGTTCTCGAAAAGGGGCTCCAGTCCTGAAAGAGTACTTGACCTACAGTGTGCTGGCTTAATAATCCAGAAGGGTTGATAGCATCTGAAGTCCTATTTTAACTAACTAATATTTCACTTCCATACCCAAGATCTTGACGAGAAACAGAACGTATGTGGGCAACTGTACGCCAGGTAAGAATAGTTAAGGATTATCGCGACAGGTGTACGCCTTCAGTTCGTGGTTGCATGGCGTCAGGGGTATCTAGTAGAACATAGTAACTGTATCTAACCAAGGGGGGGGGGGGGGGGAGAGTATATATATATATATATATATATATATATATATATATATATATATATATATATATATATATATATATATATATATATTATATATATAATATATATATATATAATATATATATATATATATATATATTTACTAAAAGCAGGAGAGTGTATGGGAAGGATTTTTTTTTTTTTTTAGTTGAAAGGGGGTTTAGGCAGAAACAAAATACAAAACAAATATATGAGTTGGAGAGTAAGGCCATCGGGGGTGGAGCACTTGGTTGTACGGCATGAGGGGTACCTGGTAGAACCTGTTAAGCATATCGGGGACAGGTGTATTGGTGGAGTTCGTAGTATCTGGTAGTACACTCGGATGCCATAGTCTCTAGCCAACTCATAATTATTCCTGGACTTCACCTATTTCTATTTATGGAAGTATATATATCTCTGGAAACTAATTTATGAATATAACTGTCTATACATTAACAACAAAGCTATATATGCTATTAAATTATAAGCAATTTATAAAAAATAATCAATCCAGATAGTTATAATTGCATCAAGAAAAACATAGGGGGTCTACGAATTCTTATGAGTGGGTTAGAGATTATGGCATCCGAGTGTACCACCAGTCAGGCAGTACCAGTCTAGGTGTAGTGTGACAGGTGTATCAGGTACAACTATACTCTCTTCCAAATTAGCAGTCCATAAATCGTGAACTCTAACCTCTGTAACTCAAAAAGGGTTAGAGCAAATGGGCTGTAAATCTTCATACATATTCCCTGACTGGCCCTTCCCAAATGGTAGAACTATTAGCTCGATTACTCTAGTCGTTTGTGAGTTATAGAGGTTAATGCTCAAGATCTTTGGCCTACATATTTGGAACAGGGTATAGGAGGGCCAGGTGTACCCTGTCAGGTGTAACAGGTATATCTATTATCAGTTTTAGTTCAGCTGGCGGTAA
Organism: Paralithodes platypus; assembly: GCA_032716605.1. Lineage (NCBI taxonomy): Eukaryota > Metazoa > Arthropoda > Malacostraca > Decapoda > Lithodidae > Paralithodes > Paralithodes platypus. The sequence goes on along the minus strand of CM064513.1, from coordinate 522,726 downwards.
ATTGAATCACTTAATAATTTATTTGTCGATATTAAGTAGGAACATATGAAGCTGCCATGTCCCGTCCCTGCATCCTATTTTTGCCAAATTTGCATAATTAACAACACATTTCACTACAAAATCTTATTAATAGACGAGTAGCCCAGATGAGGACATGCCAATTTACCGTCAGCAGGAAATAAACTGAGTATAGTGTGGTAAACCCTATTCCAAATAAGTAGGCCAACACTCTTGGACATTAACCTCTATAACTCACAAACGACTAGAGTAATCGAGCTAATATTTCTACCATTTGGGGAGGGTCAGCCAGGAAATAGGTTTGTAGATTTACAGCCCATTCGCTCTAGCCCATTTGGAGTTACCGGGGTTAGGGTTAACGATTTCTGGCCTACGTACTTGGAACTGAGAGAGAGAGAGAGAGAGAGAGAGAGAGAGAGTGAGAGTGAGAGAGAGTGAGAGTGAGAGTGAGAGTGAGAGTGAGAGAGAGAGAGAGAGAGAGAGTGAGAGTGAATACTAGTACCTGAACAGATGTACTAGGAGGGCCGGGTGTGTCTATATGCCCGGCGCCAGGCTCACATCTACGACCCTCCTCCTCTGCTAACTCGGGTGACGCCCTCCCTCTCTCCTACCTCACCCCTTCCTAACACTTTTCCTCCCCTGGGGGCGACTTGGGGCTGCCACGGGGGTCCAGGGGGGCGGAAAACCAACATTGCCGACCCCCTGCACCGGGCCAAGTTCCCCCGGGGCCCCTAAACCCCCACCGCCAGGAGATTTTAGCGAGTTTGTTGTCAGGTGAGGGCCGGTGGGGGGGAGATCAGAAGACCAACACCGCTATAACCTTGCTTTTTAGTGGCAGGTGATGGGGAAGGTTGCACTTGAGGTGGAGGGCTCACTATAGTATGTTGGTATACTGTATTATACACACAACATAATGGATCACCCTGTTAACCCTGTCTGAGATACTGTCTTTGTGGTGGTGTAATGGTTAGAAGGTGTAACTTCAGTATGGGGTGTCATGTGTTCGAATCCAAGGAGAATCACTTTTGTCTCGATACTTAACCTTACTATTGTGTACGACTTTTCTCTCGTTATTTAACAATATATATTATCTTGTAATTTGGTTGGTTATTGGTGTTTAGAACGATGTTAAAAATTATAATATGAAGAGGAGCTAAGACAGTTGCGGGATTAGTTGCACTCCTGGACAGGAATGGAGATGTGGTTGCCACCTGACACTTAGAGTGAAGATTGAGATCATATTGCCACTTCCCTCTCTCTCTCTCTATATATATATATATAAGTATTAAAGAGAGAGAGAGAGAGAGAGACCAGTATAATTATGTATTGAGAACATTTACATACAGTATACACGTGATTACTATATACAGTATACACGTGATTACTATATACAGTATACACGTGATTACTATATACAGTATACACGTGATTACAATATACAGTATACACGTGATTACTATATACAGTATACACGTGATTACTATATACAGTATACACGTGATTACTATATACAGTATACACGTGATTACTATATACAGTATACACGTGATTACTATATACAGTATACACGTGATTACTATATACAGTATACACGTGATTACTATATACAGTATACACGTGATTACTATATACAGTATACACGTGATTACTATATACAGTATACACGTGATTACTATATACAGTATACACGTGATTACTATATACAGTATACACGTGATTACTATATACAGTATACACGTGATTACTATATACAGTATACATGTGATTACTATATACAGTATACACGTGATTACTATATACTATATACAGTATACACGTGATTACTATATACAGTATACACGTGATACACGTGATTACTATATACAGTATACACGTGATTATACAGTATACACGTGATTACTATATACAGTATACCTATATACAGTATACACGTGATTACTATATATACAGTTATTACTATATACAGTATACACGTCACGCGATAACTATATACAGTATACACGTGATAACTATATACAGTATACACGTGATTACTATATACAGTATACACGTGATTACTATATACAGTATACACGTGATTACTATATACAGTATACACGTGATTACTATATACAGTATACACGTGATTACTATATACAGTATACACGTGATTACTATATACAGTATACACGTGATTACTATATACAGTATACACGTGATTACTATATACAGTATACACGTGATTACTATATACAGTATACACGTGATTACTATATACAGTATACACGTGATTACTATATACAGTATACACGTGATTACTATATACAGTATACACGTGATTACTATATACAGTATACACGTGATTACTATATACAGTATACATGTGATTACTATATACAGTATACACGTGATTACTATATACAGTATACACGTGATTACTATATACAGTATACACGTGATTACTATATACAGTATACACGTGATTACTATATACAGTATACACGTGATTACTATATACAGTATACACGTGATTACTATATACGTATACACGTGATTACTATACAGTATACACGTGATTACTATATACAGTATACACGTGATTACTATATACAGTATACACGTGATTACTGTATACAGTATACACGTGATTACTATATACAGTATACGTGATTACTATATACAGTATACACGTGATTACTATATACAGTATACATGTGATTACTATATACAGTATACACGTGATTACTATATACAGTATACACGTGATTACAATATACAGTATACACGTGATTACTATATACAGTATACACGATTACTATATACAGTATACACGTGATTACTACTATATACAGTATACACGTGATTACTATATACAGTATACACGTGATTACTATATACAGTATACACGTGATTACTATATACAGTATACATGTGATTACTATATACAGTATACACGTGATTACTATATACAGTATACACGTGATTACAATATACAGTATACACGTGATTACTATATACAGTATACACGTGATTACTATATACAGTATACATGTGATTACTATATACAGTATACACGTGATTACTATATACAGTATACACGTGATTACTATATACAGTATACACGTGATTACTATATACAGTATACATGTGATTACTATATACAGTATACACGTGATTACTATATACAGTATACACGTGATTACTATATACAGTATACACGTGATTACTATATACAGTATACACGTGATTACTATATACAGTATACACGTGATTACTATATACAGTATACACGTGATTACTATATACAGTATACACGTGATTACTATATACAGTATACACGTGATTACTATATACAGTATACACGTGATTACTATATACAGTATACACGTGATTACTATATACAGTATACACGTGATTACTGTATACAGTATACACGTGATTACTATATACAGTATACGTGATTACTATATACAGTATACACGTGATTACTATATACAGTATACATGTGATTACTATATACAGTATACACGTGATTACTATATACAGTATACACGTGATTACAATATACAGTATACACGTGATTACTATATACAGTATACACGTGATTACTATATACAGTATACATGTGATTACTATATACAGTATACACGTGATTACTATATACAGTATACACGTGATTACTATATACAGTATACACGTGATTACTATATACAGTATACACGTGATTACTATATACAGTATACATGTGATTACTATATACAGTATACACGTGATTACTATATACAGTATACACGTGATAACTATATACAGTATACACGTGATTACTATATACAGTATACACGTGATTACTATATACAGTATACACGTGATTACTATATACAGTATACACGTGATTACTATATACAGTATACACGTGATTACTATAATGTATACACGTGATTACTATATACAGTATACACGTGATAAATATATACTTCGTACTAGCTAGAACAATTAAAAACGGAACTGCAAGCTTTCGTTTGTATTCCAAACCATCATATTGTATTAAGGGGAGGTATTTAGTTTGTTCCCTAGACCTCCATCAAGCTTAAAATTACACCCCCTTGAGTCCCTTTCAAGATAAATTTGTACATTTTTCGGTAGAAATATTTCCCGGCCGAAGGCCGGTTCCTCTTAAATTACAGGCTCGCTATCGCTCGCCAGGATAAAATCGACACCTGAATTGCACAAAAGGTCTTACTATGGGGTGAAAGTTCTTAAAATCGCTAAACTAATGGGGCAAACGTTTTATAATATCAAAAGCAATGGGGCTAAACATGAGGGAGAAAGGGGTCAAGAAAAAACTCCCTCAAGTGGATACCTCCCCTTAAAGTAAATTATATTTCAATGTTACCTAACTTTATCATCGTGTACGACTGTTCTCTCGCTATCCATCGGGGGGTAACAGTGGTCTCTTCATTAACATAAGGTTATTGAGTCTTAACCCTCTCCGACATATGACGCGATTTTGAGCCTATTGGGGATACTTTAAAGCCTTTGTTACCATCAGGGGTATTTAGAAACCTTTAGTTTAGTTACTTCAACCTCTGCAGTTATCTTTGAGTTAGCTGTGTTGAGCCTATTGGGGATACTTTAAAGCCTTTGTTACCATCAGGGGTATTTAGAAACCTTTAGTTTAGTTACTTCAACCTCTGCAGTTGTCTTTGAGTTAGCTGTGGGCAGAAAACTAATTTTGGAGAGGTAATTATAAGAGTGAGAGAACTCTTTTTCTTATTGCTAATCTGGCAACCTCTGCGTCATAAATGCGTGAAAGGGTTAATCCGTTCACCACCATTACGTAATTTGTATCATAGTCTGGTTACCATTGGACGAATGTCTTTAGTTTGTAATCTACCTCTACGACTCAAAGGGGTAAATACGGTCTCAATAAACCCTCTTAGTAACGTAGGTCATTCTTAAATTGCATCATAGCATCACATTTCAGTCAGAATCTAAGGTGTAAAGACGCCATGGTGCTGAAGGGGTTAATTAAGTGTTACACAATACGAGGCGTGTCTAGATGTACGAGTCGCCGGTACGTCTGAAGAAATGACTAGGTGTGTGTGTGTGTGTGTGTGTGTGTTTGTTTGTTGGTTAGTGTGTGCGTACGTGCTTGTGCGTGTGTCGGTGAGTACTACATCACGTGCGTGTCTGCGTAGTAGGGTATGTGCGTGCGTGTAGGTGTGTGTGGAGGGGGGGGGGGGGGGTGGGGGGGGGGGGAGGGGGGGGGGGGGGGGTGGGGGGGGGGGGGGGGGGGTGGGGGGGTGGGGGGGTTGGGGGGGGGGGGGGGGGGGGGGGGGGGGGGAACATACGCACACATTTATACATACACACATACATATACAAACACATTATACACTATCTCTCTTTTACACTGAGACACACTCACTCACACACACACACTCTCTCTCTCTCACGCACACACACACATACCCTCTCTCAATTGGCATAAGCGCGCGTGTAAGGTGCCCATATATGCTAAGGCTACACTCCAGCATGTTACCCTTACTGTGCAATGAAGGACCTCAGAGAGGGAGGGAGGGAGGGGGGGAGGATCTAAGGAGGAGGGAAGGGGGAAGGAGGAGGAGGAAGAGGGGAGGAGGGGGCCAGAAGGAGATGGAGAAGGAGGGAGGTGAAGGGTTGTGTGGGTGGAAATGGAAGAGGTGGGGGGGGGGGGGGGACGGAGGAGAAGGGGAAGGGGAGGAGGAAAGTAGGGGAAAGAGGAGGGGAAGAAGGAGAGGAGGGAGAGATTGAGAAGATAAACGGGAAAAGAGAAAAGACAGACGATAGAATGGAAAAGTTCACGAATACGAAAGATGGGAACATTAAAAATATATGACCAATTAAGGGGAGATCTCCACTTGAGGGATTTTTTTCTTGACCCCTTTCTCCCTCATGTTTAGCCCCATTGCTTTTTATATTATAAAACGTTTGCCCCATTAGTTTTGCGATTTTAAGAACTTTCACCCCATATTAAGACCTTTCGTGCAATTCAGGTGTCGATTTTATCCTGGCGAGCGATAGCGAGCCTGTAATTTAAGAGGAACCGGCCTTCGGCCGGGACATTTTTCTACCGAAAAATTTACAAATTTATCTTGAAAGGGACTCAAGGGGGTGTATTTTAAGCTTGATGGAGGTCTAGGGAACAAACTAAATACCTCCCCTTAAATGACTGTAAGAAGGAAAAACTATAAAGTAAAACTTGCAAAACAAATCAAAGAAAAAGAAAGGGGAAGAAGACAAAGAGGATAGCATAAAGGAGGAAGAAGACGATGATATGTAATAGAAAGATTATCAGAAAAGGAAAGAAAGAACGAGAAGGAAAGATAGTGAAAATAGGAGACCTGGAAAGACGAGAACAAGTGGATAAGCTGATGGAAGTCTATAAGAAACGAAGGAGGAAAAATTATATTTAAGCACAAGGAAAGGGATAGTTAAACAAGGAAAACCTATCTGTAGTTGAGAGGATGTGGAATAGAAATGTCCGGCTGAGGAGGAAGAAACGAAAATAGACGACCGAAAAGATGGCAAGGTAATGTAACCAAATCAACCTCTTTCTGGCTATCATTAGACGAGTTTATACAGCTTAGATAGGATCTGTGGGAATGAAAAGGGTAAAGACTATCATTAGACGATTTTAAACAGCTTATAGTAGGATCTATGGGAATTAAATGGGTAAGAACTATCTGACTTCCATCTACCCTTCCTAATCTGAATAAACTCTTCTACTAAAAAACTGAAATATACGACTGCACCGCTGGCAAGGTAGTATAACAAAATTATTAAAAGCAAAATATAATACTAATAAATTATAAATACAATACTGTATAATGAAATAAAGGGGAACTCGGTAGAGCGCATATCCCCGTCTACACTTGCTAGTTCTTCACCATAAATATAATTTGGCCTAAACAAAAATCTGGATCTGGGTTGAATTACTGTTTCCTTGGCACATATCCTATCTACCCACCAAATCTTGTTTACAGACAAACAATCAGAGACAGACGAACAAACTGAGGCAAAAACATAACCTCCGTTCAGCTTCGTTAGGTAATTATAGTTCTGTGTTGAATAAATAAACACAAGAACACTGTATATAAGTACCTTGTGTGTTACAATTCAGTGTTGACATTTCTATACTGTTGAGAAACCATCGTGTGTGAAAAGTAGATCACCACACTAGATGAATTAGAGAGAGAGAGAGAGTGTGTGTGTGTGTGTGTGTGTGTGTGTGTGTGTGTGTGTGTGTGTGTGTGTGTGTGTGTGTGTGTGTGTGTGTGTGTGAGTGAGTGAGACAGTTCCCCCGATGTTGTTCACTTTGAGGTCAGGGAAGTGAAGCTTATAGGCACGGGGGCGTCTACAGTAAGTTAGAGGCACTGGGATAAGGGTCAGAACGGCCACACTCCTGAACGGCCACATTCCTAAACGGCCACCGGAGAGGGCTTTTACCTACACATATAATCTGAAAGGCCATATTCTTAATGTTGTGGAGATGGTAATACTATAATATGATAACCTTAGGAAAGGACTTCCTAGTTCACTTAACCCTTAGAAGATACGATGACGTAATTCTATTATTTTTCTAACAGGAGAGCGTGCTGCCCCTTCGAACAGTCTGCTGCACCAAGTCACCACCCATAACGAGGGGCAGCGCGCTCCTCGGTGCCACTAGAAGAGTGGCGAACACTACCATGTAGGTAGGTGTTATTAGACGGTTTTATTCAGATTTGGAAGGGAATATAGAAGTCAGAGGATTAACTGAGTTAGTATTTATTTTACTGACTGACTGACACACTCACTCACTCTCTCTCTCTCACCTGTCACCCCCTGTACTGATAACACCCACCCCGCCCATGTACCCACCACCCCGCCCATCTCTCCGTCCTTGCCAAACCCAACGCCCACCCACGCCCATCTTGACCCATTGCCACCCACCCGGCCCCATCACTACCAAGGCCCCTTCCCACCTACTCTTTCTACACGCCGCAATGTTGCATCTCTCTCACTCTACTATCGCTATTACAACAATCGGTGTTCTTCAGAGCTCTCTCAGTTCGGCTGTCTTTCAACACAGTCCCATCCCTATTGTGTCCAGCAAATGTTCTCTTTCTTCTACTCCACAAGTGAACTCTGGAACTCCCACCAGTACCCATTCCCAGCCACTCTCCCACCCCATGAAAGGTCTTAGATTCGCCAACTAATGGGAAACATGTATGATATTCTAAAAAAAAAAAAAAATGCTAAACACGAGGGAGAAGGGGTTCCAGATAAAAAAAAATATTAATGACCACAGGTGTACATAATTCTTACAATACCACTTTCAAGACCACTTACAATACCAGTGTCCTTATTCCGCCTAACCACTTCCAGGTAGCTCTTGTGCAATCTCTTGCCTTGGTCTATATTGCAAGTTAATATAAGTTAGAGTTAAGCAACACACTGTTCCTTTGTACATTTTCAGCCAATGGCTGCAACTATTAATAAACCGTTTATTATTATTATTATTACACACACACACACACACACAGAGGCACACGTAGGAATTCCCACAGATTCAGCCACGGGACCCCCAATTATCCACAGACCAAGTTGACGATAACCCCCAGCTCTTAAAATGTCCACCGTGTAATCAATCTCAAGCCCTGGTATCTGGGGTCTATTGTCGACCTTTGTAATGCTCCCTCGGGTGCATAATCAACTCATCACTGCAAAACACACACGGGGAGTTGGCTGCTGATCTCCAATTATACTTACTCACTCTCTCTCTCTCTCTCTTCTGTTCTCTGTCGTTCTTGTTCTCTCTCTCGCTTTTGTAATTAGTCTCTTGCTCGCTAGCTCTTGTTCTGTCCCTTGTTCTTGTTATATCTCTCTTTCTCTCTCTCTTACAAACACAAATACTATTAGTACTACTATTACAAATAATAACAATACCAATACTAATAATATAATAAAATCGATAATAATAATAATAATAATAATTATAATAATAATAATAATAATAATAATACAAATACAAATAATAATACCAATAATAATGATAATACAAATAATATATCAATAATAATGATAATACAAATAATATATCAACAATAATAATAGTAATAATAATAATAATAGAGTGAAATAAAAGTAACATAAATACACAATAACAAACAAAACTCCTCAACTAAAACCTATTCCGCATCTTGCCTCCCACAACGTCAGGGTTTGGGGTGAGGTGCGTTCTATCTCCATTATACCTGTTAACACCTCCTTACTGACGGGAGCAGGTCTTTCCCGCCCTCAGACCATTCCGACTAGAAGATCCCGCCCGCTTAACTAGGTCCGTCCCGCCCATTTGTATGGTTCACACAACCTCAGCTGATCTTGCCTAAATGTGCGATGCAAAAGCCTGTAACCTTGAAATCCGTGATTGCATTATACATTTTGTCTATTATGAGGCAATTGTATTCAGATTAGGAAGGTTATTCGAGACAGTCTTAAGCATTTCAACTATCACAGATCCTTCCTAAGCTGTATGAGATCGTCTAATGACAGCCGGAATTAATAAAAAGGTGACACACACTTCAAGGGGTAATGTCACGTTTTCATGACCACTCCATTATTCGCTACTCTATTTGCAAAGTAACTGATTTCTATAAACATGGGAAATATGCTAATCACCATCGGCTGAAAATGGACAATTGGCAAATTAATTGGTTGTGATTTTTCCTATTAATGGGCGTGTTTTAGTCTGATCGTCATATATACACAAGGTTAGATACAATCATAAATTTCAAGGCTACAGGCTTTTTCATTGCACATTTAGGCAAGCACAGTTTAAGGTATACGCGAACCTTACAAACGGGCGGGACGGTCTAATCTTAGAAGGCGGAATCAGCCAAGGAAGGATTGATGTTTGGCTCTTCCCGCCCACAACATTCGGGCGGGAAGGACCTAGCTAAGCGGGCGGGATTTTCTAGTCGGAATGGTCTGAGGGCGGAATAGTTAGTAAGCCCATCTTGCCTCCCACTACGTCGGGGTTTGGGATGAGGTGCGTTCTATCTCCATTCTACCTGTTAACACCTCCTTACTGACAGGTAGGTAGGTGTGTGTGTGTGTGTGTGTGTGTGTGTGTGTGTGTGTGTGTGTGTGTGAGAGAGAGTGTGTGTGCATGTGTTTTAGAGAGTGAGAGTGAGTGTGTGTATGTACAAGCACAAAGGAAATCAAGCAACAACAGTTCTAGCGATCCCTCGAGGCTGCTTGTACTCTAAACCACTGATGTTCAAAGTGTCCAAACAGTGGTTTAGAGTGGGTAAGGGACAATTGGAAAGGGAAATACTGCCCTGAAACTAATGTCCGTGGCAGGATTAGGAGAGGTTATTAGGGGACAGTTGGTTTAGTAACATAATACAGTTATAAGTAATCTTTCGTGTATCAAAGGTAAATTAATACAAATCTATTGTTTGATCATTACAGTATCAAACAGGTATCCAAAGATTAAGATGACCAATTTCTCTATCTACAGTGGTGGTTGTGGTGGTGGTGGTGGTGGTGGTGGTGGTGGTGGTGGTAGTGAGGTGGAGGTGGTGGTGGTGATACTGATGGTGATGGTGGTGGTGGTGATGGTGGAGATGGTGGTGGTGGTGAGTCATGGCATCTCCAGCGTCAGCATCACCAAACCGCGAAAAAGCCGACGGTAAAGTATCGAGTGGTGTCAGATACTGGTAATATATACACACACGGTCACATACACGGTCAGTAACACACGCATACATACACACAATCGGTCACACGTATACACACACGCTCACACACGCTCATACACGCATACATACACAGTCACACACGGATACATACAGTCACAAACGCATACCTACACACACGGTCACACATCACTCACACACGCATACATACACACACATACACACGATCATGCTGGACGAAGGGGGGAGGAGGAGGAAGCAGGAGGATGAGGGAAGGTTGGGAAGAGGAAGGTGATATGATGGGGAGGGAGAGAGAGAGAGAGAGAGAGAGAGAGAGAGAGAGAGAGAGAGAGAGAGAGAGAGAGAGAGAGAGAGAGGGGTAAGAAAGGGAGGACATAGGCAAAAGACAGAGAAGAATACAGTGAAAGGAGAGGAAGATGTGTAAGAAAGAGAAATAGAAGAAGAAGGGATAGGAAAATAAAGCGAAGAGATGAGAAGGAGGGAACTGAAACAATAAAAAAAGAGGAAAAGAAGATGTGAGAGAAGAATAGTTAAGCAGTGGAAAATATAGAAGGAGGTAAATATAGAAGGAGGTAAATATAGAAGGAGGTAAATATAGGAGGTAAATATAGAAGGAGGTAAATATAGAAGGAGGTAAATATAGAAGGAGGTAAATATAGAAGGAGGTAAATATAGAAGGAGGTAAATATAGAAGGAGGTAAATATAGAAGGAGGTAAATATAGAAGGAGGTAAATATAGAAGGAGGTAAATATAGAAGGAGGTAAATATAGAAGGAGGTGATATAGAAGGAGGTAAATATAGAAGGATTGGTAAATATAGGAGGTAAATATAGAAGGAGGTAAATATAGAAGGAGGTAAATATAGAAGGAGGTAAATATAGAAGGAGGTAAATATAGAAGGAGGTAAATATAGAAGGAGGTAAATATAGGAGGTAAATATAGAAGGAGGTAAATATAGAAGGAGGTAAATATAGAAGGAGGTAATATAGAAGGAGGTAAATATATAGAAGAGGTAAATATAGAAGGAGGTAAAATATAGAAGGAGTAAATATTGAAGGAGGTAAATATAGAAGGAGGTAAATATCTAGAAGGAGGTAAATAGATAGAAATATATAGAAGGAGGTAAATATAGAAGGAGGTAAATATAGAAGGAGGTAAATATAGGAGGTAAACAGTAAGAGGAGAAGGATAGGTAAAGAAAGCGAGGGAATAAGAGAACGAAGGAGGGAATACTGAGAAACAAGGGATAAACGAGGAAGGATAGAGGAAGAGATAACCAATATATAATTTACAAATGAGTGAACAAGAAGAGGAACAGCATGAACAGGATTTTAATGTGTATAGAAAGTGAGAGTGAGACGAAGTGACAGGTACTGGAAGATGAGGTGGAAAGGGGGGGGGGGGGGGGGACCGAGTAGGAGAAGGCATAGGAGAAGAGAGCGAGGGAATGAGATATAGAAAAAAGGATGGAATAATAAGAAACGAGATATAATAGAAGGGTAAGAAGAGAGAAGCACAGATAGCCAGTGGGGGATATACGAGAGTAAACAAGAGTACGAGGAGAGTAAACAAGAGTACGAGGAGAGTAAACAAGAGTACGAGGAGAGTAAACAAGAGTACGAGGAGAGTAAACAAGAGTACGAGGAGAGTAAACAAGAGTACGAGGAGAGTAAACAAGAGTACGAGGAGAGTAAACAAGAGTACGAGGAGAGTAAACAAGAGTACGAGGAGAGTAAACAAGAGTATGAGGAGAGGACCAGCTGGGTTATAATGTGTTGAAAGTGAGAGTGAGACGAAGTGGCGAGTACTGGAAGATGAGGTGAGGTGAGGAGGGGGAGGGGTGGGATGGGGTGAGGGAGGGGGCGGGGTGGGATGGGGTGAGGGGAGGGGCGGGGTGGGATGGGTGAGGGAGGGGGCGGGGTGGGATGGGGTGAGGGAGGGGGAGGGGTGGGATGGGGTGAGGGAGGGGGCGGGGGCTAAAGGTGTCATGTGTTGGAGATAGATAGATAGAGAGAAGAGTGAAGAATTGAGGGACATTGGTATGAAATAAGCGAGAGTGGGGTACGGTACAACTAGAGAGAGAGAGAGAGAGAGAGAGTGGGGTACGGTACAAGTAGAGAGAGAGAGAGAGAGAGAGAGTACAAAGGAGTACAAAGGAAATCAAGCAACGACAGGTCTAGTGACCCTTCTAGGCTGCTTGTCCTCCAAGACACTGAGGATCAAGTGTCCAAACAGTGGTTTAGAGTGGGTAAGGGAACATAAGAGAGAGAGAGAGAGAGAGAGAGAGAGAGAGAGAGAGAGAGAGAGAGAGAGAATGGGGGGGGGGGTAGGTAGTCAGACAGACAGGTGTCCATGTGGCTGCGGGGGGAGGGGGGGGGGGGGTACAGGAATGCAGCCCAAACCCGAAGAATGCCGAGTACAACAAGGACTTTACCGGGTGCTAACAATAACAACAATAACAACAACAACAACAACAACAACACGGTTGGTGGTGGTGGAGTTACTCTGGCAAGGTTACAGATGTGTTATGGACCCTCCCTTCTCCCTCATGTTTACCCCCAGTAGTTTTGATAATTTAAGTTGCACGCCCCCCATTACTTAGGCAATTTTAAGGCCTTTTGCCACATTTCCTTGTCAATTCTAAGACCTTTCGTGCCATTTAGGTGTCGATTTTTTCCTGGCGAACATTAGCGAGCCTGTTATTTTGGAGGAATCTGCAACCGGCCGGGATTTTTTTTTACCTATAAATATAAAGTTAATCCAGAAGGACCACAAAAGGCGGGGTCCTAGATAATGCAAATGAAGCCATCCACAGAGTATCACAAACAAGAACTCAACGAGGCAGTTCCTGGCTACAAAAGGTGCCCTTAACTACCTTGGCTGACCACTGGGACGTGTGTGTGTGTGTGTGTGAGAGAGAGAGAGAGAGAGAGAGAGAGAGAGAGAGAGAGAGAGAGAGAGAGAGAGAGATAATGCAAATGAAGCCATCCACAGAGTATCACAAACAAGAACTCAACGAGGCAGTTCCTGGCTACAAAAGGTGCCCTTAACTACCTTGGCTGACCACTGGGACGTGTGTGAGAGAGAGAGAGAGAGAGAGAGAGAGAGAGAGAGAGAGAGAGAGAGAGAGATAATGCAAATGAAGCCATCCACAGAGTATCACAAACAAGAACTCAACGAGGCAGTTCCTGGCTACAAAAGGTGCCCTTAACTACCTTGGCTGACCACTGGGACGTGTGTGTGTGTGTGAGAGAGAGAGAGAGAGAGAGAGAGATAATGCAAATGAAGCCATCCACAGAGTATCACAAACAAGAACTCAACGAGGCAGTTCCTGGCTACAAAAGGTGCCCTTAACTACCTT
>CM064513.1:408623-503623 GCA_032716605.1 Paralithodes platypus | reverse complement strand
TTAAGAACTTTCGCCCCATTTCTGTCAATTTTAAGACTTTTCGTGCCATTTAGGTGTCGATTTTGTCCTGGCGAGCGATAGCGAGCCTGTAATTTAAGAGGAACCGGCCTTCGCCCGGGACATTTTTCTACCGAAAAATGTACAAATTTATCTTGAAAGGTGGTCTAGGGGCTGTAATGTTAAGCTTGATGGAGGTCTAGCGAACTAACTAAAAACCTCCCCTTAACCCGTTCAGTAGCAGTGCCGTCCTTTTCATTTGATATCGGCTAATAATAGACGATTTTATTCAGTTTAGGAATGGCCTCCAGCAAATAACAGGCTGCTAGCTATCTTACTACATCCTTCTTTCTACCGCAGATCCCTCTTAACCCTCTCCGACATATGACGCGATGTTGAGCCTATTAGGGATACTTTAAAGCCTTTGTTACCATCAGGGGTATTTAGAAACCTTTAGTTTAGTTACTTCAACCTCTGCAGTTGTTTTTGAGTTAGCTGTGTTGAGCCTATTGGGGATACTTTAAAGCCTTTGTTACCATCAGGGGGATTTAGAAACCTTTAGTTTAGTTACTTCAACCTCTGCAGTTGTTTTTGAGTTAGCTGTGGGCAGAAAACTAATTGTGGAGAGGTAATTATAAGAGTGAGAGAACTCTATTTCTTATTGTTAATCTGGCAACCTCTGCGTCATATGAGTCTGAAAGGGTTAAGCTGCACACCATCGTCCAAGTACCGTATAGATAGAATGCAATATAACACACCATCGTCCAAGTACCGTATAGATAGAATGCAATATAACACACCATCGTCCAAGTACCGTATAGATAGAATGCAATATAACACACCATCGTCCAAGTCCGTATAGGATAGATAGAATGCAATATAACACACCATCGTCCAAGTACCGTATAGATAGAATGCAATATAACACACCATCGTCCAAGTACCGTATAGATAGAATGCAATATAACACACGTCGCTGGTACTCAATGGTTTAAGGGGAAGTATTTAGTTTGTTCCCTAGACCCCCATCTAACTTAAAATTACACCCCCTAGACCCCCTTGCAAGATCAATTTGTAAATTTTTCGGTAGAAAAATGTCCGGGCCGACTGCCCGGTTCCTCTTAAATTACAGGCTCGCTATCGCTCGCCAGGAAGAAATCGACACCTAAATGACACGCAAGTTCTTAACATTTACAAAAATGGTGAAACTTCTTAAAATCCCTAAACTAATGGGGCGAACGTCTAAAATCTGAGAACTAATGGAGCTAAACATGAGGCAGAAGGGGGACCCGAAACACTCCCCAACTCCCCCCTTAAGAATGAACTCATGAGGGTGCTTCGGCTGGGGTTATGTGACACTTATCTCTGTACTAACGTTCTGCTTGGAGAGAGAGAGAGAGAGCGAGAGCGAGAGCGAGAGAGAGAGAGAGAGAGAGAGGAATGTTAACAAAGACGACAATAATGTATTAGACGTAATAAATAAAATATCACACACACACACAATATATATATATATATATATATATATATATATATATATATATATATATATATATATATACATACATATATATATATATATGGTTCAACTGCTGTCCCCGTAGTGTTGAAGACTATTAACCCCTTCTGTACCGGCGACGTCTTTCCAATTGTTTTCTAGCTATATTTAAACGATTTTGAGCAGTTTAAGAAGGGGATCTGGGCTAGTAAAAATGGTTAGGTGCGATATTTCGAAACCTCTTAATTGCTGGAGTCCTTTTGTAAACTGAATACAATGGTCTAATAGTAGCCAGAATAAACTTAAAATGACGGCACCGGTGCAGAAAGCGTTAATATCCAGATTAATATTATATTTCAGCAGACAATTTTTTTCTTTTCCGAACTAGGAACTACAGAATGACTAAGAGGGTGTACGAGAGCGAGGTGGAAGGACGGAGAGGGAGATTAAACCGAGAGAGAGGTGGAAGGATGGAGTGAAGAAGTATATGAAAAGGTGGTGCTGGTTGGGAGGAGGGGCGTCGACTGACTGGGGACAGAGGTGCATGGGGGCGTTTCGTTCGTGGCCACCCCTTCGTGGATCATGGAGTCAGGCAATAGATAAATAGATAGAAATACAGAATGTAGTTGATCGTTTCTAGATGTGTACTTGAAAATGATGCAGGTTGTTATCTGGTTACCATTAAAGGTTTACCGTACACCACACCACACTACACTACACCCCTCTGATCACACCACACTAACTACACCACACAGCCACACTAAACACCACCACACCACACTACACCCCTCTGATCACACCACACTAACTACACCACACCATACCACACAGCCACACTAAACAACACCAAACCACACCACACAACACAGCCAAACTATACCACATCACAATACACTACACCACACCCCTCTGACCCCCCCCCCCCACACACACACAACACCACACCGAACACACACACACACACACCACCACCATACCACTCCCCACACTACATCACACTAATCCACTCTGACCACACTACAACCCTTTTTACACAGCCACACCACACCTCACCATACCATACAACACCACGCAACACACACACACGCCATATCACTCCCCACACCACATCACAACGCACACACACACCCCATACGACTCTCCACACAACATCTACACCACACCACACCACACCAACTACATCCCACACCACATCACTGCTAAGGGGTAACATGACTAGTTCCACCAGGGCCCCCCCCCCCCCCCTCCTAGACAGGTTTACTATCTACCATTCCTGATAGTGTCACCATTTGAGCTTGTTTCCCCGACCTGTTAAATTCTCTCTCTCTCTCTCTCTCTCTCTCTCTCTCTCTCTCTCTCTCTCTCTCTCTCTCCCCTGTATGTGAGCCGTCTGTCTTGTTCTCCCTCTCTCCTCCTCTCTCTCTCTCTCTCTCTCTCACCCCCTCCCTCCCTCTCTCTCTCTCTCTTCCATCCTCTCTCGTCTCCCTCTCTCTCCACTCCCCCCACTCCCTCCCCTCCCCGCTCCTCCCTTCTCTCTCTCCCTCCCGCCTGTCAGCCTCTCCCTCCCCCCTAGGATGTGGTGCCACCCGTTCTAAAAAATGAGTGGATCACGTGAAGAGCTGAAAACCTCAGGGATTTATTACTAAGTTTTTCAAAAAATGTGCAGCCCGGATGGTCACAACGGATTAGTGCGTGATTGAGTAATATATTTAATAAGCCTCCCTCGGTGCACGGGACAATATTTACATTGTTTAGTTTATGCCGGCGACGTTTTTTTATGAGTAAGTTATTTGTAGGTTAATTGGCGGGTTGGTAATAATATGAATGTATGAAGCTTAGGAAGGATATATGGTAGCTAATGGGATTTATTGATATAGTCTGTAGCCTATTTATTAGTAGATTGGTAGAATAGCATGCCTAAGCTTAAGAAATCGTCTAATAGTTGACAGAATATAATGCAAAGGATGTCACCGGCACTAAAAGGGTTAATGCGAGAGAGAGAGAGAGAGAGAGAGTTACATAGATACACAAACTACACAGACCTTGCGGTCCCTACTAGGTAGTCCGGACTTAATGCTAAAATATAATTTGCTACAAAGTGGAAGGCAAGGATAGCAAAGCAGAAGGCTCTCTCCCCACCCACCTCTCCCTCCGACCGTTGGTCGGCATGAAATTCAGTTGAGGAAACAAGTCCCCCAGCAGAATAAGAAACACTTCTACCGGGAAATGTATGGTAAAGAACGAAGTTGATAAATATTATGTACGGTACTACTGATGCTTAACCTCGAGAGAGAGAGAGAGAGAGAGAGAGAGAGAGAGAGAGAGAGAGAGAGAGAGAGAGAGAGAGAGAGAGAGAGAGAGAGAGAGAGAGAGAGGAGAGAAAATAATTTAGAGGAAACTTGGCATTATCTTGTGTCTTGAAAATTATGGACTGTTGTGTGCGTATGTCATTTGTGTGTATGTGTGAGTGGTTGGCGGGAAGTGTGTGTGTGTGTGTGTGTGTGTGTGTGTGTGTGTGTGAGTGGTTGGCGGGGGTGTTGTGTGTGTGTGTGTATGTGTGAGTGGTTGGCGGGAAGTGTGTGTGTGTGTGTGTGTGTGTGTGTGTGTGTGTGTGTGTGTGTGTGTGAGTGGTTGGCGGGGTGTGTGTGTGTGTGTGTGTATGTGTGAGTGGTTGGCGGGAAGTGTGTGTGTGTGTGTGTGTGTGTGTGTGTGTGGTTGGCGGGGTGTGTGTGTGTGTATGTGTATGTGTGAGTGGTTGGCGGGAAGTGTGTGTGTGTGTGTGTAGTGTGAGAGATAGAATGAGCTGTAGATGTGTGTATATATGTATATGAGTATGTATATATGCATGTGTACGTATCAATGTATGTGCGTTACCGTGTATGTACGTGTGTGTGTGTGTGTGTGAACCCCGGGGTAAAGAAGTATTGAGCCGGTATCACACGAGAGCTTTTATAGTCAACAATCGATGATCAACAGTTTTTCTGGCAACATTTCTGGATTATTTTGCACCGGTATCGGAAACTAAACTGATGGTAGATGAATTTAGGTAGCAGATAATTATAAATGTTGACCTCATAAGCTGCCAGACCAGTGTTGAGGATAAATGTTGAGGGAAAAAGCGCTCGTGTGATACCAGCTTTAGTTGCAGAGCGTGGGTTTAAAACTAAGGTACCGGAGTTCAATGGCTGATTGGTTAGGGAGTGGTGAACGCAGCTATGTAGGTTATTGTGCAGTCTCAGTTTAAGGGGAGATGGCCCCCTTCTCCCTCATGTTTAACCCCATTAGTTTTGAGATTTAAGACTTTTTTTTTTCGATTAGCTTGGCGATTTTAAGACCTTTCAATATTAGGACCTTTCGTGCCATTTCGGTGTCGATTTTTTCCTGGCTGCGATAGCAAGCCTGATATTTAAGGAGGAACCGGCCATCGGGCGGGATATTTTTCTACCGAAAAATGTACGAATTTATCTCGAAGGGGGGTCTAAGGGTATTTTTTTTTATGTTTTAAAGCTTGATGGAGGTCTAGCGAGGAAACTACAAAATACATATATAAATATACAGTATAAGTAGTATCCCCCCCAAAAAAAAAAAAAAAAAAAAAAAAATAAAAAAATATATATATATATATATCTATATTATATATATATATAATATATATATATATATATATATATATACAGTATTTATATATAATAGATAATAGATAAATAGATTCCCCTTTAACCCCTTCAGTACCGGTGACATTATATTCTGGCAACTAGTACACGATTTTATTCGGGTTAGGAAGGATGTAGGTTATTATGGAGTCTCAGAAGTTAACCCCTTCAGTACCGGTGACGTCCTTTTCATTATAGTTTGGCAACTATTAGACGATTTTATTCAGCTTAGGAAGGATCTGTGGTAGCTTAACGGATTATGGGGGAAGAGGGTTTATTTTTTATGGATCGGTTTATTTATACGATATATTAGTGTTCGCCCTACACCTCCATCAAGCTTTAGAACACATCCCGAAGATCCCCCTTCTAGATCAATTTGTACATTGTTCGGTATAAATGTCTCCATAATTACAGGATCACTATCGCTCGCCATGACAAAATCGACACCTAAATGGCACGTAAAGTCTTAATATTGACAAATAAATGGAGTGAAAGGTCTTAAAATCTGAAAACTAGTGAGGCTAAACATGAGGGAGAAGGGGGTCTAGAAAACCCAACTATTCCTCTTAAATTTGATAGGGGGTTAAAATGCCAAACATCCCATTTTCAACCGTCCCTTTAAGGATGGTTGCTTTTTCTGGCGCCACTTCTACCTCATGTTTAGCTCCATTAGTTTTCAGATGGGCCGAACGCCCATTAGTTTGGCGATTTTAAGACTTTTCCTCCCATTTTTTTGTCAATATTAAGACCTTTCGTGCCATTTAGGTTTTTACGTTTATCCTGGTGCGAGCGATAGCAAGCCTGTAATTTAGGAAGAACCGGAAAATGCTAAGGTGTGGAATAAATAGCACCAAGGTGTTTGGGTGCTGTTATCTGCCAGGGGACAAGGACACTGGGGCTTATATGGGCAGTAGATTAGTAGAATGGTAGGTAGTTAGGTAGACTTGTGGGTAGAATGGTAGATAGGTAGGTTGGTTGGTGGGTGGAATAGTTGGCAGATTGGTTGGTAGAATGAGAGTAAAATGGTAGGTAGGTTGGTAGACTGGTATTTTGAATGGTAGGTAGAATTGTAAAGTTTAAGCAGGATGTCTACCAATGAAGAGGCTACAGACTATCTCAATTAATCCTTTTAGCTACCACATAACCTTCCTAAGCTTCATAAAATCATCTAAATGTAGTTGAAATCCAATAAAGAAGAGTTCGCCGGTACAAAAGGGGTTAATTAAAGGATAGATATACAGAATAGGAAGCTAAGACTATGTTAACCCCTTCTGTACTGACGACGTCTTGTTGTATTTATTACAGCTGCACTTAGAAGATTTTATGAAGCTTAGGAAGGATCTGTTGGTAGTTAAAAGGGTTGATTGAGATAGTTCGAAGCCTGTCAATTGCTGGAGGCCTTCCTGAACTGAATAAAATCGATGATTAGTAGTCAAAATATAACAAAAAGGATGTCGACGGTACAGAAGGGGTTAATATTTACTCCGTCTGGGTTAGAGTGCCCATGGAGAGAGAGAGAGAGAGAGAGAGAGAGAGAGAGAGAGAGAGAGAGAGAGACGGCCTTCTCTCCACACTGAAGGGAAGGGGAGGGATGGTATGGAGAGATCTGCTTGAAAGTAAGATTCCATGTAGACAGGTGTTGTTTGGGGGGCTAGGGGTGGGAGGGAGGGGTGGGGGGCTATTTTGGGACCTCGGCTGGCGGGAACGACAAATAGGTCAAGACATATATATATATATATATATATATATATATATATATATATATATATATATATATATATATATATATATATATAATATATATATATATATATATATATACTGTATATATACTGTATATATACTGTATATTATATATATATACAGTATTATATACCGGTATATATATATATATATATATGTGTGTGTGTGATAAAGTGCGTGTATGTACGTATGTCTGATCAAGTGTGTGTATATATCTGATCAAATTTGTGAAGTGTGTGTGTGAAGAGCGTGTGTGTCTAATCAAGTGTGTGAAGAGTGTGTGTATCTGATCAAATGTGTGAAGTGTGTGTGTGTGTGTGTGAAGAGTGTGCGTGTGTGTGATCAAGTGTGTAAAGTGTGCGTGTGTGTGAAGAGTGTGTGTGATCAAATGTGTAAAGTGTGTGTGTGTGTGAAGAGTGTGTGATCAAATGTGTAAAGTGTGCGTGTGATCAAGTGTGTAAAGTGTGTGAATGTGTGTTAGAGCCAGTGGTGGAGCAGGTAGATCATATGACTGTAAGATAACCTGGAACAGCAGCAGCAGACGAGATGTGGTGTGGAGATCTGCAGGCGACCTTTACCAGATATTACTGTTCTTCTCTTGGCCTTACTTCCTTCCTTCCTTTCTTTCTTTACCTCCTTAGCTTCCTTCCTTCCTTAACATTGTTTTTTCTTTCCTTTACCTCCTTAACTTCCTTCCTATCTGCCTGCCTTCCTTCCTTCCTTCCTACCTTCCTTCCTCACTTCCTTCCCTCTTTCCTCTCTTACTTCTATCCTGCCTTCCTCACTTCCTTTCCCTCTTTACCTCCTTTCTTCCGAACTTTCTTTCTTCCTTCATTCATTCTTAACTTCAATTTAGGAGGCGATCCGAATCATATCCTGGAACTCAAATCCAGAAGAAAACTTAAGCCAACGATATTAATGGTAAATAGCCAGCCAGCATAGCCAGAGGTATGCACTCTACCGAATGCTCCTCTTAGCTTATATAATATTTCAGATGAGCTGCCAAACACAAGGTCATGGCGACATAATAACCACAAGAGTCTTTACTTAGCCACGTGAGTAAGGTGAGAGAGAGAGAGAGAGAGAGAGAGAGAGAGAGAGAGAGAGAGAG
This sequence comes from Paralithodes platypus, assembly GCA_032716605.1. Taxonomy (NCBI): domain Eukaryota; kingdom Metazoa; phylum Arthropoda; class Malacostraca; order Decapoda; family Lithodidae; genus Paralithodes; species Paralithodes platypus. Next base: position 495,621 of record CM064513.1, on the reverse strand, counting down.
AGAGAGAGAGAGAGAGAGAGAGAGAGAGAGAGAGAGAGAGATATAATACTAATAATAATATAATAATAATAATAATAATAAAAGTATATTTCCACTAACAGTGGTTATTCTTGTAACATTATTTACAAAAGATATATATATACAATATTCAATGGAGAGTGTTAGACTAAATATACGAATCTAATACGTTAATTAGATTATTTTGTTCTTATGCAACCTTGGATTATATTGCAGAGAGAGAGAGAGAGAGAGAGAAGATAGCTGAATACTGACAACACTCCAGATAAAACACAGAGCTTGAAGACTTTTACGGTACTTACATATGCGTTCTACCTCTTGTTACGACTTAAAACACGTACTGAACACCATCCTCGAGTTACTCCTTCAAACAGAGACATTCTTACCTGAAAAGAAAGATAATATAATTAGCTGACACATAATAACTTTGTTGATCAGATATCATACCATATATTATTAACGTTAATCCTATACACTAATTAATACCAGGTGTTTTTAGGGCTAAAGAAAATAGTCACTGAATTCAAAAACATAAAAATAACATACTAATGACATGCCTGTGTGAGCACAGAAATATGATAAAGTATATTCAATACCAAACAACATATTTATGAGTATTATGTAAAATAATAAATTATTTTATGACATGTATAATAGTCTGCATCATATATATATATATATATATATATACTGCATATGTACCCACAAACAGGCCACACCAGACAGGCCCAGCAGGACGGACCTACCCATAAAGGTGAAGGTCATGTTATCCGGAGACCCCAAATACACATATACCTCCCCCTCCTCCTTAATACACATATACCTCCCCCTCCTCCTTAATACACATATACCTCCCCCTCCTCCTTAATACACATATACCTCCCCCTCCTCCTTAATACACATATACCTCCCCCCTCCTCCTTAATACACATATACCTCCCCCTCCCCCTCCTCCTTAATACACATATACCCTCCCCCTCCTCCTTAATACACATATACCTCCCCCTCCCCTTAATACACATATCCTCCCCCTCCTCCTTAATACACATATACCTCCCCCTCCTCCTTAATACACATATACCTCCCCCTCCTCCTTAATACACATATACCTCCCCCTCCTCCTTAATACACATATACCTCCCCCTCCTCCTTAATACACATATACCTCCCCCTCCTCCTTAATCCGTTCCCTCCCTCCCCCATCACAACCCCCAAGACTCCTTCCCTCCCTACCCAATAACCCCTAAGACTCCTTTCCCTTCCTCCCCCCTATAACCCCAAAGACCCCCTCTATAACCCCAAAGACCCCCTCTATAACCCCAAAGACCCCCTCTATAACCCCAAAGACCCCCCTCTATATCCCCATGTTCCTTCCCTTACAACCCCCAAGATTGCTCCTTGCACCATAACCCCCAAGACCCCCCCCTTCCCATCCTACCCCATAACCCCCCCCCCCCTCCCTTCCCTTCCTCCCTCACAACCCCAAAGACTCCCTTCCCTCCCTTCCTTTCCACCATGACCTCCTTCTATCCCTCCACCATAACCCCCCAAGACACACACCCCTCACAACCCCAAGCCCCCCCCCCCCCCCCCCCCCCTCCCTCACAACCCCCAAGACACCCTTCCCTCCCTTCCTTTCTACCATGACCCCCCTTCTCTCCCTCACAACCCCCAAAGATCCCCTCCCTCCACCATAACACCCGAGACCCACCTTCCCTCCCTCCCTTACAACCCCTAAGGCCCAACTCCCCGTCTCCTCCACAACCTCGAAGACCCCTGCCCCCCTTCCCAAGACCCCCTTTCCTGCCTCCACCATAACCCCCAAGGCCCTCCCCCCATACCCCCCCCCCCCCTCCCTCCCCCCAGATAAACCCCCTCTACACGTGGGTTGGGAAACACGGGTCACCTCAGAATCCGGGACAAGGGAAGAACTATACTCACACTTTAGTAAACAGACCGACACTTTCATTCCCAAACGTATACTGCACATTGATTTATGTTGTATATACCGATATCATGTATGTATGTATGTATGTATATACTCAAGCACATACCCCATTGCTGGAGGGTGGCCGACTCGAGGCAGAGCCCAAACAGAAACAACATTAAAGGTTTCTAATTCTCAGGGTCCGGGACCACTTCCGCGCTCTCTCGCCCCTTTCTCCGTCTCGATGAGTAGGAGAATTTTACATGTACCTTACATTTTTACAAGACTCCCTACCATGGAATCGAACATCGGTGCTCAATATCTTACAGTGTGGTTTGCTTACCCTTTGTTACGCATCAATATTACCCTCCTCTTAATTTGTACTAAAATAACGAATAGTGAGTGAACCAAAATAACGAATAGTGAGTGAACCAAAATAACGAATAGTGAGTGAACCAAAATAACGAATAGTGAGTGAACCAAAATAACGAATAGTGAGTGAACCAAAACAACGAATAGTGAGTGAACCAAAAACAACGAATAGTGAGTGAACCAAAACAACGAATAGTGAGTGAACCAAAACAACGAATAGGTAGTGAACCAAAACAACGAATAGTGAGTGAACCAAAACAACGAATAGTGAGTGAACCAAAACAACGAATAGTGAGTGAACCAAAACGAATAGTGAGTGAACCAAAACAACGAATAGTGAGTGAACCAAAACAACGAATAGTGAGTGAACCAAAACAACGAATAGTGAGTGAACCAAAATAACGAATAGTGAGTGAACCAAAACAACGAATAGTGAGTGAACCAAAATAACGAATAGTGAGTGAACCAAAACAACGAATAGTGAGTGAACCAAAACAACGAATAGTGAGTGAACCAAAATAACGAATAGTGAGTGAACCAAAACAACGAATAGTGAGTGAACCAAAATAACGAATAGTGAGTGAACCAAAACAACCGAATAGTGAGTGAACCAAAACAACGAATAGTGAGTGAACCAAAACAACGAATAGTGAGTGAACCAAAACAACGAATAGTGAGTGAACCAAAACAACGAATAGTGAGTGAACCAAAACAACGAATAGTGAGTGAACCAAAATAACGATAGTGAGTGAACCAAAACACGAATAGTGAGTGAACACAAAATAACGAATAGTGATGAACCAAATAACGAATAGTGAGTGAACCAAAACAACGAATAGTGAGTGAACCAAAACAACGAATAGTGAGTAAACCAAAATAACGAATAGTGAGTGAACCAAAACAACGAATAGTGAGTGAACCAAAAATAACGAATAGTGAGTGAACCAAAATAACGAATAGTGAGTGAACCAAAATAACGAATAGTGAGTGAACCAAAATAACGAATAGTGAGTGAACCAAAATAACGAATAGTGAGTGAACCAAAATAACGAATAGTGAGTGAACCAAAACAACGAATAGTGAGTGAACCAAAATAACGAATAGTGAGTGAACCAAAATAACGAATAGTGAGTGAACCAAAATAACGAATAGTGAGTGAACCAAAATAACGAATAGTGAGTGAACCAAAAACAACGAATAGTGAGTGAACCAAAATAACGAATAGTGAGTGAACCAAAATAACGAATAGTGAGTGAACCAAAATAACGAATAGTGAGTGAACCAAAACAACGAATAGTGAGTGAACCAAAATAACGAATAGTGAATGAACCAAAATAACGAATAGTGAGTGAACCAAAATAACGAATAGTGAGTGAACCAAAATAAACGAATAGTGAGTGAACCAAAATAACGGAATAGTGAGTGAACCAAAATACGAATAGTGAGTGAACCAAAATAACGAATAGTGAGATGAACCACCAAATAACGAATAGTGAGTGAACCAAATAACGAATAGTGGTGAACCAAAATAACGAATAGTGAGTGAACCAAAACACGAATAGTGAGTGAACCAAAATACGAATAGTGAGTGAACCCAAATAACGAATAGTGAGTGAACCAAAATAACGAATAGTGAGTGAAACCCAAAATAACGAATAGTGAGTGAACCAAAACAACGAATAGTGAGTGAACCAAAATAACGAATAGTGAGTGAACCAAAATAACGAATAGTGAGTGAACCAAAATAACGAATAGTGAGTGAACCAAAATAACGAATAGTGAGTGAACCAAAATAACGAATAGTGAGTGAACCAAAATAACGAATAGTGAGTGAACCAAAATAACGAATAGTGAGTGAACCAAAATAACGAATAGTGAGTGACCAAAATAACGAATAGTGAGTGAACCAATAACGAATAGTGAGTGAAACCAAAAATACGAATAGTTGATTGAACCAAAATACGAATAGTGAGTGAACCAAAATAACGAATAGGTGAGTGAACCAAAATACGAATAGTGAGTGCACCAAAAATCCGAATAGTTACGTGAACCAAAATAACGAATAGTGAGTGAACCAAAATAACGAATAGTGAGTGAACCAAAATAACGAATAGTGAGTGAACCAAAATAACGAATAGTGAGTGAACCAAAACAACGAATAGTGAGTGAACCAAAATAAGTATGCAGTCATCCGAGGTCGGAACTCGAACATCAACATAATTGAAGCCGCTAGTATAATGTGTACAATTTACCATACATATTCAGTTCCTCAGTATCCAAATAATATCGTCATTTGGGCAGCGCCGCTCCCCCCCCCCCCCCCCTCCCTCACCCCACCTCCTGGAAGGTAGGAGGTGGAGTGAGGGAGGGGGGAGGTGGGTGGGGCATTGCCAACATTATGATTTTACTGGGATATTGAGAAATGGAATACGTGTGGTAAATTGTACAGTCGAGATCATTAATTCGGATACATTTTGTAGCCTCTCTGAAATGCAAATATCTAGCAAAAAGATAGTTAGGAGATTCATTTCAACCCAAGACAGCTTCAAAAATACAGTATATGTAATAAAATTGATATAGACGACGATTGTACAGCTCCTGAGGTGTTCGATTCCCCCACTCCACCCCTCTCTTCAAACACACACATACAGACAGGCACACACACACACACACACACACACATGACGTAAACGTTGTCCCATCCCCATATTGTTAATCAGCAGTAAGAGGTGCGGGCTAATGTGACACTATAGGGGTGTTGTAAAAGGGGATGGGTGGGCGTATTGTTTGGCTTATTAACTTATCTTTATAATATGTTCTGTAGTTTCCTCTCTAGACCTCCATCAAGCTTAAAACAAAACTCCCAAGACCCCCCCAAGATAAATGTGTACATTTTTCTGTAGAACGGCCGGTTCCTCTTAAAATTACAGGCTCACTATCGCTCACCAGGAAGGAATCGACCCCCTGAATGGCACGGAAGGTCTTAATATTGACAATGAAGTAGGGAGAAATATCTTAAAATCGCCAAACTAATGGGCCGAACATCTTAACATCTGAACACTAATGGGGCTAAGCATGAGGGGGAAAGGGGGCCAGAAACCCCAACCGTATCCCCTTAAAGCCCTCCCGCTCCCTCACACCCACGCAACGCACGCAATACCTCCCACGCAACTTAACATCCCCTCTCTCAATTTTGCCGATGACGCAACCAGGATTCGGTTCCAGGTGTATGTGCGTGTGTGTGACTGTGTGTGTGTGTGACTGTGTGTGTGTGTGTGTGTGTGTGACTCCGTGTATGTGTGTGTGTGGTATGTGTATCTCTCTCTCACTCTCTCTCTCTCTCTCTCTCTCTCTCTCTCTCTGTGACTGTATGTGTGGCTGTGTGTGTGTGTGGTATGTGTATCTCTCTCTCTCTCTCTCTGTGACTGTATGTGTGGCTGTGTGTGTGTGTGGTATGTGTGTGACTCCGTGTGTGTGTGTGAGTGGTATGTGTATCTCTCTCTCTATCTCTCTCTGTGACTGTATGTGTGGCTCTGTGTGTGTGTGGTATGTGTGTGACTCCGTGTGTGTGTGTGAGTGGTATGTGTATCTCTCTCTGTGACTGTATGTGTGGCTGTGTGTGTGTGTGTGTGTCATGTCAATCTGCATGTTGTTAAAGTGTCCTGTCTCATGCTTTGATTTACAACCAGTAGTAAACATTCGTGGAACTCCTTGACTAAGCAATGGATAACACATATTATTTACTGAATGACTAAATTGGAGGGACCTTGGCGATCCCTGGTCTCTGGGTCTTCACCTTTGTGGCCTGCATGTGTGTGAATTTGTGTTATGTTTTTGTGTGTTCATTGTTTTATGTTGTGTTGTGTTGTCCCTGTTCGGGGTCTGTCTTGAGTCGGCCAACCCCTCCATCCCCCCCCCAAAAAAAAAGGGGGGGAATAGGCCTGAATACATACATACATCTATTTACCTACGGTACATATTTCAGTCAATAAAAACATACTTATGAAACAAAAGTGGGAAGTCCAGGGATGTTTTACGAGTGAGTGGACCACGTCATCAAGAGACACTGAACAAATAAACCTTTGGACACTGACAGCTGGATACTATCAGGTGCTGAGATAGATAGATATAGATACTGAGAGAGAGAGAGAGAGAGAGAGAGAGAGAGAGAGAGAGAGAGAGAGAGAGAGAGAGAGAGAGAGAGAGATAAAAGAGAGAGAGAGAGAGAGAGAGAGAGAGAGAGAGAGAGAGAGAGAGAGAGAGAGAGAGAGAGAGAGAGAGAGAGAGAGAACATAGATTTACTTAGATACAGAAATGTCAGCTCGATTACTCATGTCCTTTTTGAGTTATGAGATATTGGGGGTCGGGATTTCTAACTCCTCGTAATGAATATAGATCATGATCGCTGGTTTTGGTATGCAGTTTTCTTGAAATCCGGAATCATGTGAATTGCAATCCTACTATAAGCCATATATATTGTGGTTGCTAAATTTCAAGTCAATATCAGAACAAGTACAGTATGTTGGCAAATATAATTACCTTATCAAAGCCCATCATACGTTTCTCAATGTTAGATATGCAGTTTTGGCTCTCATGTGGCACCGGATATTCGACTGGCCATCCAAGCATGCCCAAAGTCCGTTCTGTAGCTTCCAAAAATACGTTGCCAATCCGAACTATTATTTGAAATTATTATTATCCGAATAATTTTTTGTTTTCAGTTTTGGGAGTGCAGTTTTGGCTCTCAAGTAGCACCGGACATCCACTCGCCATACCTACCAACATGCTAAATTTCCGTTCAGTAGGTCCCCCAAAATACGTCAACAATCCGAATTATTATCCAGCACCACCACCACCCACCCACACCGCCCCACCCCACCACCAACACAGTGTCACCTGCCCACGCCACTTAGGTGGTGGCGGTGGGTGTGTTGCTGAGATGACCTTCTGACGGCTCCTGTCTATCCACGCTCCAGTCTTCTTTATCCAGTTATATCAGTCATCCGTTAGGTTAGACGGTTAGTTTGTAGCTAGTTATATTACAGTTTTCAGTCGCTATACATAGTTTGTATCCAGTTATATCACAGTCATCTGTTAGGTTAGACGGTTAGTTTGTGGTTAGTTATATCACAGTCATCAGTTACTATACACAGTTAGTTTGTATCTACTGTAGTTTTAAGACAGTCATCAGTCTCTTCATACAGTCAGTCTTTAACCGGTTATATTAGTCATTAGTCACTACATAGTCAACACTCATACCTCCAGTCTATCCTGGCCCCAGTCTTTATCCAGTTATATCACAGTCATCCGTTAGGTTAGACGGTTAGTGTGTGGTTGGTTATACAGTATTACAGTTATCAGTCGAGATAGAGCTACCAGTTATCAGTTTTCATACAGTCTTTATCCAGTTATATCACAGTCATCAGTCATTATATACAGTTAGTTTGTAGCTAGTTATATCACAGATGTCAGTCGCTATGGACAGTTATCTCCCAGTTATCAGTCTTTTCATATTGTCTTCATCTAGTTAGCCTATATCACTGTCATCAGTTAGTTTACACAGTTTGTTTGTATCTAGGTATATCAGTTATATCCTCCAGTTTTTCCACACCGTTAGTTTACAGCAAGGTATATGATTATTAATTATTAAACAATCAACAGTTATTAGAAAAGGTTATGTTTACTCACTACCCATGCACTATCAAGAAAAGAATAATATAAAACAAACCGTTGTATATAAAACAAAAATATCTACCTCGTGTGTCGGCCAAGTTACTACCCATTATATATTTCCATCTTCATAGGTGTTGTAAGTGCTCCTCCTCATAGGTGTTGTAAGTGCTCCTCCGCATATGGTGTTTATATTTATTAGGTGATAGAGTTTGTGGATTTTGTCTTTAATGTTTCTGCTAAATACACTGGGATATGATTTATGGATATCTTAATGTTTGGTTATTAACTTGATGAGACTTGGTATATTCAACTCTCTCTCTCTCTCTCTCATTTTCACCTCCCCTCTCCCCTACACCCCTTCCTCCTATGCCTTATTCTTCTACCCTCCCAAGCTCTTCCTGCACCCCTCTCCCCATCCTTCCCCAACCTCTCTCCTCCTCCATTTTCTCTCTACCCCAACCCCTTTCTTCATCCCCCTCCCACCCCTTTTCTCCTCTTCCATCTTTTCTCTCCCCCCTACCCCCCATCCTCCACCTCCTTCCCATTCCTCTCTCCCCCCTGTTCCATCCCCTCATCTCCATCGTCCCATTCCCTACCCCCTCTTCCTCCCTACCCTACCCCCCATACCCCTAACCCCCCCCCCCCCCCTCCCACCTACATTACGACACTTTAAACTCTCTCACTTGCTGGGTTTCTTATTGTCACCCTCCCCTTTTTAATTTTAATGTCCGTCTCGTAAAAATGATACAAAAATTAAATCCACCCTTCCCGCCAAACCTGACTCTTATATTTATACACTCCCTAATAAAATAGTGCATATTTGGATCGAGCGAAACTACAGGAATAATTAATATTGAAACTAAACGTGCATTACACGTAGCAATATACTGTATATATATATATATATATATTATTATGTTCTATCCAACAACCAACTCTACTCCTAAAATCGATTAATGAAATATTACAAACACATATATATATATTTTTTTTTAATGGCTTTCAAGATGGCGAGTTTATTATGTTGTTGCTATGGTATAATACAATTAGTGTGTGTGTGTGTGTGTATGTGTGTATTGCTTATATACAGTATATATATATATATATATATACCGGTATATATATAATCATATATATATATATATATAATATTATATATATATATATATATATATATATATTGATATATTTACTGTATATATATATATTGTTTTTTTGTTTTTTGTGGTTTATTTTTTTTGGGGGTTACGATGTTCTAAATTTGGACGTTGCTTGGTTGTAAATTGTGGTTGTTGGATGGTAGGAGTTGTGGTGGAGGTGATTGTTGTCGTGTTGTTGTTGGTGGTGGTGGTAGTAATCTCACCAGAAACGGTGGTTGAAGAGATATCAATAAAATAGTATCTTAGTAGTGAGAGAGAGAGAGAGAGAGAGAGAGAGAGAGAGAGAGAGAGAGAGAGAGAGAGAGAGAGAGAGAGAGAGAGAGAGAGAGAGAGAGAGAGAGAGAGAGAGAGAGAGAGAGAGAGAGAGAGAGAGAGAGAGAGAGAGAGAGAGGTGTGTGTGTGTGATGGTAATAGAGCAATAGTATGGTTGTGTAATTCATATTAAAGTAATCGATGGTATTATCTTGAGAATAACTGCAATTGTGTGATGCTAGTAATTGAAGTAGTAATAATAATAATAATAATAATAATAAAAATAATAATACAATAATAATAATAATAATAACAACAATAATACTAATAGTAAAGTAATAGTAGTAGTAGTAGTAGTAGTAGTAGTAGTAGTAGTAATAGTTGTAGTAGTGATAGTAATAATAATGGTGGTGCTAGTAGGAATGAGGGTGATTGGTTCTTGTGGTAATAACAGTGGTAGTAACAAGACTAATGGTTTTAGTTGTGGTAGTGAAAGGGGTATTAAAGGTGGGTGTGGTGGTAGTTGTGGTAGTGTGGGTGTGGTAGTAATGGTAGTGGTGATAGTGGCCAATGTGGTAGTAGTGTGGTGTGATAGTAGTGGTAGAGGTGGATAGAGGTGGATAGTTGTGGTAGTAGTGGTAGAGGTGGATAGTTGTGGTAGTAGTGGTAGTGATAGCAGTGGTAGAGGTGGATAGTTGTGGTGTGGTTGACAGTAGTATGTTGGCTGTAGTAGTAGTGGCAGTGGTAGTAGAGGTAATAGTTGGGGTAGTGAGAATAGTGATAGTAGTGGTAGTAGTGTGGTTGACAAGGAACTCCACCAAAGACCTTGAAGCCGCTAAGTCAACACAGAGCTGCAAGGTGTCACTTCTGGGGAGAGAGAGAGAGTGGGGACGAGGAGGACGAGATGTGACCACGAAAGAGAAGAAACGCAATAACAGTCAGGAGAAGGAATAACATAAAAGAACTCTGTGAAGATGGGTTCTGTGTAGCTCGAAAAGTTAGAGAAATAAATAATTGTTTTCTTGTTTTTGTTGTTTTTTGTGTGGGGGGGGGGGGGGAGCAGAAAAAGATATGATCATGAAAGAAGAAAACAATAACAGTCAGGAGAGTACAATAACAGTAAGGAGAAGCTGGATACATGGGAAGGAAAAACAGAAATATCTCGGTAAAGCTGGGTTTTATATAGCCCTAAAAGTTAGAGAAATAAAGATTATAAGGTATTTCTTTTGTTACGAAGAAAATGAGATACGACCCAAGAAGAAAACAATAATAGTCTGGAGGAGCCGGATACATTGGATGGAACAACAGATACGAACTACCTGAAGATGGGTTCTGCGTAGCCCTGAACGTAGTATAAAGAAGAGTGCAAATTTGTGTGTGTGTGTGTGTGTGTGTGTGTGTGAGAGAGAGAGAGAGAGAGAGAGAGAGAGCATTTATATGTAAAGTACCACACACACACACACACACACACACACACACACACACACACACACACACACACACACACACACACCTGGTACCCTAACATTCCACAGCCAATCATGAGGCACACTCCAAGTATTGTTGGGGCTTGACTTGCAGGATTCCCAAAGAGGTGTACCCACGCCCCTCCCCTTCACCCCTGCCCCTACCACTCTCTACCTCCCATGGCCCTATCCCAACTCCCTCCCATGCCCCTCCACCCCCACTCTCTTCTCATGCCCCCACTTCCTCCCTACCATGGCCCCAACCCCACTCCTTCCCATGCCCCAACTCCCTCCCTTGCATGGCCCCCCCCCCCCCCCTTCCCCTTCCCCCGCCCCCACTCTCTCCCATGCTCCTCCATCCCTTTCCCAACTCCCTCCCATGCCCCTCCACCTCCACTCCCTCCCATGTCCCCCCACCCCGAACCCTTCCCTTTCACCCCCCTCGGCTGACTCAACACATTATTCTCCTTGGCTACACTGTAATATTCGCGTGTGCAAAACCTAACCTAGACGTGTGTGCGGTGGCCGAGTGGAGAGCATGTTTACGTGTGAATCTGCTTGACCTGGGCTCGATCCCGGCAAGGCGAACTTATTTAGTGGGTGTGGTAGTACGTCCTAGCGTGTTTCACATGCTCGCACCCAGTCGGGGGCAACCTCGACGACCTATGTAGACTAATAATACAACAAAGTCACTCCAACAGCTTCCTTTCTCTCCAAACCTCGACGACTTATACAGACTAATAACGCACACAACAAAGCTACTCCAACAGCTTCCTCTCTCTCTAAAGTAGATACGAGGTGCCGTTGTAAAGGCGTATCACTCAATGCCTTCACCTGACCATAAGTAGGCCAGAAATCGTGTTCAGCTATCCTCTGTAACAAAAAAAGAAAACAAAAAAACCTAAAGCAAATTGACTTTTTCCACACCTATTCCCGTGTTGACTCTTCCCAAATGGTAGAAATACGCTTGATTACGGTAGTCGTTTATTTTTTTAGTTAGAGAAAGTTAGTGGTCAAGATATTTGATCTACTCATAATAAATAGGGTATAATTTGCATAAATCGTTTTTGCATAACGGGTTGATTACTTTTATCAGGCTATTGAAATATATATAGTGGTATAATTTGTTTTTCTTGTTTTCTGTTTTGAATTCCCTATTCCACGAAGCGTAACAAAAAAACTAAGACCCGACTTCGAGATAAAATTGTGCATTTTTCGGTAGAAATATGGCGCTTCCTATATTGCAGGCTCGCTGCCAGAAAAAAATCGACACCTAAATGGCACGAAAGTTCTTAAAATTGGTGAAGCAATGGGGCGAAAGGTTTTATAATAGCCGAACTAATGCGGTGAACGTCTTGAAATCTCAAAACTAATGGAGCTATACATAAGGAAAAAGCTAGGGGACATAAAAAAAAAACACATTGCTCGAACATGAAATAAAAAAAAGTAAAATCCTCGATATTTATACAACAAAATATCAGAATAACCTACAAGACGTCGGACTAGATAGTGTTGAAGTTGAAATTACCCCCCCCCTTTCTGTCTGTGTCAATTCCTCCACAACATCCCGTAACCACCCCATCCTCACCCTCCTCTTCCCCTCACCCCCTTTCTAACTTACCCCACTCCCCTCCGGCCCCTCTGTCTCCCCCCTTTCCAACTTACCCCCATTGTCGCCCCCACCCTCCTCCCCTTTCCAAATTATCCCCCTCCTGCCCCCTTTCTAACTTATCCCCATCACCGCCCCCCACCCCTTCCCCCCTTCCTAACTTACCCCCCATCACAGCCCCCTTTTCCCCCCTCCCCCCAACCTCCAGGGGTGTTGGACCGTAGCCTAGACAAACAAGAAAAAAAAAGTTGGAAAGATGAAGAGCGATCACAGTGAACCAGAGTGGAAGTTGGTAATATCCTCTCTCTCTCTCTCTCTCTCTCTCTCTCTCTCTCTCTCTCTCTCTCTCTCTCTCTCTCTTCTTTGAGCCTTCTTCTTTTCTATCCTTTCCTTCAACTTTCCTTTTCTATCGGATATGCCATCTCTACTAGAATTAAGTCCTGACCACCTCGTTTGGATCGTAGGGGCTGTGTGGCCAGTGTATCTATGTAAAGATATGTAAATACATATCCCTCTCTCTCTCTCTCCTGCTTTGCAATCCTTCTCTCTCAATCTAAGCCTACAATGTTTTCTCTAGCAATATAGCCCTGTACCCCCATCTCTTGGATAACTACTCGCTCTCGCTCTCGCTCTCACTCTCTCCCCCTCTCTCTCTCATTCTAAGTTTGCAATGTGTTCCCTAGCAATATAGCGGTGTACCCCCGTTACGTGTCTGTTTTGGCAGGCGACTGGCGGCCGTCCCAGGTAATGGCCAGCCTTTAACTCCTTGGCTCCGGACCACGATCAAGAAGCGATTACCTTATTCCGGGAGGGGGGCCTCAGGCTGACTCACGCTCAAGCAGAAACAGGGCAGAGACAGACAGAGTGGGGGAGAGACAGGCAGAGTGAGGCAGACAGAGGTATAGACAGGCACAGTAAAGCAGAAACAGGCAGAGTGGTGGGCGAGACAGGCAGAGTTAGGCAGGGACAGGCAGAGTTAGGCAGGGACAGGTAGAGTGAGGCAGATAGAGGTATAGACCTGCAGAGAGAGGTAGAGACAGGCAGATATAGACAGAAACAGGCAGAGTGGAGGGTGAGACAGGCAAAGTGGGGCAGAGACAGGCAGAGTAAAGCAGAGTGAGGCAGAGACAGGCAGAGTGGAGGGTGGGACAGGCAGTGGAAGGGGGCAGGACAGGCAGAGTGGTGGGCGAGACAGGCAGAGTGAGGCAGGAACAGGTAGAGTAAGGCAGATAGAGGTATAACCTGCAAAGAGAGGTAGAGACAGGCAGATATATATAGGCCTACAGAAACAGGCAGAGTGGAGGGTGAGACAGGAAGAGTGAGGCAGAGACAGGCAGAGTGAGGCAGAGGCAGACAGAGAGGAGGGTGAGACAGGCAGTGGAAGGGGGCAGAGACAGGCAGAGTGAGGTATAGACAGGCAGAGTAAAGAAGAAATAGGCAGCGTTAGGTAGAGACAGACAGAGTGGAGGGTGGGACAGGCAGTGGAAGGGGGCAGGACAGGCAGAGTGAGGTATAGACAGGCAAACTAGGGCACAAATGGGCAGACAACACTATCTATTGCCAGATGCCATGTACAAATGTGATCGCTAAATTGTAACATATGGTAATCGTAAACAGTGCTCTTCGACTTTTCTATTCATACAACACATGAACGATTGAACTACTTATTATGTTAATTAACCCTTAGGAGATACGATATCTTGTCTGTATTCTAGCTATCATTAGACGATTTTATTCAGATTAGGAAGGGTATATTGTAATCAGAGGGTTAATTGAGATAGTCTTTACCCTCATCACTCCCACAGGTCCTTCCCAAACTGTATAGAATCGTCTAATGATGGCCAGAATAAACTTGTCAAAATGCGTAATGATCTTCAAAGGGTTAACCCCTTCTATACCGACGACGTATTTTATATTTTGTTTCAGCTACACTTAGAAAATTGTATTCAACTTAGGAAGGACGTCTACCAATTACAAGGCAACAAACTAACTCGATTGATCCTTTTAGCTACCACATATCCTTCCTAAGCTTCATAAAATTGTCTAAATGTAGCTGAAATCAAATAAAAAATACGTAACCGGTACAGAAGGGGTTAATAAGTGGCTTCAATTATTGCTACAGCGCAAAACAGGAGAGGCAGACTGGAAGGTGAGGCAGGTTGAGGCAGAATAAGCAGATTGTGGGTTATGCAGAGCTAGGAGAAGTCGAAGGCGGGCTGAGGTTTAGGTATAATGAGGCAGAAACCGGGATAGGCAGACTGTATTTGAGGCAGGGGATAGGTAGATAGGAGAGGCAGTCATAGTAAATAAATGCTAGGGATAGGTAGATTAGATATCAGGCAGTTTGAGGATGTGAAAGTTGAGGATAGGGAGAGTGGATATGAGACAGTCTCAGGATTGTGTTTTTTGTTTCTGTATGTATGAAGGAGACAAAGGCAAAGTCAAAGCTGCCTTTAACAAGCGTCCCCCCCCCCCCTCCCCCCAGGTTGAAAGAGTGGAGAGAGCCAAACTCAAGGTACATTAGAGGTATTTTAGATTTGTGAGCTAAAACTGTGGTATATGCTTGTAAAGTTTAGTGAAATTAATAAGAGGAGGTGGTGTTTGCGAGAGTTAGTTGAGGATAGGCAGACTGATTGGGAGAAAGGGAATAGTTAGACTAGATATTAGGCAGTCTGAGGAAGTGGAAGTTGGGGATAGGTAACTGAATGTGAGGTAGGCTGTTAGGGATAGGTAGACTGGATAAAAGGTAGGCTAGTAGGGAGGTTACAGAAGAGAGACAGACTGAATGTAAGGTAGGTTATACTGTTCCATAACAGTAGGCCAGAAATCGCGAACCCTAACCTCTGTAACTCAAAAAGTGTCGGAGCAAATGGGCTGAACATATGCACAACTGTTCCCTGGCTGACCCTTCCCAAATGGTAAGACATAACAGCTGGGTGATAGAGAGGATAGACAGTCTGGATGTAAGACAGGTTGAGGCAGAGTGAGACAGCTGGGTATAGGGTAGGCAAGAGGCGAGGCAAGAGGTGAGGCAGGCTAGTAGCAGGTTACATGGGATAGACATAATAGTCATAAGGTAGGCTAGTCGGCAGATCACAGGATAAGGTAGGCTAGTAGGCAGGTTACAAGGGATGAGACAGTCTGGATGTAAGGCAGGTTGAGCCAGTGAGACAGCTGGGTATAGGAGAATAGATATGAGGCAGTCTGTTAGTTGAAAGTATAGAATAGACAGCAGAGGTAGACTATTAGGCAGGTTACAAGGGATAGACAGTGTTGATGTAAGGCAGGTTGAGGCAGGTTCAGAGACAGGTGGGTATAGGGTAGGCAGGAGGTGAGGCAGCAGCAGGCTATATAAGGCAGTGACTGATGGTGGGGATAGGCAGACTGAATGTAAGGCCAAACTATAATATCGAACACCCGAGGGATAGACAACCTAGAACAATTTGGCATTAATGTTCTCTGGTCCGACGTTATGGGAGTTATTATGATATCTTGTTTAATTGACCACTTGCGAGTTTCAAGCTATAAGGAAGTTGGAGCTGTAAACATCGATATAAAACAGAAATGTAATCATGATGTAGGTTTCTGATGGATGGAAAGTATGATAAATAATTTGTTATGGGTTTATAAATGCACTACAACCGTATTTTACCTGGTAATTCTGCTAAATAACGATGTCTACAGCTCCAACTTTCTTATAGCCTGAAACTCGCAAGTAGTCAAATGTTATTGAGGGGTTTGCTAATAGGGAGGCTGGATAATTTCTCTCTCCTCAATTCCCACTTTCTCGGATGAAAAACACCCTGAAGAAGCTATCTGCGAAACGTTGTCAATAAAGTGCTCCTCCTCAAATGGTGTTCTTCATCCCACTCTCTCCTCCACCTACATGTTCTTCATCCCACTCTCTCCTCCACCTACATGTTCTTCATCCCACTCTCTCCTCCACCTACATGTTCTTCATCCCACTCTCTCCTCCACCTACATGTTCTCATCCCACTCTCTCCTCCACCTACAGGTTCTTCATCCCACTCTCTCCTCCACCTACATGTTCTTCATCCCACTCTCTCCTCCACCTACATGTTCTTCATCCCACTCTCTCCTCCACCTACATGTTCTTCATCCCACTCTCTCCTCCACCTACATGTTCTTCATCCCCTCTCTCCTCCACCTACATGTTCTTCATCCCCCTCTCTCCTCCACCTACATGTTCTTCATCCCACTCTCTCCTCCACCTACATGTTCTTCATCCCCCTCTCTCCTCCACCTACATGTTCTTCATCCCCCTCTCTCCTCCACCTACATGTTCTTCATCCCCCTCTCTCCTCCCCCTACATGTTCTTCATGCCCCTCTCTTCTCCATCTACATGTTCTTCATCCCCCTCTCTCCTCCACCTACATGTTCTTCATCCCCCTCTCTCCTCCACCTACATGTTCTTCATCCCCCTCTCTCCTCCACCTACATGTTCTTCATCCCCCTCTCTCCTCCACCTACATGTTCTTCATCCCCCCCTCTCCCTCCCCTTCATGTTCTTCATCCCCCCCTCTCCTCCACCTACATGTTCTTCATCCCCCTCTCTCCTCCACCTACATGTTCTTCATCCCACTCTCTCCTCCACCTACATGTTCTTCCCTTCCATCCCTTCCCTTTTAACCCTTTCAGTATCCCAGGAGGCCTTTTCATGTTAACCCTTGGAAGATACAGTGACGGAGTTATTTTCGAATTTCTGGCTATTATCAGACGATTTTATTAAGATTAGGAAGGGTATATGAAAGTCAGAGGGTTCATTGAGATAGTCTTCACCCTTATAATTCCCACAGGTCCTTCCTAAATAGTATAAAATCGTCTAATAATAGTCAGAATAAACGGCCAAAAATGCGTCACAATCTTCAAAGGGGTGAATCTGGCTAACATTAGACGATTAGACGAGCATTTTAGGATTAGAGGATTAGGGGATTTTACTCAGGTATGGAAAGCCCTCTCGGAGTCAAAGGCGTCCTCTTCTCTTGAAAGGGTTAATTGTAGTCTTCTGTACTTCCCCCATTCCCCTCCCTTTCTTCCTCTTTACCCCCCCCCCCTCCCCTTTCCGCCCCCCTCCCCCACTTAGCCCCTTTCCAGAGTGCCAGACAAGTATGACGTCACGATCAGACAGGGGGAAGGGGGAGTGCCACGTTGGCATCTCCCCTTTGGCACCCATGGCATTCTTGCTTAGCCCCCCTCGCCCCCCACTTTTACCATAATATTATCTTAAGGCGGGGGTAAGTAAGGGAGATAGGGTAAGGGGAGGGGGGTATAGGGTAAGGAGAGGAAGGGAGAGAAGTGGGGCAGTGGATAGAGGGAGGGGAGGAAGGGAGGGAAGTGGGGCAGACGATAGGGTAAGGTAGGAATGGGGAAGATCAACATGGAAGAAAAGGGGAGATAACAAGTCAGCATGAAAATATCAGCAAAAACAAAATCATTAAGTACCTCCAACAACAACAACGACAATACTAATCATCTCCACCACTAACAACAACAACAACAACGACAATACTAATCACCTCCACCACTAACAACAACAACAACACTAACACAACCATTAACAACCACCACCAACAACAATAACACTAATCACCTATCCCACTAACAATAACAACAACAATAACAATCACCTCTCCCACTAACAATAACAACAACAATAACAATCACCTCTCCCACTAACAATAACAACAACAATAACAATCACCTCTCCCACTAACAATAACAATCACCTCTCCCACTAACAATAACAACAACAATAACAATCACCTCTCCCACTAACAATAACAACAACAATAACAATCACCTCTACCACTAACAATAACAACAACAATAACAATCACCTCTCCCACTAACAACAAAACCATTAATCACCACCTACAACAAAAACATCAAGACTAGTCACCTCCACCACTAAGAAGAAGAACAACAACAGTCATCAATAACAACTACCTCCAACTACAACAGAAACAATACTAATGACCTCCACCACCACCAACAACAATAACAACAACAACAACACTACTACGCCTACAACCACTATAGTCAATTTTTGTTTCCATCTGAGGGTAAATTGCCATGTTACTATCTTGGTTATTCAGCTATTACGGATATTGTGTAGCGAAATGTGTTGTCAATGATGAAAACTTGGTATTTTTAGGGTACAGACACACAGTAGTTTCATATATAAATAACACCCCGTTCTTAACATTAATCATCAATTACAAATCCAAATATACTTGAATAAAATAATGATATATTTCCAGTAAATATCGAGAAATCGGCAAAAAAATATTAATTATATCCTATAAACCGACTATATTTACCACCACCATCATCTACACTATAACAATAAAGATATACCACCAATCACCACTACCACCCATAAAACCTTTAGGAAAAACTACCAAGAGCGCCTTACTGATTGCCGTAGCTCGGACAACTACCACAACAACCTCAATTTCTATCTACCATAACTACTACCGCAATCACAATTACCACCACTGCAACAATCACAACTACCATCACCACAACTACCAGTCACTATCAACACCACAATAACCAAAATCACAGCTACCATCACCACCACCACCATAACTACCACTTCCACAACTACCACAAACTTAGCCAGCACAACTACTACCACCACAGCTACCACCATCACAACTACCATAACTACCACAGCTACCATCACCACAATCACATCCACCACAACCAAAACTACCATAACCACCACCACAACTACCACAATCACAACTACCACCACAAATACCACAACAATAACTACCACAACTACCACCACCACAATCAAAGCCACCACATCAACCATCAACATCTACTAAATTCTCTTTATGTGAGGCGCCGAGAAATTTGTCTTGATTACGAGTAGGCTGGGTAACCTAGAGGTGTGTGAATTTGTGTATTGTCTGTGTGTGTTCGTTGTTTCATGTTGTGTTTTGTGTTTTCCCTGTTCTTGCTCTGTCTTGAGTCGGCCCCCTCCCCTCCCCCCCCCCCAAAAAAAAAGGAAAAAAGGGAAAAAGAAAAGACAAAAATAGGAAAAGTGGGGATTGGGCCTGAGTAAATAGATAGAGAGAGAGAGAGAGAGAGAGAGAGAGAGAGAGAGAGAGAGAGAGAGAGAGAGAGAGAGAGAGAGAGAGAGAGAGAGAGAGAGAGAGAGAGAGAGAGAGAGAGAGAATGAAATATACTTACTACAGGAGGGGTAAATCTATTGGTCGATGTATATATATATATTTTTTTTGTATTTGTTTTCCCTTCCTAGACCTTCATCAAGCTTTCAAAAACATTCCCTAAATCCCCCTTCTAGATAAATTTGTACATTTTTCGGTAGAAACATTTCCCGGCCGAAGGCCACTTCCTCTAAGATACAGGATCGCTATCGCTCGACAAATCGATACGAAAGGTCTAAATATTGACACAGAAATGGAGCAAAAATTCTTAAAATCGCCAAACTAATGGGCCAAACATCTTAAAATCTGAAAGCTAATGAGGCTAAGCATGAGGGAAAAGGGTGACCAGAAAAACCAACCAACTGCCCTTAAGGAACTCACTCGCTCTTACACATATTAACTCTTTTAGTACCGATGACGATGACGTTCCTTTTATCCTATTCTGACAACTATTAGACGAGGTTATTCTGACAACTATTAGACGAGTTTATTCTGACAACTATTAGACGAGGTTATTCTGACAACTATTAGACGAGTTTATTCTGACAACTATTAGACGAGGTTATTCTGACAACTATTAGACGAGGTTATTCTGACAACTATTAGACGAGTTTATTCTGACAACTATTAGACGAGTTTATTCTGACAACTATTAGACGAGTTTATTCTGACAACTATTAGACGAGTTTATTCTGACAACTATTAGACGAGGTTATTCTGACAACTATTAGACGAGTTTATTCTGACAACTATTAGACGAGTTTATTCTGACAACTATTAGACGAGGTTATTCTGACAACTATTAGACGAGTTTATTCTGACAACTATTAGACGAGTTTATTCTGACAACTATTAGACGAGGTTATTCTGACAACTATTAGACGAGGTTATTCTGACAACTATTAGACGAGTTTATTCTGACAACTATTAGACGAGGTTATTCTGACAACTATTAGATGAGTTTATTCTGACAACTATTAGACGAGTTTATTCTGACAACTATTAGACGAGGTTATTCGGTATATTTAGGGCCTCCAGCGAATTAACAAGCTTTGAACTAGCTAGCTCACTTCACCCTTTTTACTACGGTACCACAGGTCCTTCCTAAACTGCATACAATCGTCTAAACATAGCTAGATTACAATCATTAATACGTCGCCGGTATTGTATGGGTTAACCCCTTTAACTCTCTCTTCTGTGCTGTCCTTGTTTTCCACTTTCCTCCATTTGAGGTTCTGTCGTCTCTACTAGAAATATGCCCTGACCACCTCGTTTGGATCGTAAGGTCTGTGTGGTCGGTGTATCTATGTAAATCTATATAAATACCCTTGCTCGCGCTCTCTCTTTAGCTTTCACTCTTTGACACACACACATACACACTCACACAGGTACACAAACACTCGCTTACATACACATACGCACACTTCCACTCACTCTCTCTCTCTCTCTCACACACACATGCAAACTCTTCCACACACACACTCACAAAAACACACCACACATCCACAAACTCACACACACCCACTCCCTCACTCACTCACACTCACACAAAAGTACACCCCCAAAAGTGAACATGGAGAAGCAGCATCAGTAGATCATTTATTACACATTACATTTTCTACCAGTACCATTAGTTAGAGCTTCTATTTCCGCCATACACATATACACTTATTCCAGACACGCACATGTACGTATATGCACACAGAGAGGCACGAACATACATATGTACACATGTTTACGTAATTCGGGACACACACACACAGAATCACCCGTAGCCTAGTAGGTAGAGCTCTCGTCTCACACACGAGGGGTCGGGGGTTCAATCCCCGGCCGGGCGGAGACAAATTGGGCTTGTCTCCTTTCATGTGTTAGCCTCAGTTTACCTAGCTGTAAATAGGTACCTGGAATAAGTGGACGACGTTGTGACGTCCCATCTGGGGTTGGCAAAAATGGTACAAGGCGAGATGGGTATCATATGGTTCACCTAAGCTGATGGCTACCTAAGCCTTCGGGCGAGACGGTACCGTCTATAGTGAGAATGGTACCATACAGATCCACCCTAAGCCTTCGTTTCCGATGTCGCCAATTGGCTAAATACAGACTACACACACATCCACAGCCATTCCAACAGTACATAAAACACTTAACATGCATTTCACGCAATACATTCCCAGTTAAGGAGGCGCGATAATAATGAGCTTAGCTCGCATTGCGTGGATTCCCCTTGACGAACAAGTAACTGAGTAACCAACTGCTATACACTCTCACACACACATAGATATACAGTATACTCACATCATTCATCCATTACAATTATTCATATATATATATATATATATATATGAGAGAGAGAGAGAGAGAGAGAGAGAGAGAGAGAGAGAGAGAGAGAGAGAGAGAGAGAGAGAGAGAGAGAGAGAGAGAGAGAGAGAGGAAGGGGGGGGGGGGGCTATCACAGGTATATAAACAATCACAGGTATATAAACTATCACAGGTATATAAACTATCACAGATATATAAACTATCACAGATATATAAACTATCACAGGTATATAAACCAAATATAACTAACAGCCTACACGATGATAACTTACACAATAGTAGACAAGATGTCAAGAAGAGGCCATAAATTAATGTTTGGCTATAAATCGACAATACTTGTACAAAAAAAGAGATCGATGTATAAATAATAAAAATAAATACAATAATAGAAAATATTAATAAAAACAAAAAAAAAATATATATATATATAGTCAAACTACTAACAAACTTGGATGTTAATGTAGCAGGATATATTTGAAATAACATCCTTTTTTTTCTCTCTTTTTTAACATGGGGTTTACGTAAATTTATTTAGGATTTTTATATTTATTAAGTGAATGTATAGCATGAGAGGTGGGGATGAATAAAAGTGAAAGGATCCTCGGAGTAAGGAGTATAAGATAAGGAGTATAAGATAAGGAGTATAAGATAAGGAGAGAGAAGCCAGCAGAGTCATCTTTAGTCTTACGAGGAACACTTACTCTCACCGATGATAGATGGCGTTGTTATGGTCCGTCCGCAATTATAGTAAAGGGAGGGAGAGAGAGAGAGAGAGAGAGTGATGGATTTAAGGGGAGATTTTTCACTGAAGGGGCCCCATTAGTTTTGACATTTTAAGATCCTTGCCCCAATAGTTTGCCAATTTTAAGACCTTTTGCCAATTGTTTTAACCAATTTGAAGACCTTTCGTGCCATTTAGGTGTCGAGTATTCCCTGACGAGTGATAGCAAGCCAGAAATTTAGGAGGAACCGGCCCTTGGCCGGGCCTTAAAATTTTCCCTTAATAGTAGATACAGATACATAGAAATAGAATAACTGACAAAAATACACAAAAGATTAGATTTAGTGATAGATGTTGAAACGAGACACAAAAGACAGATACGAGGCAGAGACGAGAGCAGACGACAAAGAGACGAGATCAGGCAGATATGAAACAAGACCAACACGACGCTAGACAGACGAGATATGCCGAGATAAACGAGTAAAGATGAAACGAGGCATAATACGAGATATATGAGACGAGACATCGAGACGCGGGTAGGCGAGACAGAAGAGACAAAACGCGGCGATTCAATGGTGGATAGGATAAATGGTGCTTAAGGGGAGGTATGTCGTTATTGTGGACCCATTTCTCCCTCATGTTTAGCCTCATTAGTTTTGAGATTTTCAGATGTTCACCCCATTATTTTGTCGATTTTAAGATCAGTTTCTATTTCAATATAAAGACCTTTCGTGCCATTTAGGTGTCGATTTTTTCCTGTTGAACGATAGCAAGCCAGTAATGTAGGAGGAAGCGGCCTTTGGCCGGGAAATTTTTCTATCGAAAAATGTACGAATTTATCTAGAAGGGGGATCTCGGAGATGTATTATAAAGCTTGATGGAAGTCTAGGGAGGAAACTAAATAATACATAAATAAATAAGTAAATCAACCAATAAATAAACCATTCCCTCCTTAAGAGTACAACAGGAGAAAGAAAACCGCTCCCAGAGAATGGTGACCAGACTAATAAGAAACACACAAACTTACGAGTACCAAAGGAGAGAAGTTTGGAAGGCTAGCGTTAAGATAAGTCGAGGCTGCAGAAAAAGGAGAAGAACCCACGGAGTAGTTGGATGGGTAATAAGGGGACAAGGAATGGGGTGGGAAAAGGGCCGAGTTAGGGAGATGGTGGGGGTGGGGGAGGGGGTAATAGGGTGTTGGGAGGTAGGGGTATAAGGGAAATGGTGGGGGTGATTGGGGGTGTAAGGGAGATGGTCGGGGGGTGGGATCGGTGTGAAGAGGAGGGAGATGGTGGGGGTGAGGGATGGGGAAGGAGGTATGAGTGTGGGGGGGGGGGGGGGGGGGTGAGAGAGGGGGGTGGGGGGTGGAGGTATGAGGGTGACAGACGCACACACCAGACAGACACAAACACACACACACAAGCCCTCCAGACACACACACACACACACACACACACACACACACAGCCCTCCAGACAGATAAACACAACAAACCATATTACCTCACCAAACCGATATCCCGAGTTGGAGAGATAAGAACGGGTAGGTCAGGGTTGAGGGGTGGGTGGGGTGGGGGGGGGGGGGGGGCAGCAGTAGGTAGAGATAGATAAGGGGGGGGGGGGCTGTAGGTAGGGGGATAAGGAGGGGGGGGATAATGGTGGATAAGTCAGGAGGCTGTAGGTAGGCATGAGAGATAAGGGAGTGGGAGGAAGGGAGGTGGGGGGATAAGGGGGGGGGGGGGTAGGGATGGGGCTGTAGGGGTGGGAAGGGGTACTGGATATAAGGGAGGGAGAGGGAGAATTTTGAATTTGAATTTGAATCATTTTATTGAGAAATGTACATTAAAAATAGGCATATACAGTACACAGTCTCAATAGGAGAAAGTAGCTTAAGCTATCTCTACCCTTACACAAGTTATACATTATAATTTACACATGTATACTAAATATTATATATATCGTTTAATACAATTACTACATATAACACTGAGAAACATTTAATAGAGGTAGCAAAAAAGGCCGGAGGGAGGGCCCCCCCCCCCCCCCCCTGCCAACTAAGTGGAGAAGGAGAGGGAGAGGGATTGGGGGCTGGAGATAAGGTGGGGTAAGGGAGGGAGGAGGCTGGAGATAAGGGGGAGGGGTGTAGAGGGAGGTGGAATTTATAAGAGAGAGGGGCTGTAGAGGTGGAGGAGAAGGTAAGAGGGTGGAGGAGGAGATAAGGAAGGAGGGGGGGGGGGGCTGGAGAGGCTGCAGGAGGGGAGGGCGGGGGCTGCAGGAAGGGAGGAGAGTGTGGAGATACGAGGGGAGGAGGGGTGCTGGAGATAAGGTTATACATGGCCAGTATAAAGACAAGAGTTGGGGGAGAGTCATCAGGAAGCTGGAGATTACACGGAGAGATGGATGGATGGGCGGGGAAGGGTGGGGGTGTAGGGGGGAGGGGGGAGGGGGAGTAAGAGGGATGGGTAGGTGAGATGGATGGATGGGCGGGGAAGGGTGGGGGTGTAGGGGGGAGGGGGGAGTAAGAGGGATGGGGTAGGTGAGATGGATGTGTGGGGAGTGGGAAGAAGATTGAAAGACGTGAGAGAGGGGTGGAGTGGGTAGAGGGATGTGTGAGGTATGGGAAGAGGAACTTTGGGAGTGGAGTGTATGGGAGGGAGTGGAGAGCGGGATGAAGTAGATAGATGAATGTGTGGGGAGTGAGGGAGTGGAGAGAGGGATTGAGTGCCTGGGAGGGAGTAGAGAGATGAATGTGTGGGGTGGGGAGTGGAGAGATGATTGAAGGGGAGGAGAGAGGGATGGACTGTATGGGAGATGGATGTGTGGGAGTGGAGAGAGGGATGGATTGTATGGGAGATGGATGTGTGGGAGTGGAGAGAGGGATGGATTGTATGGGAGATGGATGTGTGGGAGTGGAGAGAGGGATGGATTGTATGGGAGATGGATGTGGGAGTGGAGAGAGAGGTTGAGTGGGGGAGATGAATGTGTGGGGAGTGGGGAAAGGAGTGGAGTGTATAGGAGGGAGTGGAGAGGTGGGTGTGTGGGGAGTGGGGAATGGATTGAGGGAGTTAAGAGAGGGGTGGAGTGTATGCGAGAACAAGGAGAAGTAGATGGAATGGGTATATAAAAGGAGTGATGGGTTGGATAGAGGAGAGAGAGAGAGATACAAGACTTATGGAAGGGATCACGGTGGGGTAAATAGAAGGACTGAATCTAGAACAGAGTGGAGAAGAGAGAGAGAGAAGAAGAGTGTGGAGAAGAGAGTGGACATGGAAGTGAGAGGGAGGATTTATAGAGGAAGTAGCGATTAAATGGATCACTTACAATTAACATTGAGAAAGAGGATGGATCTCAAGTAGAGGATTGTGACGCATTTTGACCCTTTATTCTGCCTATCATTAGACGAGTAAAAACAGCTTAAAAAGGATAGGTGGGAATGAAAAGGTTAGAAGCCATCTCAATTAAACCTCTGACTTCCATATACCCTTCATAATCTGAATAAAGTCGTCTAATAATATCTCAATTAAACCTCTGACTTCCATATACCCTTCATAATCTGAATAAAGTCGTCTAATAATATCTCAATTAAACCTCTGACTTCCATATACCTTTCATAATCTGAATAAAGTCGTCTAATAATATCTCAATTAAACCTCTGACTTCCATATACCCTTCATAATCTGAATAAAGTCGTCTAATAACAGCCAGAAATATAGAAACAAATTGCGTCTTAGATCCTTAAAGGGGTTAAGGGCTATGGAAAGGAGTGGATCCCAGAAGTGGGTCAATTAAGGAAGGGAGAGAGAGAGACTGGAGAAGGGAGCGAGGGAGTCGATCGAAGAGAGAGGGAAAAACTTGAGATTAAATAACAGGAAATATATTGAGAGATAAGAAAAACTACAAACATAAAACAAAATATTTGATCAATTTTATATCAACAAGGACTAAATGTGAATAATCGGGAGAACTGTCCGAATTTCTAGGAAGCATGTCATGAAAAGGAAGAGCTTCACCAAATGTTAAAATTATACTGGCATAGATAAAACAAAATCTCTGAAAGATTTTAAACTTGAATTTTAGAATCGTGGGAGTTTATGGGAGAGATTTCCACCAACCAGCATCTGCTTCCTTAAATAACTATTTTATCTTCTCCAGCTAATGATTCTCTAATACAAACACACTCTCACTCACTCTCTCAATCACTTACTCAAATAAAATCCCATTCTTTACTCTCTCCCTCCACCAAAAAAAAATCCTTCTTCCTCCCCTCCCCATGCTTCTCCCTCCACACCCCAAAACCCCCTTCTTCCTCCCCTCCCCATTCCTCTCCCTCCACCAAAACCCCCACCCTCCACCCCAAAACCCTCTTCCTCCTCCCCCTCCTCTTTTGATTCCCATACCCTCTACCCCTCCTCTCCCTCCACCAAAACCCCCACCCTCCACTCCAAAACCCCAACCCTCCTCCCCCTCTTTTGATTCCCATACCCTCTACCCCTCCTCTCTCTCCACCACCATCCCCTACCCATCCCCTCCCCTTCCCTAGCCCTCTCCCTCAACGCCAAAATCCCCTTCCTCTCTCCCACCCCCTGCCTTACCCCTTACCATTCGTCTGTCCCCCTTCCCTGCCTTACCACCCCTTACCCTCGACCTCTCCTCTCCCTCTACACCCTTACCATCCCCCCCCCCCCCCCTCCCCAACTCGTCAGTCAAATTCTAGGTCCCATATATTAGGCCCTGGAATACAGACGACACGCTTGGCTGGGGTTGAAATCTCCGTGGCTTCATCCGCCTTTTTGCTGAATTGGTGCCTGTGTATGTCGCTATGCATCTTTCTGTGTGTGTGTGTGTGTGTGTGTATCGCTATACATCTTGGTGTGTGTGTGTGTGTGTGTGTGTGTGTGTGCGTGTGCGTGTGTATGTAATAAATAAATATAAATAATTAGTTTCTTTCGAACATACATGTGTATGTGTGTGTGTGTATATATGTGTGTGTGTGTGTGTGTGTGTGTGTGTGTGTGTGTGTGTGTGTGTGTGTGTGTGTGTGTGTGTGTGTGTGTGTGCGTGCGTGCGTGCGTGTGCGTGTGTAGTTTTGAAACATTCATCGTTTCAATATTATTTTACAAAACCTAATGTCAACAAACTGATTGTGCTGATTCGGCTTGCTTCCAGACGCTAGCAATTGTTTTGAATAACCCTTTCTGTACCGGCGACGTCTATTTAATTCTATTCTAGCTATATTTATAAAATGCTGTGCAGCTTAGGAATGATTTGTGGTAGTTACAAGGGTTGATATAGATAGTTCAAAGCCTTTATAGTTGCTAGAGATCCTTCCTAAACTGAATAGAATCAATTAGTAGTTGCCATAATTTGTCGACGGTACAGAAGTGGTTACTCATAAATGTACAAATAAATAAATATAGTGGCTAGGTATAGTCTTTCCAATAAATATAGTGGCTAGGTATAGTCTTTCCCATATTCCACTACTTCCCTTCTACTCTAACTTACCCTCTAATGCCGGTATCACACGAGAGCTATTTCCCTCAACATTTATCCTCCACACTGGTCTGGCAGCTTATGTGGCCAATATATGAACTAATTCGGTTGCCTAAATTCATCTATCACCAGTCTAGTTTCCGATACCGTTGCAAAATATTCCAGAAATGTTGCCTGAAAAATGTTGATCATTGAATGTTGACTATACAAGCTCTCGTGTGATACCGGCTTTACTTACCCTCCAACTAACATACTCTGAGCTATAGTCTATTCATTATTTGTAGGCCAAAAATCTCCTCCACTAACCTCTATAACTAAAAAAAAACCGACTGAAGTAATCGAGCTAACATGTCTACCATTTGGGAAGGGTCAGCCAGGGAATAGGTGTGGAGATTAATCAACAGCACTGAGGTCACGATTTTTGGCCTACTTATCATGAATGGACGCTAGAATAGAATGAAAAAGACGTCGCCGGTACAAAAGGACTTAACCCTTTCAAGATCCAAGACGCAATTATCTTTTGTTTTCTGATAGTTATTAGACGATTTTATTCAGATTAGGAAGGGTATATGGAAGTCAGAGGGTTGATTGAGATAGTTTTTACCCCTATAATACCCACAGATCCTTATTAAGCTGCATAACATCGCCTAATGACAGCCAAAATAAACTGCTAAATCGCGTCAGAGCTTCAAGGGGTTAAAAAGGAATCTAGGACAAGCTCTATAATTACACAGTAGAAGAAGAAGAAGAAGGAGTTAGGATGATAATACAGCCTAGACCACCATATTATCCAGTGACCTTCACCTCTTTCACGGCGGTAGTTCGATTATTGTAACTTATAATTTCGGTAGTCTAGATATGTTCGCAATAAGTAGCGAAAGAAAAGACAAATTCATACAAAACAGGTATATTAGATCGGAGCGGAAACTAGACAAAACCCGCAACTAAGACCCTTCAAAAAAAGCCTCGAGCTTAATGAGGCCAAATTGAAATGGCTTTTTGAGTTATGATTGAACGCATTATTCGGCACCAAGGACATATCTTTCACAGGCTTATGGATCTATGATAGTTGTATGACTCTGGACAATGGGAGTGTTTCAATGAGGCCTTTGATGTGAATCGATTGTCCAGGGTTAAAGTAGTCAAGCAATGTGAATGGATGAAATTGCTTGCTTTGGGAGGTTTTGTGATCCTTCTTGGGATTGGTTCATCTGATATTTATGATTTCAGGGATTTTATATATTTTGTAAATTGAATTCACCTGTCTGTCTGTCTGTCTGTCTGTATACAAGAAAGAGACAAGGCAAAGTTACTTATAACGAGTGTCTGCCTCCCAAGTAGAAAGTTAGTCTGTCTACTCATTTGTTAGCAAAGCATGCATATAACATTTAAGATATAAAGGGGAGATACTAACGCATTAAATCATATGCCCTACAAAACATTCTTCCATCTCACCACCACCCGGGGGTGAAGGAAAGGAGTACAGACCCTCTAAGAATAACTTGATATAATAGTGACTATTAATTACAACCTAACCGTTATTATCATTATTATTATTATCATTATTATTATTACTATTATAATTATTATTATCAGCATTATTAGTATTATTATTACGTATGGGAAGCGAGAGAATGACTAAGAGGGTGTATGAGAGCGAGATGGAAGGACAGAGAGGGAGAGGTAGACCGAAGGAGAGGTGGAAGGATGGAGTGAGGAAGTATATGAATGGAGGCGGTGCTGGTTGGGAGGAGGGGCGTCGACTGACTGGAGACAGAGGTGCTTGGGGCGGTTCGTTCGTGGCCACCCCTTCGGGGATCATGGCGTCAAGCAATAGATATAGATTATTATTATAATTAGTATTATTAATATCATTATTAGCATTATTACTATATATTGTAAATCATAATAATTGGAAAGGTCATGCATATCAAATATTACACATACACCAAATGAAAATACCCGAGAATTACGCAACTGTATCGAGGAAGTGGAAGGTGGAGGGCAGAGTCACACCACGGCAATTTACGCCAACTATTCATCAATAATATTTCTGGACTAATCTACTGATATCGAGGACAAAAATTAAGAATTATAATATTAGGTGACAATTTATCAATCTGTTTTGTATTTTTGTTTTTTTCAATAATTCGTAAGCTCACCGACCAGTATTGACGATAAATATTGTCGGAAAAAATCGCTCGCGTGGATATGTTTTAAACAGTTCGCGTGAAAGAGTCAGCAGAGCGTATTTTTCAAGGCAGCAAGCAGTGGTGATTGTATGTTTCCCAAGTCTACCTAGGAAGTACGGTGGCGCTAATAAGTCATGTCTCAGCTGTCATTACCTTTGGCTCGCTGTGTGCTGTATTAATGTCTGTCAGATGTTGAATTGGGTGGGTAAGTGTAGGAACATGTTTGTATATCTCACTTGAAATGAATAAATCAAGATCTTATGTTTCCCAAGTCTACCTAGGACACCCGCCAGATTCGTGCACTTATCACATCCAGCCTGAACATCAGCACATAAGAAAACGGGAGTCTGCAAAGAGCCGATTGATCCACACACGGCAGATTCCTTTCACACCCAACCCATCTTGTCCCATCTCGCCTGCCTTTTTTCTCCTCCATTCACAGAGGAAAAAAAATAGTTTTCAAAAATAGAAATAATAATAACATCTTATTTCGGGGGCTGATGATTGATTGCTGCTTCTGAATGCTTGTGGGCTTACTTTTTGTGGACGAACTGTTATGTGTATTTTTTCTCCTGTCACCTCGTTCTCCTTTCTCGTGGTTCTTGCTGATCCTCCCTACCCCTTGTAGGAGTAAGGGCTAGCTACTAACTGACTGACTTTTTTTTTTTTTTTTTTTTTTTTTCTATGTGATTGAGGGAGGCAAAAGGCATAACTGCCTATAGCGAGTGCCTCCCCCATAGTTGAAAGAGTGACAGGGCCAAAATCAAGGGACGTTCGAGCCAAAATGCCTGGACACACGGAGTTTGAAGCAATTTAAGTCATAGGAAGAGGGAAAGACTGATTCTGGGAGAGAGTTCCAGAGCTCAGCTGTTGAGTAGAAGAAAGTTTGAGACTGACTATACTGCCTTTCTAAACTGTTCGTGTGACACCGCCTATATGAAGGGGAGGTGTTTAGTTTGCTACCTTGACCTCCATCGAACTAAAATTACACAAATACTAAAAAATACACATAAATGAGCTAATACAGTAAATACGCCCCCCCCCCCCTTAACTTTTAGGTGAGTAATCAGACTTAGTTATCTAGAGAATTCTGAAAAACAACTCAAGTGACAATTGAAAGTTCTAGATAGACTTGGTGAATATTTAACTAGTCTTCGCTGTATCCGGTTAATAGTTCTCAAGGACGATGATATAATGCTGTATGTGTGGAGCGACATAAGGTCCTTCCAATAATATGTAGTCATCGTGTCACGTGTCTAGCACATTCCTCATTTAATTCTATTTTTAACCCTTTCACGCACATATGACGCAGAGATTGCCACATTAGCAATAAGAAATAGAGTTCTCTCACTCTTATAATTACCTCTCCAAAATTAGTTTTCTGCCCACAGCTAACTTAAAGACAACTGCAGAGGTTGAAG
This sequence comes from Paralithodes platypus, assembly GCA_032716605.1. Lineage (NCBI taxonomy): Eukaryota > Metazoa > Arthropoda > Malacostraca > Decapoda > Lithodidae > Paralithodes > Paralithodes platypus. The sequence continues at coordinate 463,799 of CM064513.1, read as the reverse complement.
TAACTAAACTAAAGGTTTCTAAATACCCCTGATGGTAACAAAGGCTTTAAAGTATCCCCAATAGGCTCAAAATCGCGTCATATGTCGGAGAGGTTTAAGATCTGTATGTGGCAACCCTGGTTCGAATCCCGTTAGGATCACATGTTTTCATTAATTTAATTTGGGAAGTGTTTGGTGTTGGGAGTGAGATTAATAGATTAGATTAACCCTTTCAGTACCGGTGACATCCTTCTTATTATATTCTGGCAATGATGAAACGATTATATTCAGCTTAGGAAGTACGTCTACTAATTAAATGGCTACACAGGATCTCAATTACTCGTTTTAGCTACCACATTACCTTCTTCAGCTTAAAAAATCGTCTAAATGTAGCAAGAAAATTATTAAAAAGACGTCACCGGTACACAAGGAGTTAAATGTATGTATGTATGTATGTACAGTATGTACTCTGGCACCTTCCCCAGTTGTCCTATTATTATTATTATTATTATTATTATTATTATTTTTTTTTTTTTTTTTTTTTATTTTTTTTTTTTTTTATGGGGGTGGCCGACTCGAGACAGAATCCTACAGAAAACTAACTATTAAAATATACAGTGACTAAAATTAAATAAAATTTAATTTAATTTAATTTATTTAAATATATATACAGTATATGTATAGTTGAGTGGTACTTGAAAAGTAGACAGAATGGATAAAAAACACCATCTGAGGAAGAGCACTTTATTGCGAAACGTTGTCAATAAAGTGCTCTTCCTCAGATGGTGTTTTTTATCCAGTATATGTATATCTTATAATTTCATAATCCTACAAAAAACAAACTATTTAACCCCTTGAGGATTATGACGCACATTGACAGTATATTCTGGCTAACATTAGACGATTTCAGGCAGAGTTAATTGCTCAATAAGTGGCGTTCTGAGAGTGAGGTCCGAGTCTGGGGAATGAGACTGTGAAGCACAGAGGCCAAGCGGCTTCAGAGATGGAGTTGCTTTGAGCCGTCTCACATGTCTCACTCCCTAGACTGGAACAAGACCTCAAGGGCCTCACCGAGTTCAGCGCTGGAGTGTGCAGACTCTCAGCCTATGCCCGAGAGGGAGTAGTTGGAATATAGAAGAAAAAAAAAAAAAAAAAATTAGGAAGGACCTCTAGGAATCTAAGGGGCCAAACTCGGTTATGCCTCTGACTCCCATACATCCTTCCTAAGCTGAAGACAATTGCCTACAAATAAAAAGATTAATTAAGCTGTTAAAATGCATTATAATCCATAAAGGGTTAAGTTGACTAGCCAGCCGGCTGATCTAGTGGAGACCATCTTGATTTATGACCCAAGAGTCGGGAGTTCGCGCCCGCTCAAACGTGAAGGTTTTTTCACTAACCCAGGTTGGTAGTCTCCCTTAAAATAAAAGAGAGGGGTAATGGTAGCTGTTGGTTGCTACAGCACTACAGAATTTCCTCGAAGGCGGAGAGAAATGGCGCCTAATATAAGACCTGAGATTATTAGTAGTAGTACATCAAAATTGTCTCCGGCATCCTGTATTACCTATCAACGAACACGAAACTGGTGAACATGTTATCCTTTTCAATATATTGTGTTCGGTATCCTGTAACACTGATCATCGAACAGGAAACTGGTGCACATGTTAGCCGTTTCAGTATATTGTGGTACCTTTCTTCCTTGCTTTTTAGATATCATAATATGCTTTTATTCAAGAAATATATAGGGTGGAGGGGGGGGGGGGGGGGCAGAAGATTAAAGGATATATCTTTCTGATTCCAATGTGTAAGATCCTCAAGATATTAAGAGAGAAAATGTGCTCATCACAAATTGCCAGAAAAAGCGCTCGTGTGACACCGCCGTAACCCATTCAGTATCGGTGGCGACATTACCATTGTATTCTGGGTACTATTTAACAATAGTATTCAGCTTAGGAAGGACGTCTCAATTGCTACACACTATCTCAATTAATCCTTTTAGCTACCATATATCCTTCCTAAGTTTCATGAAATCGTTTAAACGTAGCTGAAACATACAAAGCGCTCGTCTGACACCGGCTTCACAGTAATGTAAAGAAAAAGTTATGATTTCAAACACATCAAGGTCGACGCACAGTAAGATTGACGACACTAAAAGATTGGCAGGCACCCAACAGAGTCCCTTTAGGCCATAGAGTCTAGACATACTTGAAAGCCTCCCCCTCAAGGCCAAAGAGTCTCTGCATATATGGAAGCCTCCCCCTCAAGGCCAAAGAGTCTATGTTCATCTGGAAGCTTCCCCCCAAGCCAAAGCTTCTAGTTACATTGAAGCCACCCCCTCAAGGCTAGAGTCTACATACACCTTGAAGCCTCCTCCTCGAGGGGAGGGGGGGGGGGGGAGAGGGCACTCGTTACAGGCAGCTTTGCCTTTTGACCTCTTCATACACATAAAAAGAAAAAAAAGAGTCTGCAAACATCTGAAAGCCTCCTTCTCAAGGGTAAACAATGAAAACACAAATTAATGCCTGTTTCCTCGAAGCCAAGAATCCAGATACAATAATCTTTCAAGGCTAAAGCGTCTTGATTTACCCTATTCCTTCAATGCCAATGACTCTAGTCACCTGGAAGCATTCGCCCTCAATGCCAAAAAGTCTAGACATGCAAGAAAGCTTATTCCTTCAAGGACTGAGAGTCTAGACATACCTGGAACACACCACCACACACCCCTATCACCACCACCCCAACCCTCCTCCCCCCACCCCCATACCCCCACCCACGCCCACAACCCGGACAGTCGACGCCTCTTCCGTACAACGTTGACCCGTCGCGAGGCCAGAACCAACCACGGAAGGCCGTGCAGTAAGAGTATATCAAAACCCGGCGGTAAGGTTCAGGGAGGAGGAGGAGGAATACAAAGGAATACAAGGGACTTACAAACTGCAACAGAACTATTGGTCCTTACGGGGCAGTTTGAATATCTACACTGCTAAGCTACTAACTACTAGGTAAGGAAAAGGAAAGTAAATGCTCCTCCCTCCCCACCCACCACCCCCTCCAGCTTACGCTGGCATGGAAACAGTTGGAAAAATAAACCAAGCAGTATGGCAAAACTGACATGGAATTACGGACAGGAGAGGACGAAAAAGAGATAAATTAGTAGTCTATGGTAATTCTACACTTAAGATCTTGGAGGGGAAAAATATTCGGCCATAGGTATTGCATGCAAAAATTGTATTTATATTGCAATCTGTAGTATTGCTTACGAGTTGGAGTTACTCAGAAAGTGTTAATTGAGGGTTAGTGGCCAAATGTTTATATAGACGGAGTTTGAAAGTCTCGAAAGTGTTACAGTTCACAAAGTTTGAAGGTACTGTAGATTGCTGACAGAGGAGGAGGAGAAAGAGGAGGAGGAGGAGGAAGAGGAGGAGGAGACAGGAAGAGGAGGTCGGGGAGGATTCAGTTTGGGTTAGATATGTATTGCGGGTCATTGTGGACAGGTCGAAAGTGGTGTGTGTGTGTGTGTATATATATATGTGTGTATGTGCGTGTGTGTGTGACTTAATACTACCAATCAACACGAAGGGTTGATGAGTGAATGTCTCTCTATCTGTGTTCTCCTGGCGAGAGAGAGAGTCTGTGTGTGTGTGTGTGAGTGAGATACTGTATATATATATATATATACAGTATATATATATATTATACACGAGGGACTGATCAGTGTTTGACCCCCCCCCCCCCACCCCCTTCTCTCTCTCTCTCTCATCTCGTAACTGCATTGGACCCACTATACACTGACTACAGAGGGCAGGAAGTACACTGTCATTAACTATTACCAACAACAAGATGGAGGGTGGAAATACGCGCGTAAACACCGGAACGCAACGCTCTTTTCGCGGCGGTAACGGAAAACACGGAAAAGTACGGCAATGTACAGGCACTCACAAAGTACGGCAATGTACAGGCACTCACAAAGTACGGCAATGTACGGGCACTCACAAAGTACGGCAATGTACAGGCACTCACAAAATACGGCAATGTACAGGCACTCACAAAGTACGGCAATGTACAGGCACTCACAAAGTACGGAAATGTACAGGCACTCACAAAGTACGGCAATGTACAGGCACTCACAAAGTACGGCAATGTACAGGCACTCACAAAGTACGGCAATGTACAGGCACTCACAAAGTACGGCAATGTACAGGCACTCACAAAAATGTATGGCCCTCACCCATTTCAAATTATGGAGGCATATATCTAGAAACGAATTTATGACTATAATTGTTCATACATCAACAATACAACTGTATATAATATTTATTGAAAAGAAAGTTGCATGCAGAAATCAATGTAGGTAGTTGTATTAGCATAAAGAAATTAATAGGGGGTCCACGAATTTTGATAAGTCATTGTACAGATGGCCAATAAGATCTATTCCCCGTCGTGATCTTATGAGAGTATAACAGAACGAATTATTTGCAAAGTACAGGCGGCCATATAAGTTATGTTCCCTGTCATGATCTTATGTATGAAATATAATACTACAAATGAAAATATAAAATAAATATATAAATTAAATAAACAATAAATACAAATAAATAACACAACACCACCTAATAACCGCGACTAAATACTGCAGGGAGAACAATTGTAATGCACTACCATGGATAACACTACCACCATACAGTGATTGTAATATTGTAATGAACAACCATGGATAACACTACCACCATACAGTGATTGTAATATTGTAATGAACAACCATGGATAACACCACCACCATACAGTGATTGTAATATTGTAATGAACAACCATGGATAACACTACCACCATATGGTGATTGGAATGTACACTACAGGGGAAATTAATAATGTACACTCTGGGACAAAATTTCTCCCCGCCCCCCTCGCTTGTGAGAATATTAAAAGGATAACTAATGTATAAGATCATGAACCCCCCCCCCCCCCCCCCACCACACACACACTCTCTCCCTCTCTTCCCAATCTGTCTGAATACTACAAGGAAAACTAATGTATAACCACCAACATAACTTCCTTCCCCCTCGTATAGGAATTGACACGACAGGGAAAAATAAACCTCCATCCTTGGTCAGAACTTCCTCCACACCCTTATATTGTTTACATCTTTTTAACACCAATAACCACCAAATGAAATTATTTATGAAAGCATATGATTCTCCCAGGATTCGAACCAAGGACATCTCATACAGAACTGTACACGCTCTAAGCATCACACCATCAAGACAGTTATAAGTACCGTACAACACGTGACCACGATTAATATCCATTTATCGAATACTGGATCTGTGTTAAGGGAGCCCACCTCGCTTTTTGTTCTCTTTCTCTCCCTCTCTCTTTGGCTTTTATCCATTCGGCCCCATTCAGCCTACTATTTTAAGACGTTTACCCCCATCAAGGTGTCAATATTTTCCTGGCGAGCGGTAGAGAGCCAGCATATATATATTTTTGTTTTGACAGCAAGGTAAATCTGTATATTTTTCGACAGAAAAATTTCTCCGGCGAAGCCAGATATCTCCATACAATGCTGGCTCGCTATCGCTCGCCAGGAAGAAATCAACACCTGGATGGGGATAAACGTCTTAAAACAGTTGGCTGAATGGGGCCGAATGGATAGAAGCCAGGGAAAGAGAGAAAGGGAGAAAAAGAGAAAAACAGCCTGTGACCTCCCTTAATATTACAGGGATAACTAACGTAAACTGAAACCAGCCTAGCGGAGACTCCAGCCCCCGCCAGACTACCGCCTGGGACCTTGGCTCGGGCGTCAAATGTCACGGGAACGGCATACACGCACACATGTACACCTATTGCACACGTACACACATACAGTGCATACATACATATTTTATGGCTGATGGCGAGTGTCCGTCACGCCGCCTTCCTCGTGTGTGTGTGTGTGTGTGTGTGTGTGTGTGTGTTCACGAAGTCGATAAATATACATTAAAATTTACAATGCACATATATACCTTGCAATCTATTCCAAGGATATGCTCAAGACGAGAGAGAGAATAAAATGCACAGTGCAGTAAATTCATTGCAAAGCTACTCTATTACTTCCCTCCCGAAGACCTGTTTACAATATCTTATGGAGGTATATTGGAGGTAGATCAGATCATAAGTTATGTGTAAAAGTGTCGACAAATACCGGTACTAGTGTTAAGGGGAGATCTCCACTTGAGGGATTTTTTTCTTGACCCCTTTCTCCCTCATGTTTAGCCCCATTGCTTTTGATATTATAAAACGTTTGCCCCATTAGTTTAGCGATTTTAAGAACTTTCACCCCACCTTTCGTGCAATTCAGGTGTCTATTTTATCCTGGCGAGCGATAGCGAGCCTGTAATTTAAGAGGAACCGGCCTTTGGCCGGGACATTTTTCTACCGAAAAATGTACAAATTTATCTTGAAAGGGACTCAAGGGGGTGTAATTTTAAGCTTGATGGAGGTCTAGGGAACAAACTAAATACCTCCCCTTAAGCCTCCTCACCTCTATCTTACAGCCCTGGTTGCGAGTTATATTCGTCTTGAAGCTAAACTAGATATAAACAGACAGGCAGAGTTTCAGATTATTATATTTCCAATAAATATCCAATAGCTGTTCATGCAATAATAGCATCTTAAACCTAATATATCGTTTTCTTACATAAGCAGTGTCGGTAAAATGCAGAGAGAGAGAGAGAGAGAGAGAGAGAGAGAGAGAGAGAGAGAGAGAGAGAGAGAGAGAGAGAGAGAGAGAGAGAGAGAGAGAGAGCGAGCGAGCGAGAGAGAGAGAGAGAGAGAGAGAGAGAGAACAGGTGGTGGTGACTAGGGTGTGGTGAGGAAAACTGTTTAAAGCAGGAAAATGTACAAGGTTATAGCAAGACCAAAACACAGACATCCCCCCCCCCCCCCCTACACACACAGACATCCCCCCCCCCCCCTACACACACAGACATCCCCCCCCCCCCCCCCCCCCCCACACACACACACACACTAAAGTCTAAATATCGCAAGAATAACATTTAAAAGACGTCACCGGTACAGAAGGGGTTAAACCACACAACATCGTTTAAGGGGAGATCTCCACTTGAGGATTTTTTTCTTGACCCCTTTCTCCCTCATGTTTAGCCCCATTGCTTTTGATATTATAAAACGTTTGCCCCATTAGTTTAGCGATTTTAAGAACTTTCACCCCATATTAAGACCTTTCGTGCCATTCAGGTGTCAATTTTATCCTGGCGAGCGATAGCGAGCCTGTAATTTAAGAGGAACCGGCCTTCGGCCGGGAAATTTTTCTACCGAAAAATGTACAAATATATCTTGAAAGGGACTCAAGGGGGTGTAATTTTAAGCTTGATGGAGGTCTAGGGAACAAACTAAATACCTCCCCTTAAATATAGCTAGAATATAATAAATAATCCCCCTACCCAATTAACCGTACAAGGAAAATACACAAAACTAGTCCACATCGGCAGGACATTATGAAAATTACAATCCGCCATGAAACTAAAATCACTCCATTTTTAACAACTAGTCTATTCGCTGTAGGTTGGCGGGAAATCATGACCTCTATCCTCTGTTATTATAAAAGGGCTAGCGCAAATGGGCTGTTAATTTCCACACCAATTCTCTGACTGACTCTTCCCAAATGGTAGAAATATTAGCTCGATTAGGCCTACTCTAATCGTTTTTGAGTGACAGAGGTTATAAGACATGATTTCTCGCCTACTTACAGCGAATATACCATATAGCCTACAGTATAATCGGGTACTCGGGAATGCACATACCTCCACCGATGCTGGCGGAGGTATGCGCTCTACCAATCACCTCATGAATTGAATCACTTCTTCCTCGGTGCATATCCTATCTGCCCACCAAATCTAGTGAAAATCGGTTCATAACTTTTTGAGGTATCTTGTTGACAGACAGACAGACAAACAAACAGAGGGTAAAAACAAAACCTCTGTCTAATTTCGTTGTCGGAGATAATACCCACTTGGCAATACTGGTACAAAATATAGAGTATGGTGTTTGTGTTCAAGCTGTACATAAACACAAAATATAGAGTATGGTGTTTGTATTCAAGCTGTACATAAACACAAAATATAGAGTATGGTGTTTGTATTCAAGCTGTACATAAACACAAAATATAGAGTATGGTGTTTGTATTCAAGCTGTACATAAACACAAAATATAGAGTATGGTGTTTGTATTCAACCTGTACATAAACACAAAATATAGAGTATGGTGTTTGTGGTCAAGCTGTACATAAACACAAAATATAGAGTATGGTGTTTGTATTCAAGCTGTACATAAACACAAAATATAGAGTATGGTGTTTGTATTCAAGCTGTACATAAACACAAAATATAGAGTATGGTGTTTGTATTCAACCTGTACATAAACACAAAATATAGAGTATGGTGTTTGTGGTCAACCTGTACATAAACACAAAATATAGAGTATGGTGTTTGTATTCAAGCTGTACATAAACACAAAATATAGAGTATGGTGTTTGTATTCAAGCTGTACATAAACACAAAATATAGAGTATGGTGTTTGTATTCAAGCTGTACATAAACACAAAATATAGAGTATGGTGTTTGTATTCAACCTGTACATAAACACAAAATATAGAGTATGGTGTTTGTGGTCAAGCTGTACATAAACACAAAATATAGAGTATGGTGTTTGTATTCAAGCTGTACATAAACACAAAATATAGAGTATGGTGTTTGTATTCAAGCTGTACATAAACACAAAATATAGAGTATGGTGTTTGTATTCAACCTGTACATAAACACAAAATATAGAGTATGGTGTTTGTGGTCAACCTGTACATAAACACAAAATATAGAGTATGGTGTTTGTATTCAACCTGTACATAAACACAAAATATAGAGTATGGTGTTTGTATTCAAGCTGTACATAAACACAAAATATAGAGTATGGTGTTTGTATTCAAGCTGTACATAAACACAAAATATAGAGTATGGTGTTTGTATTCAAGCTGTACATAAACACAAAATATAGAGTATGGTGTTTGTATTCAACCTGTACATAAACACAAAATATAGAGTATGGTGTTTGTATTCAACCTGTACATAAACACAAAATATTTCCCCGTTATTTTAATTATGGAAGTATATCTCTGGAAACTAATTTATTTATATAGTTTTCTGTAAATAAACTACAAAACTGTATAATTATACTAATTAATGAAAAGCAAGTTATATCCAAAAAATAATCCAGTTGTATTTGCACAAAGAAAAACATAAGAATCCTCGAATTCTTACTAATGGGCTAGACACTATGGCATCCGAGTCAACCTTTAACCCTTTGAGTACCAGCGACGTGTGTTATATTATATTCTAGCTATATTTAGACGATATTACGCAGCTTAGGAAGGATCTGTGGTAGTTAAGAAAGTTGGTTGAGATAGTTGGAAGCCTTATTATAGCTAAAGGTCCTTCCTGAGCTGAATAAAATCGTCTAGTTATTGCCAGAATATGATGAAAGGGCCATCCCTGGTACTGTATGGGTTAATGTGTGTGTATAATTTACAGTGTATAAATAGGGAGGTGGATGTAGGAATCCAGCAAGACGAATATAAAAAGCACAAGGCGAGACGCATAGGAATTAAGGGGCGATGGCTCACTTTTTGGTCGATATTATACAGTATATTTTTATATGGTTCATATATTTATTATTTTTCTAGTTTCCTCCATAAACCTCTATCAAACTTAAAAAAAAAAAAAAAAAAAAAAAAAAAAAAAAAAAAAAAAAATCCCTTTCAAGATATATTTGTACATTTGTCGGTAGAAACATTTCTTAAATTACAGGCTCGCTATCGCTCGCCAGGTAAAACATCGAGACCTAAATGACACGAAAAGTCTTAACATTAACACAGAAAAGGGGCGAAACGTCTTAAAATCGCCAAACTAATGGGTTGAACGTCTTAACATTTGAAAACTAAATGGGCTAAGCATGAGGGAGATGGGTGTCCACAAAACCCGACCATCTCCCCTTAAAGCTTGTTTTGGCAGCGTGTTGAGAATGCAGTTATTCTAAGTCTCTGAGAACAGTTACAACCTCGGAATTAGCATACAGGTTGTCAGGGTAGCTAGCTTACAGGTTAAAAAACAAAACACTAATAATAAATAATACAATATAATTAATACATAAGTTAAAACAAATATATATATAAGTGAATAACTAAATACATAAAAAAATGCTATGATAAATAAATGCTATGATAAATAAATGCTACGATAAATAAATGCTATGATAAATAAATGCTATGATAAATAAATGCTATGATAAATAAATGCTATGATAAATAAATGCTATGATAAATAAATGCTATGATAAATAAATGCTATGATAAATAAATTCTATGATAAATAAATGCTATGATAAATAAATGCTATGATAAATACATAAATAAATGCTATGATAAATACATAAATTGTTACATGAATAAATGATCACCTAAATTAGAAAATACTGCTAATACTAATAATAAATTATATAAATAAAAGGTTAAATAAAGGTAAATTATATTTAGTTGGGTATATTAATAGTGATATACCTTTGATTAGTTGACATACACCTAATAGCATTATATATATATATATATATATATATATATATATATATATATATATATATATATATATATATATATATATATATATATACAGGGTGTCTCAATATAAATATGACCCATTTGACTGTTAATAACTCTGCCAATATTAATGATATTATTCTTTTTTTTTCAGGTTTGGAAGATCATAGCATAACATTGAAAAATCATCTATCAAAATGCCTTGGACAATACTATGTGTGTCACTGCTTATCTGGAGACAAAATCCTTCACATCGGTACAGGCAAAATTCTGCAGGGAATTCAACTTTAATAACTATCCCCATAAATTCCAAATTACCCGTTGGGTAAACAAATTTAAAGCAACAGGATCATTAAACAAGCTCAGTAAAAAAGCAAAACAATCCACAAGTGGCAGTAAGTTGACTGCAAGATGTCCTGAAAATGTGGACGCGGTGAGAGATTCTGTCGGAAGGAGTCCAAAAAAGTCCATCCGAAGACGTTCCCAAGAGATGGGTCTTTCTCGTGCGTCAGTGCACAGAATCTTGAAGAAGGACCTTAAACTCTATCCATACAGAATCCAGATTATGCAGAAACTCACGCCAGCCGACATGGAAACACGTGTTTGATGTGCCAGTGGTTCGAGACCAAGATCGAAGAGGATTCTGACTTTCTCGATAATGTTTGGTTCAGCGACGAAGCACACTTCTCACTCTGCGGACATGTCAATAGCAAGAACTCGGTGTTCTGGGGATCACAATCACCAGACGAGGTTCTTCAGAGACCATTGCACCCTGTGAAATGCACTGCTTGGGTGGCCATCTCAAAACATGGCATAATTGGACCATTTTGGTTTGAAAATGAAGCCGGGGAGACACGTCACTGTCACAAAGGAGCGTTACATTGTGGTGTTAAAAAAGTTCTGGAGGACACTTGGAGCACGTCGTGGAGTGAATCGAGGTGTGCAATGGTTCAACAAGATGGGGCAACTCCACATACTGCTAACATCACAATGGAGTGGCTCGATCATCGATTCCCTAATCGGCTGATCAGCAGACGCCGCGAACCAGAGGGGTCTCCGCGTTCACCCGATCTGAACCCCCCGGATTTTTATCTCTGGGGGTTCTTGAAGGACAACGTGTATGGGAACAATCCTTAATCTATTGCCGAGCTGAAAGTGGCCATAACCCAGACGATACGTGCCATACAGAAGCAAGAGTGTGTGAGGGTTATCGATAACTTCGCTCGTAGGCTACAAGTGTGTCATCAGCGCAGAGGCACACATTTAGAACATGTGCTGTAAAAATGTAGCTTTTGAGCAAGAGATACCAAATAAACATTTATTTTAATTGTTATCATGTCAGCTTCTAGGAAATGTAATATTTTTTTGAGTCTCTTGTCTGGGCAATAAATCATGAACATATTAATGGGTCACATTTATTTTGAGACATATGTGGTATATATATACCACATATGTGGTATATATATACCACACACACACACACTAACGAACCTTGAATTTAGCTTCCTATCACTCTTTCAACTATGGAGGGTACACATGTTATAGGCAGCATTACCTTTTTGTTTCCTTCACACCCACCCACCCCCACAATCTTAACCCTTTCCCGCATTTATGACGCAGAGGTTGCCAGATTAGCAATAAGAAATAGAGTTCTCTCACTCTTATAATTACCTCTCCAAAATTAGTTTTCTGCCCACAGCTAACTGAAAGACAACTGCAGAGGTTGAAGTAATTAACTAAAGGTTTCTAAATACCCTTGATGGTAACAAAGGCTTTAAAGTATCCCCAATAGGCTCAAAATCGCGTCACATGTCGAAGAGGGTTAAGCCACCTATATTAAATCTTATGCTTAAAAGACCATCCCATAATTTGACTGATTTTTTATTAATGATGTGCATAATTACTGAAAGGGCAATACACATAATTACTGAAAGGGCAATACACATAATTACTGAAAGGGCAATACACATAATTACTGAAAGGGCAATACACATAATTACTGAAAGGGCAATACACATAATTACTGAAAGGGCAATACACATTATATTTATAAATTTGTTTTATCTTCTCTTTTATCTTACTAAAAGAGGAAATTCATGCTATTGTGTGGGAGGTGCGGCAAGCGGAAGTGGTGGCGACACACTGGGCGACACTCTACCTCTTTTTCCGCATACACTTTCCTGTCGTCACCGAGGGAAACATTATATCCACTTGTTCACTGTTTTAATATACACTGTCTGCATATATATCCACTTCTTGTTCACTGTTTTAATATACACTGTCTGCATATATATCCACTTCTTGTTCACTTTTGTATTTACCAGGTTCACTTACTTGGATTATATATACCCACTGTGTACACTTGTTTATATATACCCACTGTGTACACTTGTTTATATATACCCACTGTGTACACTTGTTTATTATACATGACTAATTTACACCTACACCTACACACCTGTATATCTCACACCTACACACACACACACCTGTCCTCCACATACCTGCACACACCTACACACACACCCTACTCTCTCACACACATACACCTCTCTCTCACACACCTACAGCTATGCACCTGTATTATCCCAGACACAATGTTACGCACAGTGATCTCCACCCATACGCTTATACAACCATATACACACACACACACACACACACACACACACACACACACACACACACACACACACACACACTTACAAACACACACATCTGTCTCTCACACCTACAGCTATGCACCTGTATTATCCCAGACACAATGTTACGCACAGTGATCTCCACCCATACGCTTATAAAACCATATCCATACGTCACACACACACACACACCCCACAGACACACGCACACACACATACTACTACTACTACTACTACTACTACTAATAATAATAATAATAAAAATGGATAATAACATCGGAATTCAACAGAAATACAATAATAAAGTAAATGTCTAATGGATAAAACGTATGTTGAATTTAATTGTATGTATATATATATACTGTATACTACAACCGCATTTTAGCTGCAAATTCTGCTAAATATCAATGTAAAAAAATCCAACTTCCTTATAGGCTGCAACTCGCAAGTGGTCAATTAACAGGCTTCGAACCATCTCACTTAGGGGGATGGTTCACTTTTTGAGCGATGTGTGCATGTATTCGTTATGTTTCTAGTTTCCTCCCTAGACCTCTACGATACTACACCCTGTTCCAAATAGGTAGGCAAGAAATCGTGAACATTAACATTTATAACTCACAAACGACTAGAGTAATCCAGCTAATATTCCTACCATTTGGGAAGGGTCAGCTAGGGAATAGGTGTAGAAATTAACATCCCATTCGCTCTAGCCCTTTTTTTTAAGTTACAGAGGTTAGGCGTTCACGATTTCTGGCCTACCTATTTGGAACAGGGTACAGTCGGCCTAATAAGTGATGTCTCAGCACCAAGTATATTTTGATCCACAATTGGTTTCAGCAATATATAAACTTAATACATTAATTTCGAGGGGGATATACAAACCTATCCCTACACTTACCCACCCTATTCAACATCTGGCAGACATTAATACAGCACAGAGCGAACCAAACGTAAGGACAGCTGAGACATGACTTATTAGCGCGACCGTACAGTGCCAAAATAGATTCGCCAACATAAAAATAGCCGGTTCTGATATTCGCCGACATTAGGAATATTTGTTTGTAGTTGACTTACGATGAGTTTGCGATTTTGCTACGTGAAAGTATAAATAGCTTGGCCGACTATATTTGAGTTTCTAGAGATTATATTAATTTTGCTGTATTTTTTTTGGTTTTTGTTTACAAAGGAATGCGAACAGCGAGACAAACTAATCCTAATGATGCAGCCGTTAATATGTTTTGGCATTTATTTATAAATCTACTTATATTATATTTTATTAATTTATTTAAATAACGGAGAAAGGCAAAAACAATTCTCCTGAAACAATGACCCAAGATCATTTTTATAGGAGATCAATGAAGCGCAAATTCCAACACGGTCCTTTGCATAGCCTAAGGGGAGGTTTTTAGTTTGTTCCCTAGACCTCCATCAAGCTTGAAACTACACCCCCTAGACCACCTTTCAAGATAAATTTGTAAATTTTTTGATAGAAACATTTCCCGGCCAAAGGCCGCTTCCTCTCAAATTACAGGCTCGCTATCGCTAGCAAGGAAAATATCAACATCTAACTGGCACAAAATGGGGCGAAAGGTCTTAAAATCGCCAAACTAATAAAGCAAACATCTTAAAATCCGCAAACCAATAGGGCTAATCATGAGGGAGAAGGGGGGGGGGGGGGGGGGGGGGGGCAGAAAAACGTACCATCCCCCTCCACCCCTTAAATTCCCAAAACCTGTCTTCTATGGCATTTGTGCAGTTACGATAATATGTTAATGTTGAACGGGACCCTGTGAGAGTGTTCTATATATAGCACCAATGGGTTACCTAGGGTCATATGTAAGAGAGAGATTTACATAGATTTATATAATACACTGACCACACACACACCTTACCATCCCAGCAAGGTGGTCAGGACTTAATTTTAGCGGAGATGGCATACCCGATAGAAAAGGAAAGTTGAAGGAAAGGATAGAAAAGAAGATGAAAACTAAAGAGATAGATAAAGAGAGAGAGAGAGAGTGTGTGTGTGTGTGTGTGTGTGTGTGTGTGTGTGTGTGTGTGTGTGTGTGTAATAAATAATAATAATAATAATAATAATAAACGGTTTATTAAAGAATGGCAGCCTCATGAGCTGAAAATACACATTTTACAATTTAGTGGATGAACATGAGATGTACAGATATGAGGATGGTAAGCTTAGTTTACAAACAAAATAAATACAATAATGATGCATGTGCAGAATACAAATTATCATAAAATAACCATGAGAGTAAGTGATATACAGTACATTTACACATTTATTAACTTACTCATATACAGAACATACGTATATACACGTACGTGCGCACATACATATACATACATATATAGGAACATAAGAACATGCAGTAAGTGTGCACATGTCCGTATACACAAACGCTCACGTATGCACACAGACATACATACATACAGAAACTGTTTTGGTAAGTGAGGTAAAGAGGGGGCGGTGCGGGTACTACAATGGGAGGTTAAGCCTCGGTAGTGCAGGTGTGTGTGTGTGTGTGTGTGTGTGTGTGTGTGTGTGTGTGTGTGTGTGTGTGTGTGTGTGTGAGACAGAAGGCGAAATATGGAAGAGCTGGGCGTTCTATTGTTAAGGGTGGAAATACATGGATGAAGATACGCGAACACTTAATAATAGATAATGTGTGTGTGTGTGTGTGTGTGTGTGAGAGAATGAGCGAGGGTGAGGGTGTGAGTTTTCTATATATGCAGTAGCTGCATTTGTTGCATAGGTTCATATGTAGGAGAGAGAGAGAGAGAGAGAGAGAATGAGCGAGAGAGAGCGAGAGAGCCAGCGAGAGAGAGAGCGAGAGAGAGAGCGAGAGAGAGAACGAGAGCGAGAGAGAGAGCAAGTAAGAATAAGAGAGAGAGAGAGAGAGAGAGAGAGAGAGAGAGAGAGAGAGAGAGAGAGAGAGGAAGTGTTGCGGTCAATATAATAGGTACACTCACACGTTGTATATATGCCATAATGTATGGTGAGATTTGCATAGTGCTCTCTCTCGCTCTCGCTCTCTCTCTCTACCACATAATGACCCTAGGTGACCCGTGCAACAACTGTATATATAAAACACACACACACACACACACACACACACACACACACACACACACACACACACACACACACACACTCTCACTCTCTCTCTGTGCGTGTGAGGTAGGAAGTGCTGCGGTCAATATAATAAGGAGATTAGCATGTGTGTGTGTGTGTGTGTGTGTGTGTGTGTGTGTGTGTGTGTGTGTATCAGGTGGGCGCATACATGTGAGCGTGTAACATGTGTAGGTACGAGATACCCCGAGCCTCTACTATAACATAGTATTTGGTAGTACTTTGAACCTGATCACCCCCGTCCTCTACACTACTATGGTTCGCGGGTATTGGACTCTCTCTCTCTCTCTCTCTCTCTCTTTTCTGTGGTTTTACCGGGAACTGCATATCGCCGTCTGTCTGTATGTATGCACTGTATGTCAGTCTATCGCTCTCTCGCTCGCTCTCTATCTCTCTCTCTCTCTCTCTCTCTCTCTCTCTCTCTCTCTCTCTCTCTCTCTATGGTATTAATATGACGTTATCAGTAGGTAAGTGTAATTTCCTTTTCAAACTAAAAAAAATTCTGTACTCTATAAAAACTTTCCTTGTGGGCATTTCCTGACCCATAAGGTTGCACTTCATCCTATTTTCCGGTACGGCTTTTTAGCCGGAGGGAGCAGAGGGTGAGGAGAGAGCCTTTTTACTTTGCTGCCCTAGTCTTCTACTATAAACTGTCCCTGTCTAGTAGTATTAAGGCCGGACCACCTAGTAGGGACCGCAAGGTCTGTGTAGTTTGAGTATCTGTGTAACTCTGTGCAGCTTTCTGTGGTTTTACCGGAAACTGCATATCACTGTCTGTCTGTCTGTGTCTGTCTGTCTGTCTGTCTGTCTGTCTGTGTCTGTCTGTCTGTCTGTATGTCTGTGTCTGTCTGTCTGTGTCTGTCTGTCTGTGTGTGTGTCTGTCTGTCTGTCTGTCTGTCTGTCTGTCTGTGTCTGTCTGTCTGTCTGTCACATGTAACCCCTTTAGCACCATGACGCCTTTTTACCTTTGATTCTGGCTAACATTTGATTATGTTAAGCAGTTTAAGAAGGACCTAAGAGAGTTTATCGAGATCTTATATACCCATTTGACTCGAATAGGTAAATTTTAAACTAAAGAATATCATCTAATGGTAACCAGAATAATATGAAAATTACGTATTGGTGGTGAAGTGTCCAATGTTTAGTGTAAAATAAAAACAGTACCTTCGTTCGACAAGGGACTGGAGTTTTCGCAGAGAGGCTCCAGTCCTGACGTTATTCTTGACTTACAGTGTGCTGGCTTAATAATCCAATAGGGTTGATAGCCTCTGAAGTCCTATTTTAACTAATAGTTCAGCCTTGCTGTACGGTCTTAAGGGGGTAGTGGTTAGTTTTTGGTATATATATAATGTTTATATATATATACATATTTATATATTTATTTACTTCATAGTTTCCTCCCTAGACCTCTATCCTTATCTGAGTCAAATCGTCTAATAGTTGTCAGAATATAATGAAAAGGACGTCACCGGTACTGAGTGGGTTAAAACCAAGCTTAGCCAAAGACCCAAGGACCAAAAGGGTTGAGCAGAGGCAGGCACAGGTAGTGATGAGACAATAGACGGTGGCCAATTATTGTTGCATGATGCATGGATGAGTACTGGTGCATGGATGAATACTAGTGCATGGATGAATACTATGGTTGCTGTGTGTGTGGATGAAGGTGACCGGACCACTCAACCAGGGAATCTCAACCGGTGGACACTCAACCATTAGTTACTGTTAGGTTAGGTTACGTTGAGTGGATGAGACTATTGTTGTTGTTGTTGTTGTTGTTGTTGTTGTTGTTGTCTGGATTAACTTGAAAGAACAACTCAATCCCCAGGCAGTTTCAACCAGTAAAATTGAACTGTAGTATCTACTTAATGTTAGGTTAAGTTAGGTTAGGTTAAACTAAGTTTGATTAAACTAAGATAGATTAAGTTAAGTTAGGTTAGCATGGATGAATTTACTGCTGAGTAATTTATGGATGAATAAAGATGCATAGTGTAAAAAGGATGAGTATTGTTGAGTGATAAATGGATGAGTACTGTATCATGGTTGGGTGTGTCTAGAGTACAATTGCATGACCTGAAATGTTTTGAGTACGGTTAAATGATGCATGGGAAAGTACCGTACTGTTGGTGTTGTTGTTGTTGTTGTTCCCCAAGCTGCCTGGCCGAACAGCCCCAAGGCCCCGAGCAAGGCCAAGGCCATAACCGAGCGCCCCCACAGAACCCTCCCCGCCGACCACAATAAAGCCTGGGTGACCGAAGCCACTCCATGGCGGGGAGCTGAGGAGGGTGCGGAAACGCCTGGGAAACCAAAGCCCCACCCAGGGCCCTGTGTCCCTCAGCAATTATGAAGAGAAAGTTGAGGGGCAAGGGGAAAATGTGACGCTTTGGCTTCCAATCTTGGTGGATTGGGAGGTCAATCCACGTTAGAGACGCCGTCACTTGAGATCTAGAAAATATATAACTAAAGGAACAGTCAGAGTAAGCTATGGGTATGGCAGAGATTGCTCAGTTCTCACTCTGATAGACCAGCCCATCACCACATGACTAGAACCCAATCCTCTCACCATCAGCTAGGAAAGGCCCTAGAAAGCCGCCTTTGGCGGGGGGATAGCTCCCCTATTTCAACCCTTTTCGGGGTTGGGCACCCGCCTGTTGTTGTTGTTGCTGTTAATATATGGATAATTGATGTTGTTGTTAATGCATTGATGATATTGGTGTCATTGATACTATTGTATAATGGGCGGTTGAGTACTCTTGTATGATGGGTGTGTCTAGAGTACAATTGTATGACCTGAAATGTTTTGAGTACTGTCGAGTGCTGTATGGATGAGTGTTGTTTAAATTGATGTATGGTCAAGTACCGTACTGTTGCATGCAGAGTAGCTTAACCCTTTCAGTACTGTGCTCAGGCTACCATTATACGATGTTATATAGTTTGGAAGGATCTCACTGGAGTGAAGCGGTTAAAAAGAGTAATTTGTTTATCCAATTGATGCATAGTTTTTTTTTCTACAATGGATAAAATCGTCACTTTGAGTGCAATTATGATTTTGTTCACAATTTTTAGGCAAACAGGCGATTCTGTATACGGTAATTTACGCGTAAACTGTGAGAATCGAATGGTTGATAAGAAATTATAGTTATCGTTCTGATTCATAGAAGTACGGTCGCGCTAATAAGTCATGTTCCAGCTGTCTTTACGTTTGGCTTGCTCTGTGCTGTGTTATTGTGTATCAGATGTTGAATAGGGTGGGTAAGAGTAGGAAATTTTATAATATTTCACTCGATATGCAAAAATGAAGCTTAGATATTGCTGTGTATATTATAAGTAAAATCCCGCCCTGGTAGTAAAGAGGTACAGGGTGACAATCTTAAAAGTTAAGTTCAGGCATGGTGACATCTTGCACCCAACACCCTATCATCCCTCTCTCTCTCTCTCTCTATCTCTCTCACACACACACACTTGTTACAGCCAGCTTTGCCTTTTGTCTCCTTCAAACACATAATAAAAATAATAAACATCTTGGAGTATGATAATTAATGTTGTTCCGTCCACTTAACACTCTTTAGCCTATAATGCTTCCCTACCCTCCCTCCCACTCCCCTAACCTCCCTATTTATCCCCCTTCTTCCTCTCCCCAATTTCCCAAGAAACTTCACTCCCCCTCTCCATAAACCCCCTTCTCTCCCCAAGTACCTTCACCTCACCCTCCCCATTAAATCCCACCCCGTCTGCGCCCTCTCCCTCAAGCATCTTCACCTCCCCTCTCCATACCCCCTTTCTCCCCAAGCATCTTCACCTCCCTTCCCATACCCCCTCCTACTATCACCTTCACCCCCCCCCCCCCCCCCCCCCCCCCCTCATCCTCCCCCCTCTTACCATAACAAAAGTCAGTGATCTGTGCCGGATGTGCCGCAGACCATCACATCCCCCTTACACACACCCCTTAACTCCCCCTCCCCCCCCCCCCCATCCCACCCACACCCCTTCTTTAAAATAATATTGTCGTAATGTTCGCCTTTCTCATTTTCGCCTTTTATTACTGCCTTCCTTAACTTCCGCTCGACAATCGTGCCTCCCAAATGTGGTTCCCTCTTATTTATCTCTGTATTATTCTTCCCTCTCTCTCTCTCTCTCTCTCTCTCTCTCTCTCTCTCTCTCTCTCTATTTTGTTTTCTTTGCCTGGTGCTACGACAGCCGACTGGATAGTGTTACTGACGACAAATGTGCCGACCCACGTTCCATTCTTAGCTGGGACACTTGACATACAGCCGATTCAGATGGTCGGCACAAGCAACACTGGCGATACACCGCAAAATTGGGCCGAAATACAAATAGAGTTATATCAAATTAACCCCTTCTGTACCGGCGACGTCCTTTTGACTTTATGCTGGCTACTATTAGACGATTGTATTCAGTTTTAAAAGGGTTCCAGCAATTAACAGGCTTCGAACTATCTCACCTAACCCTTTGTACTACCACAGATCCTTCTTAAACTGCACAAAATCGCCTAAGTGTAGCAAAAATAATATGAAGAGACGTCGCCGGTACAAAAGGGGTTAAACGTAGGCCTGAGCTGGTCGGTTTCCCGATGGGTGAAATCTAAATAGAAATAACATTTTGCAGATTTTTGCTATTTTCTGAGTTTCTTCGTCTGACTGTCGCGTTTGTTTGTTTCGTGTTGAAGATCCAATACGCATTTCTGTTCTGCTTCCCGGCTATTATAATATCAGATTAGGAAGAGTTAATTGAGAAAGTATTTACTCCTATATATCCCACAGACCCTTTCTAAACTATACAAAATCGTCTAATGATAGCCAGAATAAACGGTCATAAGGCGTCAAAATCTTCAAAGGGTTAACTGGGACATCTTGGATAATGGGATGTACAGGTAGTGACAAATGTATTCGTTCAGATCAAATCAGCTATATATTAATAAATACATATTATGCATTTAATCTGAACATCGATGTACAGTACCGGTATATGGATGTACAGTACCGGTATATGGATGTACAGTACCGGTATATGGATGTACAGTACCGGTATATGGATGTACAGTACCGGTATATGGATGTACAGTACCGGTATATGGATGTACAGTACCGGTATATGGATGTACAGTACCGGTATATGAATGTACAGTACCGGTATATGGATGTACAGTACCGGTATATGGATGTACTGTACCGGTATATGGATGTACAGTACCGGTATATGGATGTACTGTACCGGTATATGGATGTACAGTACCGGTATATGGATGTACAGTACCGGTATATGGATGTACAGTACCGGTATATGGATGTACAGTACCGGTATATGGATGTACAGTACCGGTATATGGATGTACAGTACCGGTATATGGATGTACAGTACCGGTATATGGATGTACAGTACCGGTATATGGATGTACAGTACCGGTATATGGATGTACAGTAGCGGTATATGGATGTACAGTAGCGGTATATGGATGTACAGTACCGGTATATGGATGTACAGTACCGGTATATGGATGTACAGTACCGGTATATGGATGTACAGTACCGGTATATGGATGTACAGTACCGGTATATGGATGTACAGTACCGGTATATGGATGTACTGTATATTCACAAAGAACATCACAAGAGCTCACTAACATTTGTCAGCAGCTGTACTGTCGCGGTTAAGGGGAGGTATTTAGTTTGTTCCCTAGACCTCCATCAAGCTTAAAATACACCCCCTTGAGTCCCTTTCAAGATAAATTTGTACATTTTTCAGTAGAAAAATATCCCGGCCGAAGGCCGGTTCCTCTTAAATTACAGGCTCGCTATCGCTCGCCAGGATAAAATCGACACCTGAATTGCACGAAAGGTCTTAATATGGGGTGAAAGTTCTTAAAATCGCTAAACTAATGGGGCAAACGTTTTATAATATCAAAAGCAATGGGGCTAAACATGAGGGAGAAAGGGGTCAAGAAAAAAATCCCTCAAGTGGAGATCTCCCCTTAACCCTTACAGTACCGGCGAAGTCTTTTTAATTATATTATAACTATATTTAGACGAGTTTTTAATTATATTATAACTATATTTAGACGAGTTTGTGAAGCTTGAGAAAGATCTGTGGTAGTAACAATGGCCAAGTGAGCTCGTTCAAAGCTTCTTAACCCTTTCACGCACATATGACACAGAGGTTGCCAGATTAGCAATAAGAAATACAGTTCGCTCACTCTTATTATTACCTCTCCAAAATTAGTTTTCTGCCCACAGCTAACTCAAAGACAACTGCAGAGGTTGAAGTAACTAAACTAAAGGTTTCTAAATACCCCTGATGGTAACCAAGGCTTTAAAGTATCCCCAATAGGCTCAACACAGCTAACTCAAAGACAACTGCAGAGGTTGAAGTAACTAAACTAAAGGTTTCTAAATACCCCTGATGGTAACAAAGGCTTTAAAGTATCCCCAATAGGCTCAAAATCGCGTCATATGTCGGAGAGGGTTAAACTGAATAAAATCGTCTAATAGTAGCCAGAGTAAAGTTTATAAGACGTCGCCGGTACTGAAGGGGTTAATAATGCGGATACATACATATTCGAAGCTGCTTCGGGTTGAATTGAAACTCTGAATCACCAACGTTTGTGTGTCTGTAAGCAAGATCTCAAAAAGTTATGTACCGATTTATGATAACTCGCCCACTACAGGCTCCAAAGGGTTAAGGTGTAGACATTTGCTGTGGACATCCCCTCCTACTTTATATAATTTGCTTATCATTATTATCAGCATTATTATTATTATTATTATTATTATTATTATTATTTTGTATCAATACAAATCATAAATATACTGTATATGATTATATAACAAGGACCCCAATGGAAATACGCCTAACGGCTTTATTGGGCTATCCTTAGTTGGAATTATGCAAGGCTGGTGCATGTCATATTAATTTTATAACATACTATGTGGTACCAACTCTGTAAATTGCTAACTGAATAAATATTATTATTATTATTATTATTATTATTATTATTATTATATTTGTCTGATCAATATATACAAATGCAGACTATTATATTTACAGTGTCTATCAATATATACGAATTTCTAAAATTATGTCAATCTATCCATCATGTTCACTTTCCCTCCCCCCCGTAACAACCTGTTATTTGTATGTCCCCCCCCCCCCCCCCCTCCCTCTACTACCCCTGCCCTCTCCCCCACCCATGTTCTATCCCTTTCATTCTCGGACTCTCCCCCTCCCCACCCTTTTTCCCCCTCCATTTCCGTATCCCTCCTCGCCCCCTCCCCCTGCTCTCTCCCTCTTCCCCTACCCTCTCCTTCCCTTACTCTCCAACTCTTTCTCTCCCCACTAGCAGCCCAATCCTAACCCTCCTTTCTACCCCCACCTATCCTCCTCCCTCCCTTCCCTCGCCCCCTCTCTCCGCCCCCTACCCCATCCCCTCGCCCCCTCTCTCAGCCCCCACCTCTTTCTCCCTCATCCACCCCAAAGGGACTGGAGTTCTCGAAAAGGGGCTCCAGTCCTGACGTTATTCTTGACTTACAGTGTGCTGGCTTGATAATCCAGAAATTTGATAGCCTCTGAAGTCCTATATTAACTAACCCACTCTCACTCCACCCCCTGCCCTTCTTCCCCGCCCCCGCCCCCACCTCCACTCCTCCCCATTCCTGTGGTCGCCCCAATAACCATAGTTACCGCGAGTGTCGGTGTACGGTGTGGGAGCCATTAGTACGTCACACCTCATTTGCATATACGGACGGATATATAGTAAACCGGACAACTCAATCAGGGGACCGTTTCAACCAGTACCTCTCAACCGTTAGACCATTTTATCCAGTAGCTCTCAACTGGTGTGGCCCATTTCAACCAGTAGCTCTCAGTGGACCATTTCAACCAGTACATATATGAACGGATATATTGTAAACATCCGCCCCTAATCGGACAACTCAACCAATGGACCATTTCAACCAGTACATATATGAACGGATATATTGTAAACATCCGCCCCTAATCGGACAACTCAACCGATGGACCATTTCTACCAGTAGCTCTCAACCAGTGGGACATTTTAACCAATGGCTCTCAAGAAGGCCCTGTGTAATTTGAAGGATTTATGATATCGTATTAATGTTATCCCTTAATATAATTTTATGTAGCTTAAGAAGAGTTTGTTATTCGGAAGGATTATTAAACTCGTATGTAACCCTTTAGACCATTTTATGTAATATTTTATTATTAAACTCGTATGTAACCCTTTAGACCATTTTATGTAGCTTAAGAAGGACTTATGTTATTCGGAGGGTTATCGGAGATCGTATTTACCCCTTTCAGTCCTAGAGGTAGATTAGAAGCTAAAGAAAATCCTCTAATGGTAACCAGAACATGATAAAAATAACACAAATCTCGTGCTATCAGTAATGGTCGTATATGTACACACCCACCCACACACGCCAATATATATCAAATGCTGCTGACTTCTCACTTTCAACCGGAACACACACATATACACACACACGCACATACACAGAGAGAGAGAGAGAGAGAGAGAGAGAGAGAGAGAGAGAGAGAGAGAGAGAGAGAGAGAGAGAGAGAGAGAGAGAGAGAGAGATACACTAACTTCACAGACCTTACGATCCAATGTAGGTGTTCAGGACTTAATTATGAGAGATTTAAATATGTCTACATAGATACACTGGCCACACAGATCTTATGATCCCTGCAAGGGGGCCAAGACTTAATTCAAGTAGAGACAGAGAAAGTGAAAGGAAAAGATAGCAAAGATGAAGGCTCTCGCCCCACCCTCCGCCCCTCCGGCAATTGTCCGAAATGAAAACAGTTAGAAGTGAATAACCTTTCAGGACTTGGAAATTGTCAGAAGGAATGTATAGAATAGTTAGAAATGGAAAGGATTTCATGCATACATTGAGTGAGAGTAAGAGAGAGAGAGGGGGGGGGGGGTGAGAGAGAGACAGATAAATCGAGTTTGCACAGCAGTTCCAGAATAAAGATTCCATTAAATATTATGTGTAGATGTATAGCGAGTGAGTGGCTATGTGTATGTACGTATGGTATGCATGTGTGTACAAGAGTGTGAAAGTGTGCGTGTAGGTGTGTGCGTGAGTGTGTAGGTGTGTGTGCGTGAGTGTGTAGGTGTATGTGTATAGTATGCATGTGTGTACGTATGGTATGCATGTATGTATGTATGTGTGTATGTGTTTGTGCGTGGTGGAGGAAGGAAGGAGGTTGACAGTTTAGGGGTGTGTGAGGTACGAGCCCCGCCAAGTGATATATAAAATATCGCCCCCCAAGGAAGGCGTGGGTGGGGTGGTGGGGTGGTGGGGGTGGGGGTGGAGGTGGTGGGGTGTGGGGGGGGGGGGGACGCAGAGGAGGAGATACACGAGATCATTTATATCCTAACAATTTGTATCGGGAACTTTGATCTGGCATCTAAGAATGTAATAATGTTTACGTATTTGCCCCCCCCCCCCCCTCTCCCCCGGAAAAAATAAAATATATATATATATATATATATATATATATATATATATATATATATATATACGGTATATAAATAACTGAGCGAATCTAAAATATGGGAATTATACCTGCGTAAGAGAACATTGTATACCATTACAGAAACTAGATATAAATAGACCATAGAAAAGAAACGGCCAGCCACACTAAATAACAACGACAACAACTATATCGGCATCGTTTATATATACCGCCAGTGATAGTGAGAGGAAGGAAACACATACCTAGCGGATTGATATAATAATGTGGCAAACGGGGCCAGACGGTAATAAAACCCAGCCAGACACACAGACCGGGAACAATGGGAGTGACACCAATGAACGGGTTAAATGGGAGGTATTCTGGTCCCCCTTCTCCCTCATGTTTAGCCTCAGACGGTAATAATAGCCAGCCAGACACACACCAATAACAATGGGAAGTGACACCAATGAAAGGGTTTAAATGGGAGGTATTCTGGTCCCCCTTCTCCCTCATGTTTAGCCTCAGACGGTAATAATAGCCAGCCAGACACACACCAATAACAATGGGAGTGACACCAATGAAAGGGTTAAATGGGAGGTATTCTGGTCCCCCTTCTCCCTCATGTTAAGCCTCAGACGGTAATAATAGCCAGCCAGACACACACCAATAACAATGGGAGTGACACCAATGAAAGGGTTAAATGGGAGGTATTCTGGTCCCCCTTCTCCCTCATGTTAAGCCTCAGACGGTAATAATAGCCAGCCAGACACACACCAATAACAATGGGAGTGACACCAATGAAAGGGTTAAATGGGAGGTATTCTGGTCCCCCTTCTCCCTCATGTTTAGCCTCAGACGGTATTAATAGCCAGCCAGACACACACCAATAACAATGGGAGTGACACCAATGAAAGGGTTAAATGGGAGGTATTCTGGTCCCCCTTCTCCCTCATGTTTAGCCTCAGACGGTAATAATAGCCAGCCAGACACACACCAATAACAATGGGAGTGACACCAATGAAAGGGTTTAAATGGGAGGTATTTCTGGTCCCCCTTCTCCCTCATGTTTAGCCTCAGACGGTAATAATAGCCAGCCAGACACACACCAATAACAATGGGAGTGACACCAATGAAAGGGTTAAATGGGAGGTATTCTGGTCCCCCTTCTCCCTCATGTTTAGCCTCAGACGGTAATAATAGCCAGCCAGACACACACCAATAACAATGGGAGTGACACCAATGAAAGGGTTAAATGGGAGGTATTCTGGTCCCCCTTCTCCCTCATGTTTAGCCTCAGACGGTAATAAAAACCAGACACACCGGGAAGAATGGCACTGACATCAACAAATGGGTTAAGGGGTAAGGAAACATTTATAAAGGGGTTAAGAGATATGTAATGGTCACAATATGGTGCCAGGAGTTGAGAAGTTTGATTAAAGAGTTGGATATTAACTTAGCCCTCTCATATTAACCTAGCTTAAACTAACCTAACCTAATACATCTAACCTATGTCTAACGTATCAAGCCATAAATATAATTAACTTAATCTAACTAACCTAACCTAGAGTAACGCATTATGCCTAACCTAGAGTAACGCAGTATGTACTAACCTAATCTAGCCTAGCCTAACCTAATACAATATAATCTAGACTAACGCATCAAGTATGTATGCATGTACAGTAAGTATGTATGTATGTATGAAAAAAAAAA
The DNA here is from genome assembly GCA_032716605.1 of Paralithodes platypus. Taxonomy (NCBI): domain Eukaryota; kingdom Metazoa; phylum Arthropoda; class Malacostraca; order Decapoda; family Lithodidae; genus Paralithodes; species Paralithodes platypus. Next base: position 436,190 of record CM064513.1, on the reverse strand, counting down.
AAAAAAAATGTACTCAGGTACAATCAGGCGCCTGGCCCGGGGAGACGATTAATATGAAGGGTGTGCCTGGAAGTGTGGTGGGAGGGCTTGTCGCTTTGGCTCCGCTGCATGTCTGCCTGCCGAGATCGGAACCTCTCCTGGTGGTCAGGGGCCGGGGGAGTGCTGGAGCGACCTTGGTAACCCTGGTCTCTGGGTCTTCTCCTGGGTGACCTGGATGTGTGAGAGTTTGTGATTTTTATCTGTGTTTATTTTTTGTTTTATGTTGTTTTTGTGTTTTCCCTGTTCTTGCTCTGTCTTGAGTCGGCTACCCCCAAAATGGGGATTGGGCCTGAGCATATAGATAGATAGATAGATAGATAGATAGATAGACAATCGGCCTAATAAGTGATATCTCGGCACCAAGTATATTTCGATCAATAATTGGTATCAGCAATGTCTAAAACTTGATTTATTCATTTCGAGTGAGGTATACAAGAATGTTTCTACCCACCCTATTCAACATCTGACAGACATTCATACAGCACAGAGCGAGCCAAACGTAATGACAGCTGAGACATGACCTATTAGCGCCACTGTACATACCTGTACACTGTACACTGTACACTGTACATACAAGGATATGGAGCAATAGGCTGGTTGCACCTACAATTGAAAGCAGGGTCTGGAGAATAATGCTTACCTGGGAACGTGAGGTGTGTGTGTGTGTGTGTGTGTGTGTGTGTGTGTGTGGTGTGGTGTGGTGTGGTGTGTGTGTGTATATGTGTGGCGTGCGTATGTATATGTGTGTGGTGTGGCGTGCGTATGTATGTGTGCATGTATGTATGTACAGTATATGTATGTGTATGTTACGGACAGACTTACGGGAGCTACAACCGTAATACTTCTACGGAAACAGGATGAACACCGGTCCAAGATTCCCGAAACTATTTAAGGGAGAAGGATCTGTTTGTGTATGCTGCGGATTCCTGGTCTTCCATTAAGATGCATTGTTTAAGGGTAGAGGGTTTAATTTGCTCTCTAAGCATATGAAGCTTATACAACACAGCCCTAATAACCCCTTTCGAGATAAATTTGTACATTTTTCGGTAGAAATATGTCCCGGACATAGGCCGCCAGGCTCGCCAGGAAAAATCGACACCGACAATAAATGGCACGAAAGATACGAAAGGCAAAGAAATAGATCGAAAGGTCTTAACATCGCCAAACTAAGAAAGGGGTCCATAAAAACGCACCCCTCCCCTTAAAGCGGTAACTAGGAAAGAGACGTCCCCTTCAAGCAGATACAACGGTCACAATTCTACGTAAACAGGATGAACAACCGGAACAGAATTCCAGAAACTGAATACGGTGGCATTTACGAAAGCCTTAAGGGGGGATGTTTTTTTCTGGACCCCTTTCTCCCTCATGTTTAGCCTCATTAGTTCTGAGATTTTAAGACGTTTGCCCTTTGATTACGAGTGGTCTTTTGGAACACAATAAAATCGTCTGGTGTTAACTCGACTGATCTGCAATCACTTCGTCACAATGACGCATTTATCCAGTTTATTTTGATTAACGTTAGCATATATTATTCAGCTTTGTGAGGACCTATGGGAATTCATTGGTTCTTTAAGATAGTTTGTAGCTCATTAGTACCTATAGTTCTTTCCTAATCCGGGTAAAATCGTCTAGTGATAGCCTGATTTATAAAATGAAGAAAGACGTATTCGTTTATGAGGAATTAAAAAAATTATATGTGTTTCTGTTCGGGCTCTGTCTCGAGTCGGTCACCCCCAGCTATGGGGTATGTGCCTGAGAATAGACATTAATACATCTCTTGAATTTGACCCTGTCTCTCTTTTGGCTTTGGGGGAGACACTCGTTACTGGCAACTTGCCTGTTGTCTCCTTCATACACATAGGAACAAAAATACAAATTGTCATCTGAATCAACGGGTCAATTGAGTTATATCAATTGAGAACACGAACATACTGCCCAAATCACCAACTGTCGCACCCAGAGTCAGTAAGTAACACGGCAAAAATAAGCTACGATAACAAGAATTCTAAAAGTTAATTAAGTAATGTAGGTTCCTCATAAGAGTTCCAGGCTACTGGGTAATCTTGGAGAGGTAATTATAAGAGTGAGAGTAATCTATTTCTTATTGCTAATCTAGCAACCTCTGCGTCATAAGGATGTGAGAGGGTTAAGTAATGTAGGTTCCTCATAAGAGTTCCAGGCTACTGGGTAATCTTGGAGAGGTAATTATAAGAGTGAGAGTAATCTATTTCTTATTGCTAATCTAGCAACCTCTGCGTCATAAGGATGTGAGAGGGTTAAGTAATGTAGGTTCCTCATAAGAGTTCCAGGCTACTGGGTAATCTTGGCCCAGTTTTGTAGTATATAAACATGTGAAAGAACGCGACTAACCCAGAAACTGATGCACATGAGGACAAACACACAGGCAATTATTTTTAACATCGTTCTTAATTAACACCAATAACCCTCAAAATGAATTTAATGAAAGCATGTGATTCTCCCAGGATTCGAACCTAGGATATCTCATACAGAACTTACACGCTCTAACCATTACACCACCAAGACAGTTAAGGGGAGGTATTTAGTTTGTTCCCTACTTTTTCATCAAGCTTAAAATTACACCCCCTAGACTCCCTTTCAAGATAAATTTGTACATTTTTCGGTAGAAAAATGTCCCGGCCAGAGGCCGGTTGCTCTTAAATTACAGGCTCGCTATCGCTCGCCAGGAAAAAATCGACACCTTAACGGCACGAAAGGTCTTAAAATTGACAGAAATGGGGCAAAATGTCTTAAAATATCCAAACTACTAGGGCGAAGGTCTTAAAATCTCAAAAGCAATGGGGCTAAACATGAGGGAGAAAGGGGTCCAGAAAAAAAATCCCTCAAGTGGATATCTCCCCTTAAAGGTTAAGTACATGACTACGATTACATACCCATTTATCGAATACTGGCTATCCATATAATCATGTACTGAGACCCAACTGCACACTGCATAACGAGGAAAGACACAGAAACGCGCCCCTTATAGATAACACTAAAAAGGCAGAGATACAAGCACAGAAGAACAGACACACGAGAACAAAAGGCAGAAATACAAGCACAGAAGAACAGACATGAGAACAAAAGGCAGAAATGCAAGCACAGAAGAACAGACACGAGAACAAGAGGCAGAAATACAAGCACAGAAGAACAGACACGAGAACAAAAGGCAGAAATACCAGCACAGAAGAACAGACACGAGAGCAAAAGGCAGAGATACAAGCACAGAAGAACAGACACGAGAACAAAAGGCAGAAATACAAGCACAGAAGAACAGACATGAGAACAAAAGGCAGAAATACAAGCACAGAAGAACAGACATGAGAACAAAAGGCAGAAATACAAGCACAGAAGAACAGACATGAGAACAAAAGGCAGAAATACAAGCACAGAAGAACAAGACATGAGAACAAAAGGCAGAAATACAAGCACAGAAGAACAGACACGAGAACAAAAGGCAGAGATACAAGCACAGAAGAACAGACACGAGAACAAAAGGCAGAGATACAAGCACAGAAGAACAGACACGAGAACAAAAGGCAGAAATACAAGCACAGAACAAACCAGACATGAGAAGAGTCCTACAGAGTTATGGTGGCGTTAACGTGTGTGTGTGTGTGCTAGAGAAAGACAGAACAGCAGAGATCAACAGATACAAGCACAGATGAACAAAGAAACAGATACAAGGAGAACAGAACAGACAAGAGAACAAAAGCCTGGAGCCATATAGAGTGCTTGCGTGTGTGCCTGTGCTAGAGAAAGACAGAGAACATAGACAGTCCTGAACAATAGACCATAGAACCATGGTATACTAGGAACACGTGATGTGATACGCTCCACATACGCCAGGAATACACCACATTACTCCGCTGATTTTAAGACGCCCCCCCCCCCCCCCCCAATATTGATATGATTTTAAGAAGATTTTCAAGACAGATTTTTCTACCGAAGAAAATTTACAAATGTAGCTAGAGGGAGGGTCTGTGTGTGTGTGTGTGTGTTTTTTTTTTTTTTTTTTTTTTTTTTTTGCTTGAATGGGGTCTAGGCTAACAAGAAGACAGCCAAGCCCACAGACACAGACAGGATCACATACACAGACAGGATCACAGACAGTCACGAACAATAGCCAGAGACCATAGTGTTGCCAATTTAGCTACTTTCCCGCTAGATCTAGAGGTATTTACTTCGACCTAGCGGCAAGTTTTACATCTAGCGACATAAATCCTAGCGATATTCTGGAGATTTGAGTCATTTTAGGGTAGTATACTAGAGATTTTGGCATTATTATAGCGATTTTCAGCATACCTGGATACCTGGGGATAGACAACGCGCCGGATACGCATGTACTTGCGACTTCCTATCTTCACTAATAATAACACACTTCTAATATCAACACAGACATATATATATATATACTGTATATAGCCTATATATTTGTTTGTTTTTCCTCGCCGTGATCTTACAATGCATGCAAGCGAAATAGTATGAATGAATTGCGAGCGTGGTTTCTCTTGATTATCAGCTGACTAATCAGTTGAGCTAACCACTGCTTAAGAGACTACACTCAATAATTCAATCATACGCATTATAATTATATTTTATAAGAATAGGAACAGAACTTATTTGGGTAACTATACAGAACAAGTGGTTGAATATTATCCTGTCACAGTTGTCATTAATATGCGCTTGCTCTTTGGTGAAATAATGTCTGTCAGATGTCACATAAACTGAGCAAATAATACGCATATTTAATTAATTGAGACAGGTAAGTGGTGAGTGTATTAATTTAGATAGGTAAGTGGTGAGTGTATTCATTCAATCCCTTGGCAGCTGATTTGTCTATACTTAAGGGGAGATATCCACTTGAGGGATTTTTTTCTGGACTCCTTTCTCCCTCATGTTTAGCCCCATTGTTTGTCTAATTTTAAGACGTTTGCCCCATTATTTTGACGATTTTAAGAACTTTCAACCCATTTATGTCAATTTTAAGACCTTTCGTGCCATTTAGGTGTCAATTTTATCCTGGCGAGCGATAGCGAGCCTGTAATTTAAGAGGAACCGGCTTTCAGCCGGGACATTTTTCTACCGAAAAATGTACACATTTATCTTGAAAGGGGCTCAAGGGGGTGTAATCTTAAGCTTGAAGGATATCTACGGCCCAAACTAAAGACCTCCCCTTAATGGAAACAGATATTTTGCATCTTACTATGCCCAACTTTTCAAAGTTAACCCCTTTTATACCGGTGCCGTCTTTTTCCTATTCTTCTGGCTACTATTAGACGATTTTATTCAATTTAAAAATGGCCTCCAGCAATTATCTGGCTGCGAACTATCTTACTTAACCCTATTTACTACCACAGATCCTTCTTAAGCTGCGCAGAATCGTCTAAATATAGCTAGAATAAAACTAAAAAGACGTCGCCGGTAGAGGAGTTAACAGAAATTGAGCTTTAAGGGGAAGTATTTAGTTTGTTCCCTACATTTTCATCAAGCTTAAAATTACACCCCCTAGACCCCCTTTCAAGATAAATTTGTACATTTTTCGGTAGAAAAATGTCCCGGCCGGAGGCCGGTTGCTCTTAAATTACAGGCTCGCTATCGCTCGCCAGGAAAAAATCGACACCTTAATGGCACGAAGGGTCTTAAAATTGACAGAAATAGGGGAAAATATCTTAAAATGTCAAAACTACTAGGGCGAACGTCTTAAAATCTCAAAAGCAATGGGGCTAAACATGAGGGAGAAAGGGGTCAAGAAAAAAATCCCTCAAGTGGAGACCTCCCCTTAATCATATGTGTGTACTAGCTGATTATCAAGAAGGGGATATGGTGAAATAAATCTCAGAGTGGAGATCTCTCCCATTAATCTACTAGCTGAGTATTCCAAAAAATAAATCCTCAAGTGGAGATCTCCCCTTAATCATATGTGTGTACTAGCTTGATTATCAAGAAGGGATATGGTGAAATAAATCCCTCAAGTGGAGATCTCCCCTTAATCATATGTGTGTACTAGCTGATTATCAAGAAGGGGATATGGTGAAATAAATCCCTCAAGTGGAGATCTCCCCTTAATCATATGTGTGTACTAGCTGATTATCAAGAAGGGGATATGGTGAAATAAATCCCTCAAGTGGAGATCTCCCCTTAATCATATGTGTGTACTAGCTGATTATCAAGAAGGGGATATGGTGAAATAAATCCCTCAAGTGGAGATCTCCCCTTAATCATATGTGTGTACTAGCTGATTATCAAGAAGGGGATATGGTGAAATAAATCCCTCAAGTGGAGATCTCCCCTTAATCATATGTGTGTACTAGCTGATTATCAAGAAGGGGATATGGTGAAATAAATCCCTCAAGTGGAGATCTCCCCTTAATCATATGTGTACACTAGCTGATTATCAAGAAAGGGATTGAAATAAATCCCTCAAGTGGAGATCTCCCCTTAATCATATGTGTACTAGCTGATTATCAAGAAGGGATATGGTGAAATAAATCCCTCAAGTGGAGATCTCCCTTATCATATGTACTAGCTGATTATCTCAAGAAGGGGATGGTGAAATAAATCCCTCAAGTGGAGATCTCCTTAATCATATGTGTTGTACTAGCTGATTATCAAGAAGGGGATATGGTGAAATAAATCCCTCAATGGAGATCTCCCCTTAATCATATGTGTGTACTAGCTGATTAACAGTGGAGATCTCCCCTTAATCATATGTGTGTACTAGCTGATTATCAAGAAGGGGATATGGTGAAATAAATCGCTCAAGTGGAGACCTCCCCTTAATCATATGTGTGTACTAGCTGATTATCAAGAAGGGGATATGGTGAAATAAATCCCTTAAGTGGAGATCACCCCTTAATCATATGTGTGTACTAGCTGATGATCAAGAAGGGGATATGGTGAAATAAATCCCTCAAGTGGAGACCTCCCCTTAATCAATACTAGATATGTGAAGATAATCCACTCAGTGGAGATCACCACCTTAATCATATGTGGGATAGCTGATCTTATGGTGAAATAAATCCCTCAAGTGGAGACCTCCCCTTAATCATATGTGTACACTAGCTGATTATCAAGAAGGGGATATGGTGAAATAAATCCAACCAAATATACAATGCGTAATTGGAACTTCCTTTACATACAAGATTACTTCAGCTTTTATGAGTATGTATTTATTATTGTATTTATTATTGTATTTATCAAATGAGATGAATATAGCTAAATAGAGGAGGTGTGGTGGAGTGGTCATTCCACTGGTAATCCAATGGACCCGGGTTCAAATCCCGATATGTCAATGGGAAGATATTATTGGGATTGAATTTGTGCTGTACCTCTAGTATCAGTGCATTACCACAAAGCCCACCGAAATGCCCAAAAAATACCCTCATTGTTCCCTGATTAAATAACACTGTATGAATATTCCCATATTCAAAATATGTTACAGGGGGACAATGCCTAGTGAGTTCACTGCTCAATAGGTGGCGTTCTGAGAGTGAGGGTCCTGAGTCTGGAGGGTGAGACGGTGAAGCACTTGAGCGAAGCAACCAGCCGCTTCAGAGATGGAGCTGCTTCGAGCCATGATGGATGCTTCACATGTCTCACTCCCCAGACTGGAACAAGACCTCACGGGCTTCACCGTGTTGAGCGGTGGAATGTACAGGCTCTCAGCCTATGCCCGAGGGGGAGTAGTTGGAATATAGAAGAAAAAAAAATATATATATACCGGTATATACTGTATATATATGGACTTAGGAGCGTTACAGACAGATACAATAATTCGCCGAATCATGCTTCATGAAAAACAATATAATATATAATTAAATCAAATATCAGCTGTTTCCCGTCAACCTTTAGCTGTTGTTCGTTGTGTTCGCTCGCAAGATTGTCATACTATAGTCTGTTCATGCTAGGTTGGGCAGAAATCGTAACCTCTAACCTCTCATAACTCAAAAAGGACTAGAGTAATCGAGCTAATATTTCTACCAGATAGGAAGACTTGGCTAGGGAATAGGTGTGGAAATTGACAGCTCATTTGCTCCAGCCCTTTTTGAGTTACAGAGGTTAGAGGTTACGATTTCTGCCCAACCTAAAATGGACGGACTACAGTATAGTGTGTTACTCTCTGGCATTTACGCATGTTTTCACCAATTGTATAGCCAAATTTATAAACGTAATAGTTATATGACAACAGAATGAGAATGAGGACATGATTCGAGAAACTGGATAAAACGGTAACTCTTTCTCTCTTCCTATGACTTAAACTGCTTTAAACTTTGTGCTCCAGACACTTTGAATCTAACGTAGCTGGAATTTGGTTTGCTATCACTTTCAACTTCGGAGGAGACACTTGTTACATGTAGCATTGCCTTATGTCTCCTCCACACACACACACACACACACACACACACATGCAACAAAAAAACACACAAAAAAAAAAACACTATCTCAATTGATCGTTTAAACCATCACAGATCCTTCCGAGAAAAAAAAAACTCTTAATATAGCTAGAATATATATTTAAACAAAATAAATAAATACAAATATAAAAAAAACATCAGCGGTACTGAAAGGGTTAACCACACCAGCCTCTCTCGGGGTGTACTTGGCGCAGCGACATCATTTAGTTTGACGTCTATAGAAAATTTCCCTTTGATTGCCGGACCGACGAGGTGAAGGGGCCGCGAGCATTGTGCCACAGGGAGCGAAGGAATGCAAGGGGAAAATGAGAGCAGGAAGGAGTCAAGGTGAGGGAGCCGCATAAAAAGAGAGATTGACAAATGCATGGCCAAACACAAAGGAACTTAGACTAAGCCTCATCATATTCTTCTCATAAATTGGCAGACGCAGAACCCCGCGAACAATGGATGCAGATTGTGTAAAGTCTCGGCAGTCACAACATTCTATCCAGGGGTGGCCGTCACACGGGAGGTTTTTACGGGGATTTTACACCACTCCAAAAATTCAACGTTTAATTGCAACAAAAATTGTGCCTATAAAGAGTGTTTTTATCGTTTATGTGTTCAAATTTGAATAGATTAACCATACAACACTGTTCATGTGTTCCATTAACCATACAACACTGTTCATGTGTTCCATTAACCATACAACACTGTTCATGTGTTCCATTGTTGTTACAATTAGGGGTTTACATTTTGGTTACAATTAGGTGTTTACATTTTGGTTACAATTAGGTGTTTACAATTAGGTGTTTACATTTTGGTTACAATTAGGTGTTTACATTTAGGTGTTTACAATTAGGTGTTTACATTTAGGTGTTTACAATTAGGTGTTTACATTTAGGTGTTTACAATTAGGTGTTTACATTTCTAGTGTAGCTTGACATCGATTCACACCATTTAGGTGGCATTTTTGTTTTATCCTGGCAAGCCTGCAATTACGGAGGAAGAACTACCGAAGAATGTAAAAATATAGCTCAGAGGGGGGTCTCGGGGGTATTTTATTAAGCTTGATGAATTTCTAGATGGCAAATTAATAACCTCCCCTTGATCGACTTGTGACTGCAATTAAGGAGGAAGAACTTTCGAAAAATTTACAAATTTGTATTAAGCTTGATGGATTTCTAGATAGCAAAAAAAAAAAAAATAAATAAAATAAAAAAGAACCTTGATCAACATGTGACTGATTTCGCTGTTTATCCAAGTATTACAAGCAAAATTCGGAGATTGATTGATAAAACTCTGGAAATCAGCCCGTGTGACGCCCCCTGTAAGTTGTTGTCTCTTAAACCCCTTCAGTACCAAGTTCTTCCTTTTAAAATAATGTTGGCTACTAATTGACGATTTTGTTCAGTTTAAGATGGGCCTCCAGCAATTAACAGGCTTCGAACTCTCTTAATTAACTCTTTTTTTACTGTTCCATAGCCTTTTTAAGCTGAAAAAAATAGTCTAAATAATGCAAAAATAAATTTAAAAAGACGTCACTGGTACAGAAGAGGTTAAAGTCACATCTTAACCCTTTCAGTACCGGTGACGTCTTTTTTTATATGATTTAAGCTTTAATTAGACCATTTCATGAAGCTTAGGCAGGATATATGGTAGCTAAATAGATTAATCGAGATGGTTTGTAGCCATTTAACTGGTAGACGTTCTTCCTAAGCTGAAAAATATCGTCAAATAGTTGCCAGAGTACAATGAAAAGGACGTCACCGGTGCTGGACGGGTTAACATCGTCTGTCCCAGTGACGTCTTTTTTTCTGGTTAACATTAAGCGATATTGTTCAGATCGGTAATATATGTTATGCTCAAAAAGTATTAAATCTACAACATATTATATCATCCTTAGCTTAACCCCTTCTGTACCGGCGACGCATATTTACTTTTATTCTAGGTATATTTAGTCGATCTTGTGCACTTAAGAAGGATCTGGGGTAGTAAGAAGGGTTAGGTGAGATAGTTCGAAGCCTGTTAATTGCTGGAGACCCTTTATAAACTTAATACATCCGTGTAACATTAGCTAGACTAACATGAAAAAGACGTCGCCGGTCCAATATCGAGAAATGAGCTGCTAAGAGATTCAATTTACCGTCAGCTGAACAGAAACAGAGTATAGTTAGCAACTGTAAGAGGTTCATGAGACTCTATAGACATTTTGCTAGACAGAGATCTACGCTATACCCTGTTCCAAAGAGGTAGGCCAGAAATCCTGAACCCAAACCAGTGTAACTCAGAAAGGGGTAAAGCAAATGGGTTTTAAATATCTACGCTCTACTTTTTGGTTTCTATCAAAATTAGAGGTCTTAATGTCCAAAATTTAGGTCGAAATTAAACGCAATTATTTCGCTTTCTAATAAAATTAATAATAAAATTTTATAATTTATTAACTCTGTTCCAAAGAGGTAGGCCAGAAATCCTGAACCCTAACCTCTATAACTCAAAATGGGCTAAAGCAAATGGGCTGTAATTTTCCACACCTATTCCCTGGTTGACCCTTCCTAAATGGTAGACATATCAGCTCGATTACTATAGTCGTTAGTGAGTTATATTTTTCAAGAGTTTTGGCCTACTTATTTGGAACAGGGTATAACAGACAGACAGATTAGGAAGGAAGATAGACAGACCAATAGTAACAAATAAACAACGAGACTAATAACAAGACAGAAACCAACCTTTACAAACAGACAGCGAGACAGATGAACAGCTCACCAAGAGGACAGCAGACAGACAGACAGCTCACCCACATAAACAGCCAGACAGATGAACAGCTCTCCAATTGGACAGAAGAGACACAGCAAGACATACAGCTCACCAATATAGACAGTCAGACAGACAAATCGCTCAACAATAGAACAGAAGACAGACAGGTAGAGAGACAGACAGCTCACCCACATGACAGCGAGACAGACAGACAGCTCACCAATATAGACAGACAAACAGCTCAGCACCATAGGAAGGAGAACAGACAGGTACAGAATATGTAGTGATGGGTGAAAGGCAATCATCAGTGACATTATTACTCTCCCCTCACCCCCCCCATACCTTACCCCCACCCCCCTCCCCTAATACCGTATATCTATCCCTCCAATACCGCACCGTACCCTCCATCCCCAATACCCTACCCTACTCATCCCTCCTTCCCCCCTCTCCCTCCCCCCAATACCCTACCCTTCCCCCCTCCCTCCCCAAACCATACCCCAACCTCCCCCCCCCCCCCCCAATATCGCACCCCCTCCCCCAGTACCTACCTCCTCCTCTCCCCCTATCCAATACCATACCCCCCTCCCTCCTCCAATACTTTACCCCCTCCCATCCCTATAACCTCCCTCCCCCTTTCCAATATCCCCCCCCCCCCCCTCCTCCCTGCGACCAGTTATCGGGTCTAGTCGGTCGGTCGGAGGTATTCGGTAGCTGGCTCTATTTGCGGTTTGCGCGGCCGACAATGGGGGGGGAGGGAGGGACAGAAGGGGTAATTGAGGCTTCGGAACTGTTCATGTGGTTGGTTGGTTGAGTGGTTGTTGGGTAGTGATGATGGTTGTGGTTGGGATGTGGTTGGTTGGGGTAGTGGTGGTTGGGTGTAGTTGTTGTTCTTGTTGTTATTGTTGTTGGAGGCGATGGAGGTTGAGATGTTGTTGTGTTTGTTATTGTTCAGGGTGGTGGTGGTGGTGGTGGTTGGCTGTAGTAGTTGTTATTGTTGTTGTTGTTTGTAGTGATGGTAGTTGCTAGGTGTACTGGTTCGTGGTTTTGTGGTTGGTTGGTTGATAGTAGTGTTGTTGGTGGTATTGTTGGCAGTGATGGTAGTTGCTAGGTGTACTGGTTCGTGGTTTTGTGGTTGGTTGGTTGATAGTAGTGTTGTTGGTGGTATTGTTGGCAGTGATGGTAGTTGGTATGTAGTTGTTTTGGTTGTTGGTAGTGATCTTGTTGCTGTTGGTTGTAGTTATTATTATTATTATTATTAGTAGTAGAAGAAGTATCATTATTAGTATTAGTATTATTAGTATTATTGTTGGTGTTGTTGGTGATACGGTATCAGGTCGGTGTAAATGTGAATGCAAAATATGGTGTCTGTGGTAGCGGTCGTGATGGTGATAACCATAGTAATTCTGTGCATGGTGTGGTTAGGATGCATGTATGGAGGTGATAATATGTGTGTGTGTGTGTGTGTGTGTGTGTGTGTGTGTGTGTGAATCATTAACCCATGCAGTACCGGTGACGTCTTTTTGATTAAATTACTATAACTATAATTACAATTATTGTGTGCAGTTTAAGAAGAATCCGTGATAGTAAACAGGGTTAAGTGAGATAGTTCAAAGCCTGTTAATTGCTGGAGGCGCTTTGGAAACGGGATAAAATAGTTAAATAGTTGCAAGATTATAATGAAAACGTTGCCGGTTCTGAACGGGTTAAGGGGAGGTATTTAGTTTGTTCCCTAGACCTCCATCAAGCTTAAAATTACACCCCCTTGAGTCCCTTTCAAGATAAATTTGTACATTTTTCGGTAGAAAAATGTCCCGGCCGAAGGCCGCTTCCTCTTAAATTACAGGCTCGCTATCGCTCGCCAGGATAACATCGACACCTGAATGGCACGAAAGGTCTTAATATGGGGTGAAAGTTCTTAAAATCGCTAAACTAATGGGGCAAACGTTTTATAATATCAAAAGCAATGGGGCTAAACATGAGGGAGAAAGGGGTCAAGAAAAAAAAATCCCTCAAGTGGAGATCTCCCCTTAAGAGACATTGTACGGAATCATAAAACAATGATCTGCAAATTTCACGTTCTTTCTCCTTGACCAGGTACTTCAGAAGGCAATGGTCCAGTACAGTCACTCATAAACATTCGTGGACCTCACCTGTTTCTGACTATGGCAGTAGTTCATTGTCTCTTAAAAAAAAAAAAAAAAAAAAAAAAAGTATGGGATAACGAATATATGAACACATTTTGCTATGCATCACCTACAAAACAACATATATTAATTATTGAAAAGCAAGTTCTATCCAAAAATCAATCCATATTTTTTTTTTTTTTTATATGTGATTGAGGGAGGCAAAAGGCATAACTGCCTATAGCGAGTGCCTCCCCCATAGTTGAAAGAGTGACAGGGCCAAAATCAAGGGACGTTCGAGCCAAAATGCCTGGACACACGGAGTTTGAAGCAATTTAAGTCATAGGAAGAGGGAAAGACTGATTCTGGGAGAGAGTTCCAAAGCTCAGCTGTTGAGTAGAAGAGAGTTTGAGAGTAACGTTTCACTCTTGGGTTGGAGAGTTGCACAGAGTAGGGGTGGGATTGAGTTGCAAGACGGGCTACAATAGCTACAATTGCACCAAGAAGAACAATGGGGGTCGACGAATTCTCATAAGTGGGCTATAAACTATGGCATCTGAGTGTACGTAATCATTGAAATGTATCTGCATAATTGACGTTCTTTCTCCGTGACTAGGTACTTTAGAAGGTAATGGTCTAGTACTTCTAAGAGCCCCTGGCAATGGCTATCCCGTGGTAATACTAGAGGGGAGGGGGTAATTCTAGGGGGGGGGGGGGTAATACTAGGGGGGTAATCCTAAGTGGCCTAAGTGGTGGGCTAAAGAGGGCTGGTTAAACGATCGTAAAGACAGGTATCAAGGCTCTCTGTCTGCTCCTGATCGAGTCCACTGTTGAAGAAAGCCACTGGACAATAATCTTAATCTAGATCTTTTTGTGTGTGTGTGTGGGGGGGGGGGGGGGGGGGGGGGGGGGGACTCCAAGACACAGATAGAGAGACAGACAGACATATAGCTAGACAGACAGACATATATACATACAGGCATACCTAGTACATAATATTGATCTCGTCAAACAGCTCTTAAACAACCTAATGCTTTGGTCCTTATCATAAGATAATATAAGTTAGAGTTAAGCGAAAAACTCTTCCTTTGTACATTTTCAGCCTACGGCTGCAATTATCAATAAACAGTTTATTATTATTATTATTATTATTATTATTATTATTATTATTACACACACACAAATACAGGTATAAGTAGGTAAGCAGGCAGGCAGAGATACAGACACACACACACATTGTAGACATATGCACACACACACACACACACACACACACACACACATAAGGAAACCATCGACCTACGCACACACATAAGGAAACCATCGACCTACACACACACATAAGGAAACCATCGACCTACACACACATAAGGAAACCATCGACCTACGCACACACATAAGGAAACCATCGACCTACGCACACACATAAGGAAACCATCGACCTACGCACACACATAAGGAAACCATCGACCTACGCACACACATAAGGAAACCATCGACCTACACACACACATAAGGAAACCATCGACCTACACACACACATAAGGAAACCATCGACCTACACACACACATAAGGAAACCATCGACCTACGCACACACATAAGGAAACCATCGACCTACACACACACATAAGGAAACCATCGACCTACACACACACATAAGGAAACCATCGACCTACACACACACATAAGGAAACCATCGACCTACACACACACATAAGGAAACCATCGACCTACACACACACATAAGGAAACCATCGACCTACACAAAACCATCGAAATACACACACACATAAGGAAACCATCGACCTACGCACACACATAAGGAAACCATCGACCTACACACACACATAAGGAAACCATCGACCTACACACACACATAAGGAAACCATCGACCTACGCACACACACCCAGACACATATTTACACACAAGCGCAAACAGAGACAAAAACACACTTACAAACATACAAACACGAATTATAGACTACAATCCTCATTATCTTTTATGTATCCATTTATTCATATAATTATCTAGGGTCAAATTTCACAAATATGTATAATTCGTGTCCTCTTTACTCGATAACTCTCACCCTTTGCAACACATATATTTATTACTATACTTCTGAGTGTCTCAAATTTAAGCTCGAATGTTGAAACCTCTCTATTAGTCTGGACATTAAATCATGATAAATATGACAATTTGATATTTAAATTTGCATGACTCCCAATATATTACAGTGAGTGTGTGTGTGTGTGTGTGTGTGTGTGTGTGTGTGTGTGTGTGTGTGTGTGTGTGTGTGTGTGTGTGTGTGTGGATAGTGTTGCCTTTTGTCAGGTCACCACACACCCACCTTGACCACAATATCTCTCTCTCTGGTTAACTCCTTCTGTACCGTCGACATCCTTTTTTATTTTATTCTGACTACTACTATTGATTTTATTCAGTTTAGGAAGAATCTCTAGCCTTTATTATGTTTCGAAATTCCACGCGCTACGAAGCTCGTTCTGGCGTCATTTTGAAGATATTTTCTTCTAGTTTTTTTGCTGAATAAATTTAAATTCATTCGACACTTGTTTAATCATTCAGGAGTGCCTGAATGATCCCTAATATAGCTGGCACAGGCCGAAATATGCCTGCAGCGTAAGTGTTAAAGACCTTGCGTCCATTCCGGGGAATTACTTGAAGTCGAGAGAGATACTATTACGTAGAGCACTGCACTCATTCTAGAGAGTGTACAATAATATCTACTCTGTTCTTCAACTGCTCTACTGAGGATCTGTTTACAACCTTTAAGGGAAGTTTGTTCCAGGTAGAACAGATCTAATATTTTAAAGTCCCCATACGCTAGTGCTGAACCACTTCAATTCTAACGTTCAGCCATGGTTTCGTGTTGTTTTCATATTGAGGTTAATTAAACATTGTTGAAATCCACGACGTCGATCAAACCCATTTAGTATTTGAAAGACTTCAATGAGCTGACCACGTAATCTACGCATTTGCAACGAAAAGAGACCCAGAGCTCGCAACAGAGAGAGTGAGAGTGAGAGAGTGAGAGTGAGAGTAACATGGGCCAAGAAGACAAGAAAAAAGCGCGCGCAACTATTCTCATTAACTTACCCCATGACACAATATCCGAAATGTTTTCCCACCAATCACCCTAGACGAAGACAAACGACCCGTAGTAGATATTGGACAAAAACTCCAGCCAATCAGCATCCTCGTAGCATAAGGGGGGGGGGGGGGGGTTCAGGAAACAACCAATAAGCATCGCGCATCCATCTCGTTACGTAAGTAGCCGTGAAATATAAAAACAGATGCCGGACGATACAAAAACAAAATACGGTAACCTTGGCGCTTCAGTCACGTGGAATTAAGATGAAGGAGAGAGAGAGAGAGAGAGAGAGAGAGAGAGAGAGAGAGAGAGAGAGAGAGAGGAGAGAGAGAGAGAGAGGCGAGAGAGGAGAGAGGAGAGATGATGAGAGGTGATGAGAGAGAATACGTTCGTTATCTAAGGACCTTGCGGTCCATTCAGAGGAGATACTGGAAGTGGAAGGAGAGAGACTGTTTAGTGCACTACACTCATTACAGTGTGCAAAATACTACTATCTACTCTCTTCTTGAACTGTTCTACTGAAGAACTATTTACAACTTCGGAGGGAAGTTTGTTTCAGGTAGGACAGATCTTATATGTGAAAAAGTGTCCACAGATACTAGTGCTGAACCTTTTCAATTCTAATTTCCAGCCATGGTTGTGTGTTGTATTCGTTTTGAGGCTAAACATTTTGATGTAATCCACATTATCAAACCCATTAAGTATTTTAAAAATTTCAATGAGCTGACCTCATTGTCTGTGTGCCTCCAACGGGAAGAGAGCAAGAGCTCTCAACTGGTCCTCATAGCTCTTTCTTTTAAGAGATGGAATAAGCTTTGTAGCCCTAGCTTGTACTCTTTCCAGTCGCTCTATATCTTTACTGAGTACTGGAGACCAGAATTTAACAGCATAATCCAAGAGAGGCCGCATCAGAGCGTTGTAAATTGTGAGGACTATTTCCTTATTTCTATACGAGAGAGAGAGAGAGAGAGAGAGAGAGAGAGAGAGAGAGAGAGAGAGAGAGAGAGAGAGAGAGAGAGAGAGAGAGAGAGAGTAATATAAGGATGACCGTAGTGTGTCACTGGTAGATACGGCCTCCTCTATGGAATGACGGGACTCAGGAAATAGGGGGAAACTCACTCTCTCTCTCTCTCTCTCTCTCTCTCTCTCTCTCTCTCTCTCTCTCTCTCTCTCTCTCTTCTGTGCTATCCTTTTCTTCTAGTTTCCTTTATTTGAAGGTTCTGCTATCTTTACTAGAATAATTAAGTCCTGATCACCTCCTGGACCTTAGTTAATTATAAATTTATCTATTTATCTATCTATCTATATATATATACAGAATATATAGCCTATATATATTTATTTATTTATATATTTATATATATTCGTATTCATAATTCATATCATAACAGTACATCGATTAAAGGGAGGTAAACCGAGTGAGAGGTGGAAGGATGGAGTTAAGAAGAATATGCATGAAAGCGGTGCTGGATGGCAAGAGCCGGGGCGTCAACTGACTGGGGACAGAGGTGCATAGGGGCGATTCGTTCGTGGCTACCTCTTTGGGGATCATGGCGTCCGACAATAGATATATAGAGATAATTCAGTAAGAGTATAGAAAAAAGAGAGAGAGAGAGAGAGAGAGAGAGAGAGAGAGAGATCGATGAGAGGAAGCAGAGCGATGACGAGAGAGATCGGGAGAGCGGCGAGGAGAGAGGCGAGGAGAGGGAAGAGCGATACTGGGTGGCCTTCAGTCCGGGAAAGAAAAAGTGAAATGGCATGAAAGGGGCAGTTAAGGTGTCCATAACAATCTACCTATTTAAAAGTGTATTGGTGAAAATAAACCCATTCATTTGAAATATAGATAATTTACCAATGATTTAGGATGTATGTACTGTATTGGTAATAATTTATCAATGATTTAGGATGTATGTACTGTATTGGTAATAATTTATCAATGATTTAGGGTGTATGTACTGTATTGGTAATAATTTATCAATGATTTAGGATGTATGTACTGTATTGGTAATCCTGTATCAATTGATTTAGGGTAAGACACTGTATGGTATAATAGTCAATGAAGGATGTTATCTACTGTTTAGTTTAATTATTGTACCATGATAGGGTGTATGTTCTGTCTTGAATAATTTATCAATGATTTTAGGGGTGTATGTACTGTATTGGCATAATTTTATCCATGATTTAGGGTGTGTATGTACTGTAATTGTATCAGATTAATGGACAGGATGTATGTACTGTATTGTTATAGACTGTACCACTGATTTAGGGTGTATGTACTGTATTGGTAATAATTGATCAATGTTCGGGTGTATGTACTGTATTGGTAATAATTCTCCAATGATTTTAGGGTGTATGTACTGTATTGTAATATATAGATTGTAGAGTTTAGGGTATGTACTGTATTGGTAATAATGTATCCATGATGTAGGAGTGTATGTACTGTATTGGTAATAATTTATCAATGATTTAGGATGTATGTACTGTATTGGTAATAATGTACCAATGATTTAGGGTGTATGTACTGTATTGGTAATAATTTATCAATGATTTAGGGTGTATGTACTGTATTGGTAATAATTTATCACTGGGTGTTAGGTATGTATTGAATTGGGTTTATCAATGATTTAGGTTGTATCCTGTATTGGTAATAATGTATCAATGATTTAGGTGTATTACTGTATTGGTAATAATTTACAATGATTTAGGGGGTATGTACTGTATTGGTAATAATGTATCAATGATTTAGGGTGTATGTACTGTATTGGTAATAATTTATCAATGATTTAGGGTGTATGTACTGTATTGGTAATAATGTATCAATGATTTAGGGTGTATGTACTGTATTGGTAATAATTTATCAATGATTTAGGGTGTATGTACTGTATTGGTAATAATGTATCAATGATTTAGGGTGTATGTACTGTATTGGTAATAATGTATCAATGATTTAGGGTGTATGTACTGTATTGGTAATAAATTTATGTTTTTAGGGTGTATGTACTGTATTGGTAATAATGTATCAATGATTTAGGGTGTATGTACTGTATTGGTAATAATTTATCAATGATTTAGGGTGTATGTACTGTATTGGTAATAATTTATCAATGATTTAGGGTGTATGTACTGTATTGGTAATAATACTCAATTTAGGGTTTGTATGTACTGTATTTGTACAATGTATCAATGATTTAGGGTGTATGTACTGTATTGGTAATAATGTATCAATGATTTAGGGTGTATGTACTGTATTGGTAATAATGTATCAATGATTTAGGATGTATGTACTGTATTGGTAATAATGTATATACTCATCTATTATATACAAAATATCGAGGTAAATGACTATCAATATAGCCAATGATTATACAGTATATATATACCTTATTAAGGAGAGATTTCCACTTGAGGGATTTTTTTTTCTGGACCCCTTTCTCCCTCATGTTTAGCCCCATTGCTTTTGAGATTGTAAGACGTTTGCCCTAGTAGTTTTGACATTTTAAGACATTTTGCCCAATTTATGTCAATTTTAAGACCTTTCGTGCCATTAAGGTGTCGATTTTTTCCTGGCGAGCGATAGCGAGCCTGTAATTTAAGAGCAAACGGCCTCCGGCCGGGAAATTTTTCTACCGAAAAATTTACAAATTTATCTTGAAAGGGGGTCTAGGGGGTGTAATTTTAAGCTTGATGAAAACGTAGGGAACAAACTAAATACCTCCCCTTAACCCTTTGAGTACCAGCGACGTGTGTTATATTATATTCTAGCTATATTGATACGTTATTATGCAGCTTAGGAAGGATCTGTGGTATAGTTAAAAGGGTTGGCTGTGACAGTTTGAAGCCTTATTATGGCTAGAGGTCCTTCCTAAGCTGAATAAAATCGTCTAATAGTTGCCAGAATATGATGAAAAGGACGTCCCTGGTACTGAATGGGTTAAACCCCTAGATTTGTGTTAGAGTCCCTATACCCTGTTCCAAATAAGTAGACCAAAATTCTTGAACATAACCTCTATAACTAACATAAGACTGTGTGTAATCAGGCTGATAGCTCTACCATTTGGGAAGAGTCAGCCAGGGAATAGGTGCGGAAAGTTATAACTCATATAGCTCACATTAACCTCTATAACGCACACACGACTAGAGGAATCGAGCTAATATGTCTACCATTTGGGAAGAGTCAGCAAGGGCGAGGTGCGGAAAGTTATAGCTCCCAGTTTAACCTCTCTAAACGCACACCCGACTAGAGGCATCGAGCATAATATGTCTACAATTGGGAAGAAGTCAGAAGGGCAATCGGGTGCCGAACAAAGTTATAGCTCACATTAACCTCTATAACGCACACACGACTAGAGGAATCGAGCTAATATGTCTACCATTTGGGAAGAGTCAGCCAGGGAATAGGTGCGGAAAGTTATAGCTCATATAGCTCACATTAACCTCTATAACGCACACACGACTAGAGGAATCGAGCTAATATGTCTACCATTTGGGAAGAGTCAGCCAGGGAATAGGTGCGAAAAGTTATAGCTCACATTAACCTCTATAACGCACACACGACTAGAGGAATCGAGCTAATATGTCTACCATTTGGGAAGGGTCAGCCAGGGAATAGGTGTGACATTTTACAGTTTATTTGCTTAATTCCTTTTTTAGTTACAGAGATTAGGGGAAATAATTCATAGTTCTACCATTTGGGAAGGGTCAGCCAGGGAATAGGTGTGACATTGTACAGATTATTTGCTTAATTCCTGTTTTTGAGGTTAACAGAGATTAGGGCAAAATTCAATAGTTCGACAACCCATTTGGGAAGGGTCAGCCAGGGAATAGGTGTGAAATTGTACAACCCATTTGCTCATGTCCTTTTAGAGTGACAGAGGTTAGGGGTAAGGATTTCTGGCCTAGCTATTTAGAACAGTGTATACGACGGGTGAGGACTGCCAAGGGATTATGAGGAGACAGACAGTTTTTCTGGACCCACTTCTTGCCTAATGTTTAGCCCCACTAGTTTTGAGATTTTAAGACGTTGGTTCCATTAGGTTGGGGATTTTGTGACTTTTCACCCCATTTCTTTGTCAAAATTAGGACCCTTCGTGCCATTTAGGTGTCAATTTTGTCCTGGCGAGCGATAGCGAGCCTGTAATTTTAGGGGGAATCGGTCTTTGGCCGGGATATTTTCTACCGAAAAATGTACAAATCTATCTTGAAGGGGGTGTTTTTCTGAACTTGATGGAGGTCTAGGGAGGGAACTAAAAAAATATATATTAATAAATTGATTAATAGACCAAACAAAGAGCCACTGTCCCCTTAAGACTAGGAAGTGGCCGATGATTTGTCTACTTCATTTCTCTTAGTAGTGAGAGAGAGAGAGAGAGAGAGAGAGAGAGAGAGAGAGAGAGAGAGAGTACAAAGGAGTACAAAGGAATCACGCAACCAACAGATCCAGTGACCCTTCTCTGTTTGCTTGTCCTCTTCCAAAACACTGAGGATCAAGTGTCCAAACAGGTTGTTTAAGCGTGGGGTAAGGGACCTTGGAAAGGGGAATTACTGCCCTGGAACCTAATGTCCGGGGAAGGAATTAGGAAGTTATGTAGGACAGATGGGTTAGTAACTTAGGGGGGGATAAAATAAGTTATTCATTTAACAAACGCAGTCAGTCGCGGTTGTGCGATATTTTGTCTCGGGCGAAGTTTAAATTGAATCAACTGGGATGCAGTGCTAATAACGTCTATAAGAGAGAGAGAGAGAGAGAGAGAGAGAGAGAGAGAGAGAGAGAGAGAGATTTGTTTACATTACTAACTGGTATTTTTAATATATTGGTTATATTAATGTATGCCATATATTATATTGTTTTGCCTATGCATATTAAAATCATCAAAATAATATACCTGTTTGGCTAGAATATATGTTTTAAATTTAACTTTATATTTTACGATAGTGACCTCATATTACACATTCGTAGGTTTAACTTTATGTTCCTTAAAATTATTATTTGTAGAGAAACGGTTTTAAATTAACTCGACTGGCATCATAATGAAATGGCTACCACAGTTTATTCTATTTTCTTTGCTATCGGAAAATTGCCATATTTCCATCTTGACTATTCAGGTAATACGAAGATTTTGTTTATTGATTTTTGTTTTATGGATAATGAAAACTCGCCTTTGTAGGACAAATATGGTGTATATCTGGGTGATGATATTTATGGAACAATTTTTGATGCAGGTTATGATTTTGTTTATGTGTAAATCATTCCCCCCCCCCCACTCTCTCTCTCTCTCTTACTCCCACTTCACTGTCACTCTATCTCTCTCACACTCACACACTCACTCACTCTCTCTCTCTCTCCAGTTTTTGAAGGTTCTACAGCCCCCACCGTCAATAATACAACCTGAAGTTATAGCCTAGAAACTGGCCTCGTGTGGTACTATTTGTCATCGTTAATGAGAGAGAGAGAGAGAGAGAGCGAGAGAGAGAGAGAGAGAGAGAGAGAGAGAGAGAGAGAGAGAGCGGACATGATTTAAACATATGAACAAATAATAACCTGTATCATACATTGATCCATAAATATCATCTCAACCAAATGTAGGCCATATTTTTCTTACAAAGTTCAAATTTTAACAATTTATCACAATTAATAAAAACATTCGATACAAAATCTTCATAATACCTGAATAATCAAGATGGAAGCATGGCAACTTACCGATAGCTAAGAACAAATAAACTGTGATAGCCTTTTCATTGGGAGGTCAGTCGAATATATATAAAACAAAGATTTTTGTGTTACAAGTAATCACTTAAGGGGGGATGGGCGCATATATTTGCTTGTGTATTTATCTTTCTATATTATATACTTTATTTATCTTTCTATATTATATACTTTATTTATCTTTCTATATTATATACTTTATTTATCTTTCTATATTATATACTTTATTTATCTTTCTATATTATATTCCTTTTATTTTATCTTTCTATAATTATATACTTTTATCTTTCTATATTAATATACTTTATTTATCTTTCTATATTATATAATCTTTAATGATTTCTATATTATATACTTTATTTATCTCTATATTATATACTTTATTTCTCTTTCCTATTGATCTTTCTAGTTATCTTTCTATATTATATACTTTATTTATCTTTCTATATTATATACTTTATTTATCTTTCTATATTATATACTTTATTTATCTTTCTATATTATATACTTTTAGTTTCCTCCCTAGACCCCCTTTCAATATTGACAGAAATGGGTTCAAAGTTCTTAAAATAGTCAAAATAATGGGGCAAACGTCTTAAAATTAGAAATTACATTTTAGCATTAGAAAAACAATGAGGCTAAACATGAGGGAGAAAGGAGTCAAGAAAAAAAAATCCCTCAAGTGGACATCTCCCCTTAATTAACCGTCAGCTGATAAGAACCCGATTATAGATATGCAACGAATATTCAAATAGTGTTACTATAGGTGGCGCCAACCAACTTGACAATTTATATAACTCGAAATGAATGAAAGCAATCGGGCTGACGTTTCTATCATTTGGGGAGAGTCCACCAGGAAATAGGTGTGGATATTTACAGCCAGTTTGGTCTAGGGTATTTTGAGTTACAGAGAGGTCAGGGATCAAAATGATTGTCTAGTTCGTTGGCGCTACCTATAGATTAAGGGGAGGTTTCTAGTTTGTTTCCTACTCCTCCAGCAATCTTAAAATGTCACCCCCTTGACCCCCTTTCAAGATAAATTTGTACATTTTTCGGTAGAAAAATATCCCGGCCGAAGGCCGGTTACTCTTAAATTACAGGCTCGCTATCGCTCGCCAGGATAAAATCGACACCTAAATTGCACGAAAGGTCTTAAAATTGACAGAATGGGGCGTAAATTCTTAAAATCACCAAACTAATGGGGCAAACGTTTTAAAATCTCAAAATCAATGGGTCTAACCATGAGGGAGAAAGGGGTCAAGAAAAAAATCCCTCAAGTGGAGACCTCCCCTTAACCCTCTCCGAAATATGACGCAATTTTGAGCCTACTAGGGATACTTTAAAGCCTTTGTTACCATCAGGGGTATTTAGAAACCTTTAGTTTAGTTACTTCAACCTCTGCAGTTGTCTTTGGGTTAGCTGTGGGCAGAAAACTAATTTTGGAGAGGTAATTATAAGAGTGAGAGAACTCCATTTCTTATTGCTAATCTGGCAACCTCTGCGTCATATGAGTCTGAAGGGGTTAATCTAACATATAGGGAAAATGCCAGTTAGTAATCTAAACGACGTTATGCAAACAATCATTTAGATAACAATAACTCTAATAATTACATTAGAAAACCTACTCAGACAATCCAATCCGCAAAAAAACACACCCCAAAAACAAACTTCCACGCGACCCTTTCAACCAACCCCGATCGCAAGTTCGCCGACGACGTCGTAAAAAGGGAAACATTTCAATCGTAACCGCGAACGATAAAAAAAAAAAAACATGAATTCCGGAAAATCAATCGCGGACGAACACGGAAGCG
This sequence comes from Paralithodes platypus, assembly GCA_032716605.1. Taxonomy (NCBI): domain Eukaryota; kingdom Metazoa; phylum Arthropoda; class Malacostraca; order Decapoda; family Lithodidae; genus Paralithodes; species Paralithodes platypus. Next base: position 411,231 of record CM064513.1, on the reverse strand, counting down.
AAGTCGTAAGAACATTGTGGGAACGTAAAGAATATATACCCCAAAGTTTTAAAACGATTGGAAGGGAGGAAGGGGCAAGGAAATTAGCGAAATGTCTGATGGAGATTATGACTGTTGTTGGGATGAGGAAGTCTGGGAGGGAAGTAGATATGAGAGAGAGAGAGAGAGAGAGAGAGAGAGAGAGAGAGAGAGAGAGAGAGAGAGAGTATAAGCGAGAGAGCGAGAGAGAGAGAGAGAGAGCGAGAGAGAGAGAGAGAGAGAATGAAATAGAGAGAGAGAGAGAGAGAGAGAGAGAGAGAGAGAGAGAGAGAGAGAGAGATATTGTTTACATAGATTTACATATATACACTGACCACACAGACCTTACGATCCCAGCGAGGTGGTCAGTACTTAATTCTAGTAGATAGCTAACCCGAGAGTAAGGGACAGTGGAAGGAAAGGATAGCAAAGAAGAGAGAGAGAGAGAGAGAGAGATTGAACTAAAGTCAATGTAATTTAATCAATGTGTCTGGTCATTTTCTATCGTCAGCGAAAACGAAATAATAAAAAAACAATAATAATAAAAATAATATATAAAATAGGTCTCACTCTTTCCCATTCGTCTGTAAGCCATTTTAGATATGCAGGAGCGACCATTACTTTCATTTTAGTACCGTATGAGGGCTGGTCCTGTCCAGAGTGAGGTTTGGCATCTTCTAGCCAACCTTAGCCGTTTATGTCTATCTTTTCCTGAACTACTGTTCCTAATTCGGGGGCGGGATGCTAGGAATACTCCACCCCTTGTCAAATTCACCTACTACACGAGCCAGAGAAAGGGGCAAGGGAACGCAAAAGGGGTCCCGGACCCAAAGCACTGGAACTATACATTTTGTTTATCTTCGGGCTCTGTCTCAAGTCGGCCATCCACAGCTATGGGATATTGCACCTGAGTACATACATACTGTACATAATACATACATACATACATACATACATACATACATACTGTACATAATACATACATACATACATACATACATACATACATACATATATACTGTACATAATACATACATACATACATACATACATACATTTATGACTTAAATTGCTTCAAACTTCGGCATTTTAGCTCGAACGTCCCTTGAGTTTGGCCCTGCACTCTTTCAACTATGGGAGAAGCACTCGCTACAGACAGTTCTGCCTTTTGTCTCCCTCATTCACATAGAAGAAAACAATACATACATACATAGGGGCCTACATACATATACACGTATAAACACCATGGGAGGAGGATCACTTTATTGACAACGTTTCACAGATAGCTGCGTCAGGTCACTGAGTTACCTGAAGAAGCTATATGCGAAAAGTTATCAATAAAGTGCTCCTCCTCATAAGGTGTCAATAAAGTGGTCCTCCTCATAAGGTGTTTATATTCATTCTGTTAACTTTTCTAAGTTAATTAAACATATATACATACATACATACATACATACAAACAAACACACAAACATGTCCACAAACATGATGATGATAATGATGATGGTGATGATGATGATGAGAGATGGTGAAATAATTAAGAGTGACACCTGATATACCGGAGTAGCCACCAACCCGCAGAGTACCGTTCCCATCTCTACTACTATACCTCTCCTCTCCATGTCTGATAGTGAGTGAGTTACTCAGTTACTCAGTTACTTGTTCGTCAAGGGGAATCCACGCAATGCGAGCTAAGCTCATTATTATCGCGCCTCCTTAACTGGGAATGTATTGCGTGAAATGCATGTTAAGTGTTTTATGTACTGTTGGAATGGCTGTGGATGTGTGTGTAGTCTGTATTTAGCCAATTGGCGACATCGGAAACGAAGGCTTAGGGTGGATCTGTATGGTACCATTCTCACTATAGACGGTACCGTCTCGCCCGAAGGCTTAGGTAGCCATCAGCTTAGGTGAACCATATGATACCCATCTCGCCTTGTACCATTTTTGCCAACCCCAGATGGGACGTCACAACGTCGTCCACTTATTCCAGGTACCTATTTACAGCTAGGTGAACTGAGGCTAACACATGAAAGGAGATAAGCCCAATTTGTCTCCGCCCGGTCTGGGATTGAACCCCCGACCCCTCGTGTGTGAGACGAGAGCTCTACCTACTAGGCTACGGGCTGGCTGTGTGTGTTGTGGTTGTTGTGTGTGTGTTTGTGTGTGTATGTTGTGTGTGTGTATGAGTGTGTGTTGTGGTTGTTGTGTGTGTGTGTGTGTATGAGTGTGTGTTGTGGTTGTTGTGTGTGTGTGTGTGTTGTGGTTGTTGTGTGTGTTAATGTGTGTATAGTGGTGGTGTGGTGTTAGTGTGTGTTGTTGGTTGTGTGTTGTTGGTGTGTGTGTGTTGTTGTGTTGTGTGTGTGTGTATTGTGTATGAGTGTGGGTTGTTAGGGTTAATTAAGTGTGTTTGTGGTTGATGGTTGTGTGTGTGGGTTGTTGCTGTTATAGTGGTGTGTGTGTGTGGGTTGTGTGTGTGGTTTGTTTGTGTGTTGTGTTAATGTGTGATAGTGTGTGGTGATGGTGTGTGTGTGTGTTGTTGTTGTGTGTTGTTGGTGTTCACTGTGTGTAGTGTGTGTGTGTGTGTGCT